>CM060952.1:74963054-75438054 GCA_030765055.1 Mantis religiosa
ATTAATGATAATCTCACGTAGCAAAATCACATTTCGACTGTTTACTCTAAACTTAACAAGACTGTATGGATAGAGTCAACATGAAAAATTGAATACCATAGCTGGGATTTGAACCATGGATCTCCTGTTTTCCATGCAGTCACACTAACCCATTGAGCTACCATGGCCAACGTGCCGTCCTGACATTAAATTCTCCAATTGACGCATATATTTTCCCGCTAAATCGCTAAGTGCTCTTGTATTCGAGATACACCGTTTGTGGTGACTTACTTTCGTAAGTATCTGAAATACACCATTTGTGGTGACTTAGTACTTAAATTCCAGCCTTAGCCATTAAACTTTTATTATTTAAGTTAATTGGTGGAAATAAATAATTTCTTTACACTACATAGGCTAAGGTTTTGTATGGATAGTCAACATGAAAAATTCAATGCCATACAAGGTTTACCAGGAATATATGAGTCAATTGGAGAATTTAATGTCAGGACAGCACGTTGGTCATGGTAGCTCAATGGGTTAGAGCGACTGGATGGAAACCAGGAGATTCGTGCTTCAAACCCCAGCCATGGCATTGAATTTTCCATGTTGACTCTATCCATACAAAACCTTAGCCTATGTATGGCTAGTGTAAAGAAGTGATTAATTTCCACCAATTAACTTAAATTAACAAGACTGTTTTTGTTAGGTCAACTAGTTAACATTTTACCTCCTCAAGCAATTCATAACGTATATTTTTCTTTATTTCATTCACATTTGGAACGTAGGGCTATGTTATGGGGTTCTGCTGGTAAGACTCATTTTGTACACCTATTTTCAGTCCAAAAGGGGCTATTAGAGTTTTAGCTATTTTGCCACAATCTGAGTCATGTAGACCATACTTTGAGAAATTCAAGATCTTACCCCTCTTTTGCATATATGTAAATTATGTTACTTGGTATGTAAAAAAACACTCAACAGTATCCCCTTGCCTAAATAAGGATATACACAAACACCACACTCGCAGACAAAATGACTTTTTTCTTCAATCATACAGGAGCCAGTTTGGAAATAAAAATATTTATGCTGGATCAAAATACATCACCATATTACCAAAAGGACTGAAGTCATCGATAGACAGAAATACTTTAAAAAAAGAGCTGAAAATGTATTTGTTAACCCACTATTTTTATTATGAAGATGAGTTTCTTATCCATAATGGAAATTAATCACATTTTAAGCATAGTTGAGTTTTTGACATAATAGTATTGTGACTTTGTGGGTTCGTGAAATAATAAAACGAGGTTACGAAACACAAAAACTACACTTTATTTTCCTAGCAAATACATTCGTCACCATTACAGTTTGCTAGCTAACCTTAAACTGTTTATTTTACCTAAAAACTACGCTCAACTGTCTCACTTCCGGTAACGATCGGCCATATTTTTCATCGGCTTCGCGAGCCTACCACCAGGGTGACACTGCTCCCTCCTCAAGGCTGGTCGTCCCAAACAGCGCCTTCGTAGCGGGCCAGGCGATCCAGGTGTACCACCAACATCTTTCCTCGCGATGTTCCGAGATGAAGTCGTACTCCTGCTCCCTCTGAACCCCACCTGCTGTCTGGCCTTCCGGTCGCGCCGTCACTATCACTTCGCTCCTCGCGGGGATAACCACGTCTTCGCTCAAGACGACCCTGCCAATTCCAAGGCGCTCTTCTGGTTAACGGAGTATAACCTCTTCTCCGTTGAGCCTCAGGACCTTCCTGCCGACGTCGACCGTCGCCTCGTGGCTCCTGAGGGCATCCAGTCCCAGAATCACCTCCTCAGCCACCTTCGCGACGAACACCCACAGACGCACGGCACTCCATCCCAAGTTCAGCTCCAGTAGGGCCTCCTTCTCTACAGGCATGGTGTCGCTAAATGCTGTCACAAGCTCGTATGGTCGGCTTGGCTTCCTCGTCGGCAAACCCTTCGCTACGTCAGGTCTGATGATGGTCACGGCCGCCCCGGTGTCCACCAGCACGCGACACGGCTTTCCTCTTACCCAACCGTCCGCGATGAGGTTGTCATCCATCCGCCGGCTGACGGCGCGGATTGTCACTCGAGGGGATGGTGGTAATGGCGCCGACGTGCCCCTCTCCACGACGGGCCTTACTCGTTTTCCGGCTGCTCTTCCTGGTGTGGGCAGTCTCTCCGCAGGTGTCCGGGCTGTCCACACCCCCAACACAGGCCACTAGGTGTTCGCCGGCGTCCCACAGCTGGTCTTCTGTCCCCGGCGTAGCGGACACTCCTCGTTCTCGACGTCGGGATAGATGCTACCCTGGCCGCCTCCATCCATAATGCCGCTGTCAGCGCCTCGTGGATGGTTTTATAATCGCCGAGCATTAGGCGCTGACGAATCTCCGTGTCCCGTACCCCGTCGACAAAATTGTAGGCGGCTTCCCGGGATACGAACTCCAGTGGTAGGTCAACCAAGGCCTTGCTAGCCAGCTACTCGATCGCTATGGCGAACTCCTGCAGCGTCTCCCCCGGCTGCTGTGACCTTGCCTTTAGTTGGCTGCGGCTAAGCGGTGGTTCCCGAAACGATTCTCCAGGGCCTCCCAGATGTCCTTGGGCGCCGCCGTCGTCTGCACCGCGTTTAGGATTTCCGCGGCCCGTCCCTGGAGGCTGGCTATTAACTGTGTGGCCTCCTCCTCCGGTGACCATCTGTTTTGCTTGGCCACTGTGTCGAACTGGCGGCGGAAGACCTCGAATGTTGACGCGCCGTCATATTTCGGAGGTTTGACGCGCGCCGATGTTGTGTCGCGTCCCGGTGCGTCAGCCTTCAAATCCTTCAGTCTCCTGCCGACGACGTCCTCCACCATGGCGTTCAGGGACTTGACGCTGCTGTCGGCATTTCCCTCCAGGTTGTTTACGCGGTTCGCGAGGTCTTCGACGTTATCAACCATGGCGTTCAGGGACTTGGCGTTATTGTCGGCCTTTTCCTCTAGGTCATTGAAGCGGTGTGCTCGTCCACTTGGCCCATCCGCTTGCCCAACTCCGTCACGTCATCCCTCACGCCGGCCAACTGTTCCTCAAATTTGGCGGCGAGGAGCTCGTTCGCCTCCTTCATTTCCGTGGCCAGACTGTCGTTCGCTGCCTTCATTTCTGTGGTCAATTCGGTCTTTATTTCTTTCAACTCTGCGGCCAGGTTATTTGCCGCTTCCGACTTCGCTGTTAATTCGTTCATCTTCTGCAAAAGCATTTCCAATGCCGATTCCATGGCCATAATGTTCCGTGATGTTGTTATCCCACTTCTGACACCAGTTGTGACTTTGTGGGTTCGTGAAATAATAAAACGAGGTTACGAAACACAAAAACTACACTTTATTTTCCTAGCAAATACATTCGTCACCATTACAGTTTGCTAGCTAACCTTAAACTGTTTATTTTACCTAAAAACTACGCTCAACTGTCTCACTTCTGGTAACGATTGGCCATCATTTTTCATCGGCTTCGCGAGCCTACCACCAGGGTGACACTATGCACAGATTTACATCATCAATATGTAGGTTAATTTTATAAATTTGCATTCTTTATTACATGACTGATGTGGTATTAAGAATAATTGTCTATATATGTATAGTGTTATTTTATATTGTAATTATTTTGTATTATAAACTGATGGGGTCTATGTAACACTGTTTTTATGTATACTATAGGACTGAAAATAAACAAACAAATGAATGAATGTCATAGGCAGTTGAGAAGGAACTCAAAATAGAGGCAATTAGTTCCTGAATCATGTTTAAAAGTAACTATGTCAAAATTGACTCAATTAACTAAACAGAGAAAGCAAAGTTACCTGCCATCTTAAATACATGTGTTCAAAATATAAATAGAATGGGACAAAATTATGACATTCAAATATAATTTTCTTAGCATAGATTGACCTTAAATGACATTCTTACTTAAATTTATTGCAGTTGCTCATAAAGGCTTCCCCAAGGCAATGAACTGTGTAGATCTGCTTGGAGAGCTGTTTCGTGACCCACCACCGACAGTGCTGAATAAATATCAATGTGATGATGTGAAAAAATATCTGAAAGGTGAGTAATTTCCATCTTCAGCTGTTGCATGAGTAAACCAGGAATAAACCACTTGCTGAAATTTGTCCTCATAGTACAGTATGCACCAAAATATACAATACTGGAAATTGTTACTCTTACTGTAATTACCTTACGTATTGAGATGATAATGTAAATGTTCAAAATGTGCTCCATTACGCTGTAGGCAGTGTTCACGCAGATTTTCCAACATATTCTGGAATGCAGATTGCTGCAGAGTCCCAAAAAACAAGATTATCTTGTGACAATGCAGACATAGTTTTGGGTGGATTTGGACAATTGAAAACTTTCTCTTTAACATTCCCCACACTAAGCATTAGGTGATGTGAGATTGGGGGAATGTAATGGGTACGTGAACTCAGCCCCACAGGAAATTACTTGTCCTGGAAAGGTTTCTTGCAGCATAGGAATAGACTGTCAAGCAGTGTGGCAGGTTGCCCCATCTTGTTGGAATTTCTATCTTATCATCTGCATGTTCCTGGCACAACAAAACCTTCTTAGATCCTGAATAAATGGCCCAATCACCATATTCCTGTAGCATTCCTGGTTAACAGTAAGAGGTGCACCATCATCATCCTCTATGAAATACAGACCTAGGACACCGTTTCCTGACACTGCACATCAAATCACAAGCACACGGTGTAGTGGCCTCTCGGAACCAAGAGAGTGAGTTGTTTAGTGATTGATAAAAACCATCCAAGTGAACATGACTTTAGCTGGAGAACCACACGTCGAATAAGAAATCTGGATCCTGGCACAAAAATTGTGCACAATATGACAGGCCTATTGTGACCTTTTTGGGTTCGTAAAATTAAAAATTGAGTTTTCAGAAATTCAAACTGCGCTTTATTTCCGTAGAAAGTTTGTACAATCCTTGGCAAGAGCAGAATTAGGTGACATACACGTATACAACGTTCAAGGTCGTCTGCCACATGACCACAAAAGTTAATTTCCAGCTGCACGCACACGATTATCGAGTCCAATTATGACTGTCCCCCGACAAGCTGTCCGCGGTTTCTTTTATATCTCCACTCATTGTTCTAGAAAATTGTGGAATGTTCTCTAACAATCAAGACGGCGAACCTTCCAGTCATCTCTCTTTCTCTGTTTCGGCAAGCTTTTATCTCCGCGCTGCCCTATGTCTCCTTGCGCATTGGGGGGGCGATCGCACGGTAATGTTGAGGCTGTACCGCTCTCTGGTTCGGTCCAAGCTGGACTATGGCAGTTTTATTTATGGCGCAGCGACCGCCTCTAAACTTCGCCTTTTAGACACCGTGCATCACACTGGCATCCGCCTTGCCACAGGAGCTTTCCGCACCAGTCGAGTCGACTGCCTGTATGCAGACTCAGGCGAACCTCCACTCCATATTCGTCGCTCGCTGTTACTCTGCTCATACGTTTCGAAGTTGGCAAGTTATCCCAATCATCCTTGTTTTAAACCAGTTCTGTGTCCAGATTTAGTCCACCGTTATATGCGCCCTGGTTCTCAGACGCCCCGTGGGAATAAGATTTCGGGATCTACTACATTCGCATGGCCTCCGAATGCCTCGCGTGGAGAGGTCGTCCATCTGCCCCTATCCTGCATGGCAGCTCAATCGTGCGCAGTTCGATCTCGCTCTTTCAAACTATTCTAGACTCGCTACTCCACATTAGGTGTTCCAACAACTTTTTGCCGAATTACTGGGCCGTTACCCTAACTATGTTCCTGTCTTTACAGACGGTTCTCAGTTAGGTAACGCTACGGGTTGCGCGTTCTTCGTTAACGGTGAGGCTCACAAATTTCGACTTCTGGACTCAACTTCGGTCTTCTCAGCAGAGCTGTATGCCATCTACTATTTGCTCCTTTTTATTTGCAAGTTAGCTCCTGGCTCTTTTATTGTCTGCACTGATTCTCTGAGTGCTCTTCAGGCCTTGCAACAGCACACTGCCGCTCACACCCTCGTTTTAAAAATACAGGCCCAGATCTCGCAAATGCTCAGGCGCGGGTACAATTTTGTTTTTACTTGGACCCCAGGCCATGTGGGGATTTCCGGAAACGAGGAGGCGGACGCGGCTGCAAAGTCAGCTTGCCGTTTGCCCCGGAGTTTAACAACTACTGTGCCGTACCAGGATGTGCAACGTTTTTTTCGTCGCCAACTCCTCTCTGCTTGGCAGCACTCCTGGACAGCTTTGGAAGGCACACAACTCTGGGCAATTAAAGAGAGCGTACAACCCTGGCTAACTTCCTGCAGGGATAACCGGCGAGCCGAGGTGATACTCACCCGGCTGAGAATTGGGCACACACGAGCTACTCATGGTCATTTGTTGAGAGGGGAACCGGCCCCAGTGTGTGCTCCGTGTGCAGTACGCCTCACTGTGCGGCATATTTTACTCGATTGCCCACAGTACGCCCGCGTTCGCCAGTCTTTGGGCTTGGGAGCTAACTTGCTCAGTATTTTAGGTGACGACCCAGTGGCCGTGGATAAGGCACTGCGGTTTATTTTTAAAATCGGTTTTAATAAACAAGTATGACTTGTGTTTTATATCTATTGCTTTTAGGGATTTTAAATTTTTAGTACTGGGACGAGTTTTAATGTGTTTTTAATAGTTGAGTGTTTATATTTTATCTTACTTTTTAACTTTGTGTAGCTTTTAGATTTTAGTGTTGACTTAGGGCCCAAATGACCTTGTTGTCGACGGGCCCTAAAACACCACACACTCACTCACTCACTCCTTGCGCGTATCGGCCGCACCTGACGCAACAAAGCCATCGGTGACACTGCTTCCTCCTCAAGAATGGTCGTCCCGAGTGGCACCATCGAGGCGGGCCAGACGATCTAGATGTACCACCAACATTTTTTCTCAGGGCACCTTCTGGATGTGGTAGACCACGTCGTTAATCCTCTTTACCACTCGGTACGGTCCTTGCCATCGTTGAAGTTTCGGGCAGCGTCCCTGGTTCGGGTAGGGCGGTACAACCAGACGAGGCCACTTTGCTGGAATCCTTGGCTGTTGGCTTGCCTGTCGTACCAGGTCTTCATGCTGTCACTCCCCATTTGGATCTTCTGACAAGCCACTTCATGCATGTAATGGAGATGATCCACGAGGCTCTCCACATACTCCGTTGCTGGCTGTTTTGCTTCCGGGGGAGGGGGCTACTAAAAGCCAGGTCACAAAGGAGGTGCTGCTCTCAGCCGAACATTAAGCTGCCGGCGTCATCCCAGTGGTGTGTTGTGTTGACGAGCGGTAGGGCAGCAAGAATAGTGGGACCTTGACGTTCCAGTCTCACTGATTTCTGGCCACGACCTTCCTTGGGTGTTCTTCTAAGAACCTCTCCCCCATGCTGTCCAAGTGGGGATGTAGAGATGACGTGTGGGTGTTGTTAACCCCAAATCTTTCCAGTGCCTTCTTCATTAGGTGAGACTCAAAATTGGTGCCCTGAACACTGCAGCTCTAACGGCACCCCAAAACGGCAGAACAGTTGCTCCACGAGGCAGTCGGTGATCATCTTCGCCTCCTGGTTCGGGATGGCATACACCTCCGGCCACTTAGTGAAGTAGTCCACGGCCACCATCAGTTACTTGTTGCCTCGGTCCGATACTCGGAATGGTCCAGCTATGTCGACAGCGATGTGTTCGAATGGCGTTCCGATATTCTTATGCTGCATGGGACCCCGTCTCGTTTGGGGCCCACGGCTCGCCGCCCACACGTGACATTGACGGCACCATCTCTTATCTTCTGCTCGGAGCCTGAGCCAGTAGTAGCGCTGTCGGAGTTTGTCGATCGTTCGGTTTGCTTCAGGTGTCCTGAAGTACCGGCGTGCACTTCCTCCAAGACTTCCGTGACCTTATTCCGGGGAAGTACCAACTGCTCTCTCTGCATCTTCCCATCGGGTGATTCCCATACCCGTAACAGCACGCCCTCTTTAATCTTCACTGAGTCCCATTATGCCCAGTACGACTTATACGCAGCGCTTCTAGGTGTGATGTCCTCCCAGGTCGGTCTTGTTCCTGCCTCAACTTCTCTCAAGAGTGGTCCCAAATCGGCGACCACCAGCTGCTCCCTCCTCAGGTCTGCGCTATACCAACCGTTCGCATTTACTGCTGTTATCACTCTTGACAGCTGCAGCACGCTCCTTCTCTTCCACTCTTGTGCACTGACCGCAAGCTTCCGGGCAGGGTCTTCGGAACATGGCGTCTGCGTTGACGTGGCTCTTCCCTCTACAATGAGGGTGAAGAGGTGAAGTCGTACTCCTGCAGCCTCTGGACCCAACGGGCTGTCTGGCCTTCCAGGTTCCTAAAATGAGTAGCCAAGTTAGGGCGGAGTGGCCAGTCCTCAAGTGGAATGGCTGACAGTACAGGTGCTTGTGAAAGTGCTCCAAGGTCTTTAACACAGCCAGTAACTCTCGCCGGGTGATGCAATAATTCTTCTCTGCTTTGGACAGCGTCTTGCCGTAATAAGCTATCAACCACTTGGGATGGGATGCCTCCAATGCAATGGTCGCTGGCGTCAATGTCCGCAATGAAGGCGCCGCCTGGTTGTGACTGGTTGTGGGAATCCCAAAATAGTATTGCAAAATGTCTTCTTTGGCTGCTGGAAAGCGCCTTCCGCGTCCTCCGTTCACACATAAGGCCGGTGTTCCTCTGTCAGGCGGGTGAGGGTCTTGGCGATGTCGGAGAAAACCTTTATGTAGCCGCGGTAATAACTGCAGAGCCCCAGGAAACTGCGCAATTCTTGCTTATCCTTTGGGCAAGGCTAGTCTCTCACGGCCTGTGTCTTCTCCGAGTGTGTGGCCACTCCAGTTGGTGAGACTACGTGGCCCAAGTAGTTGACTTCCTTGCGGAAGAGCTGGCACTTCTTGGCATTCAGCTTCAGGTTGGTCGTCTGCAGTCTCTGTAGCAACTCACTCAGAGTTTTTTTTAATGTGCTCCAACGTTAAGATTGTCGAGATGGTCGTCGAAGGTCTTGCCGACAATGATGTCCAGATATAGCAGACAGGCGTCATACGTCAATCCTCTCATCACTGACTCCATGAGGCGCTGGAAGGTAGCTGGTGCGTTGCAAAGACCAAAGGGCATAACTGTGAACTGCCAAAACCGTTGGCCTGTTGAGAATGCGGTCTTCTCCTTGTCTCTTGTGTCTAGAGCAACCTGCCAGTAACCCTACTTCAGTTCCAGGGTCGAGAATCATTGCGCACCAGCAAGCGTGTCCAGGATGTCCTCAATCTGGGGTAAGGGGAAGCAGTCCTGGTGTCAGCATTTAGCTTCCTGTAGTCCACGCAGAAGCGCAGGTCGCCGTCCTTCACTAAGACTACAGGGGAACACCAAGGGCTGTCAGACTCTTCAATCATTACCCTGGATCTCATGTCCTCCAGCGTGTCCCGTACCGCTGCTTGTTTTGCCATGTGGGACGCGAGTGGGTGGTTGCCGAATAGGCTGGGCATCTCCGATGTCAATGCGGTGGAGCACTGTGTCCGTGCGGCTGTAGTCCCTGTTGCCTTGGCTGAAGACGCGCTGGTATATTCTCAGTAGTTGTCAAACATTCTCCAGCTGCTCTGCGGTCAGGTGGTTGGCCGCCCTCTCCAGTAAGCCTTTCAGCCGGTGCCCCGAGTGTTGCGTCGGCACTGGCTCCTGGGTCTGGTCGATTGTCGTTACGCTGACCACGGGCTCGTACGTCCCCAACTTCATCCCGGCCTGGATGTCGTTATCGGTGTCTGTTGGGTTGAGCAGCCTCACCGGCACCTCCTCTCGGCATGGCAATTATGTGCACAGAGTCCGTGCACAGGCGTCTTCCGGTCCAACATGTTCTTCGTCCGCTGGCCTTCCAGTCGCACCGTCACCAGCACCTCGCTTCTCGCGGGGACAACCACGTCTTCCCTCAGCGCCTCGTGGATAGTCTTGCAGTAGCCGAGCATTAGGCGCTGACGTATCTCGGCGTCTTGTCGATGATGGTGTAGGTACTTCCCGGGATACGATCTTGGGTGTGAGTTCGACCAAGGCTTTGCTGCTGGCTGTTCAGTTGGCAGGGTGAACTTCTGCACCGTCTCCCCTAGCTGCTGCGTCCTTGATTTCAGTTGGCTGCGGTAGGCTGTGGCTAAGCGGTGGTTTTCGAAGCGGTTTACCAGGGTCTCCCAGATGTCCGTGGACGCCGCCACATTCTGGAACACGTTCAGGATCTCTGTAGCCCATCCCTGAAGGCTGGCTCTTAGCTGTGCGGCCTCTTCTGGTGGCCACTTGTGCTTGGTTACTGTGTCGAATTGGCGGAGGGAGACTTCGAAAATTGACGTGCCATCATACCTAGGTGGTTTGATGCGTACAGATGTGTTGCATACCGTCACGTGGCCTTCAAATCCTTTAATGTTTTGCCTACGATGTCCTCCACCTTGGCGTGCAGGGACTTGGTGCTGCTTTCGGCCTCTTCTTCTACGCGCTCATCCACTTGACCCATACGCATGCCCAGCTCCATGACGTCATCCCTCACGCAGGCTAACTGCTCCTTAAATTTGACGGCTAGGGCCTCGTTCGCAGCCTTCATTTCTGTGGTCAGGCTGTCGTTCGCCGCTTTCATTTTGGTGGTTAATTCGCCCTTCATTTCAGTCATCGTCGCGGCCAGGTTATTTGCCATTTTCATTTCCGCGACTATGTTGCTATTTGCCACCTTCGCCCGCCTCGGTAGCGTGTCTGCCTCACGTTCAACAGGTCCCGAGTTCGAATGTCGTTCAGGGTGAGTTACCTGAATAAGGTTTTATCCGGGTTTTCCACTATCCTGATCGACGAATGTCGGGTAACTCAAAGCTCCATGGACCCCGAACTCATTTGAGCATCATTTCACCAATTTCATCCATCGTCCGATATGACTTAACGTTGGAGGACGTAAATTAAAAACAAAAACAAAATTGCCACCTTCATTTCCGTGGCCAAGGTGTCATTCACTGCCTTCATTTCTTTTAGCTCCGCGGCCATGTTGTTATTTGCCACTTCTGCTTTCGCAGCGAGGGTGTCATTCGCCGTTCTCATTTCTTTCAGCTCTTTGAAAATCTTTGCCAATGCAACTTCCATCGTCGTGCGCCACTTCTGACACCAAATGTGACTTTGTGGGTTTGTAGAATAAAAAAGTCTAGTTTGCAGCAGTTCAAGATGCTCTTTATTTCCAGTAGAAACACACTTTGTGAGCTCTGACAGCAGTAGGATGATGTAACATACACTTTCACAGTCTCTCTTGTCCGACATGACTTATCATCGGAGGACGTAAATTACATTCACAGTCTCTCGTTGCTTCACCACACGTAAACTAACCAAAGAAATTACTGTGGTACACTTCAAATGGCTAAACACACAATAACAGCTCACTAGCTATTCCATTCACAACTGATCATTGACAACTGCCTAGCAGATCCGCTGCACCACTGAGCTGTCCGACTAGCCACAACACTTTTATAACCGAGCCATCATTTCTCAAAAGTTACCGAAACTTCACGGTGTATCACGACGGCAGGCAAAGGAGAGGGAACTGTCCAGACATCCCTATGGCTCTTTCTCTCTTTTGGCAAGTGTCCAATGCACTGGCATGTGCAGTTGACCTTGGGACACTTTCTGTCTCTTTCCCCGCTTCTCTCTCTCTCATGGCATTCACCTAGGCACGGACTGGCAGGAAACAATGCCTGGCAACAATATTATCAAAGTTGAATCTTCCAGACCTGTGAAAATTAAATGATATGGATACATAAAGCATGCACAAGAATGGCTACTTAGCTTGTGAAGTCAGTGGCTGTCCATGAGTGTTCTTTTTTTTTTTTTTTTTTTTTTTTTTTTTCTACCACTTGGTTAGCAACAGCAAAAGATGGAATGGATTGACTCACATTTAATCTCTAACGGCACATACCCCCAGTGCCGTGACACTAGAATCATTCTGCTCATATATCTTACATCTTCACAGCTAGACAACATCAGCGGCAATGAATCTAAAATTGCCTTTGCAACTCTTGAATATTTCAATTGAAGTGAATCTATATCGTTCACCATGAATGATCAATTAGTTGACGAAAAAGGGTATGTTAATTTTGACTGAGTGAAACAATCATCAAAATAAATATGGATTGAAGAAATGCAAAACTGCAATTAATGGTTGATGAAACCAGTCAGAAGTATACGTTTAATTGAATATTTATTTTTATGTTTACATAATTCATGTGAATGTTTTTTTTAAAATATTATCTAATATTTGATTTGTGTTATGGTTTTGCTTAATTTTCATTGTGGGTGCGTACTTTTGTTTTCATTGTTAGTACAAAATTTTAATTAGGAATAAATTTATTGAGCACTAAAATGTACATAAACTTGGGCTGTCCTTGAAATTTGACACCTGGTCCTTCTTTACAGTTGGGCAGCCAGTACTTTGACATGCATTTAACATCTAAATTATTTTCCTCGCTTATCAACAATTCCATGCCTCCGCTCCTTTCCTAGAAATTCTGACTGTTGTTGTTAATTTTACTTGCCACTATTATTTGTTATTTAAATCACCCATAATTTATCCTCACACATAAACTGCTCTACCCTATCTTCCTTTACTTCATTGCCCTGCTAGTGTTCCCCTCTTCTCTCTCTCTCTCTCTCTCTCTCTCTCTCTCTCTCTCTCTCTCTCTCTCTCTCTCTCTCTCTCTCTCTCTCTCTCTCTCATCCCATTTCTTCTGATTCATGGCACTCTTTTGTTTCCTTTCTCTCTGCATTCTTCCCTATGTCTTGATCCTTTTTTTTTTTTTTTTTTTGTACCATTCCAACCACTAATCTGTTCATTTTACTTTCCTTGTTTGGTATTTGCTCCCCCTCCCTTCAGTTCTGCTATTTCCAGGCATTTATTGAGTCTCATAACTTGTGCTTGCCTCCTCACATCATTTCCACAATCCCTCCTTCTACTGATAGTGTCATTCCCCCAGATTATTTACTAATTCAACTGTCTCTTCCATGGTGTAATAAAACATTTTCATCCCATTGTTTTTTTCCTACCCAGCGGCTCATATTGTTCAGCATTTTTACTGTTCCTTTTCTTTTTTTTTTTTCTTTTTTTTTTGCCGATGCTATGAATTACTTTGTAATTTTTACAGCAGATAATAAAATAAAAATAAAATGTTGTTTAATAAATTGGAAGTATAATAAATAAATGAAAGCACATAAGAGTAACAAGCCTATTAGAATAGAAAAAGCGGTTATAACAAGTGCTCTCCATCAGCATCCAGGCATTGCTATGCTCTTGTGAGAATGTTCTGGTTGACACATAACTTTTGAGGCAAGATGTTATTTATCTCATATGTAATGTTCTCTTTAAGTAGATCTATCATCCAAGGGTAGTTTGCATAATTTTTTTTTTTTTTTTTTTTTTTTTTCCAGAGCTCCCCATGAATAAAAATTGCAGTATGTTTTCAGGAAACACTCTCTGATATGAGCCATAGTCTGGTTGGATGTGTGGGCTGTTGGAAGACATCATACTCCTTTTCATTTTCTATTATTTATGTTATGGAAAGAAAGTGTCAAAGATCTCTAATATCTTGCAGTGTTATTTGTAACATTAAAAAAATTGGGGCTGATAATTTAAATTCCTGACACTGCACACCATACGCCTATCTTCCTTGGGTGAAGAGATTCTTCATGTACAACATGTGGGTTATTCTGTGACCAGTATCTGCAATTCTGTGAGTTAACATAACCAGGCTTTATCTGTCATAAAGAACAGCATTGGGTCCAAGAAACTGTCAAGATTGAAGATAAGAATCCAGTTGTAATAAGTAACTCAATTCTCTGTCTTGTTCTAACTCATGCATTACACTGTCATGAAATGGTCAGAATTTGAGATCTTTTGTTAGCACACAATGCCATGTTATACAAGATACACAAACTTGCTGAGACAATCTTCTTATCGATTTATTGAGGCTTCTCATTAGGTTTGTTTGAATTCTGTCGGCTACCGGCAGGGTTCTCACTGTCGGATGCTTGTTCTTCACATTCACAATAGAATCTACATATATGCTTCATTTCTTCACATTCACAATGGAACCTTTAGCCCGCCATTTCTTATACAAATCTTGAATGTGCTGGTTGTGGGTGTCTTGTCATGAGGGTATTTATCCCCAAACATTTCTTTAGACTCCTTAATGGAGCATGTTACATAAAATTCCACTATATCAATTCGTTTTTCAATTGAGAGCTGTAGTATTTCTCTATCAATATTTCACGATATTCATGACAGTTGCTGTCACACTAAAATATATAACTCCAACAATGGGTCATGCAGTGTAGCCAACATTATTTATAAGAAAACAGGTAAACAAAGTTTTCTAGGTGCAATGAAATATCATGAGGCATAGCAGTTTTATGTAGGACATCTGATATAGCTGATACACTTTACGATAACACACACATTTTTATTGTTAGGTTACTTCATGTAGTATGTTACATCATTGGAAGCCACAATAGCATAATTTCTATTTGGATATTTTTAGCTTGCTGAGAGATGGTAATGTCGTATTCTAGTTCTATTTTTAGATTTCATTTTCTTCATTTGAAGAAAAGGTTGCTTGCAAATGTATGTTCAGGCGAACATTGTCAATTACAAGTGCTAAATGTCCTAAAACGAGAATATTTTTAGGAGCAAGTTTAAATTCTTCTGTTCTTAAACACTAGAGACTAGTTTCCGAGAACATTTCCGCTCCTTCAGTCAATTTGTTTTTTCCTGTTTTCGTCATTACTGCCATTAGATGTTGTATTATTTTTGTATTTAGTACCAAATTCTGAATTCAGAATTGATTAGCGGTATTTCAAAATTCATTACACGATTTCTATTTTTTAAGATGTTTTCTCTGAAGCCATTAAATCTATTGTACCATTTAATTGCTTTAACTATTTTCTGGATTTATTTCATGGTTAAATGATCAAAAATAATTCTTGTTTCTAAATTACATTTGATCCTTCCAATTGAATCTGGTTGCAATCAAAACAATTAAATTGATAAATGCCATGATTTTTTATTATCAGGAATTTTACCTTGTTTAGAAAAATATAGCAAATTTTATATATTATTTTGAGGAACCAAAATTATACTAAATGTTTTAAAAATTATTTTAAACTGTTTATTAGCCCAACGATGGAAGATACATTTTTAAAAGTTATAATCATATTTTATTTTTTTAAGAGATTTAAATTATTTAATATTATGCATAAAAGCTTCATTAAAACCATTAAAGCAGCATTAATAATGTTGTTAATGAGTATAGACTATGAAGCAATGAAGCATAAAATTAATATTATTTTGAGTCAAACTTTTACTCGATGCTCCATATATTGGTAGTGTTTACCTAGAATGCATTTTGGTAGGACCAAATTGTGGACTATTGAATTTTGATTTGGTGAACTCCTTGGAGGCAATAGGGCCATCTCTGTTGTTATCTTGATGAACCTGAAGTTCAGATTCTCTTGAAAGGTGCTGTCGAAATTGAAGTTTTTTCCTTCATATTTCTTTATAAATATCTTTTCCTATGTGGTTAATGCAGTTGGACCCTGACACTTATTAATAAATGGATTTCTTGTTCTATATCATGATTCTCATTCCAGAAATTTAATGATACTGCTGATTTGTCTATTACTTTGTTCTTAATGTTTTTAAAATGCTCTTTAAGCCTAATATTTAAATTCCTTTTTGATTTGGCCATGTAAAAGTTGTCTCAGCCTTTGCAGTTTATCTGGTACATACCTGAGTTTTTTGTCTGTGGGTTTCTCTTTTGTATTATGTGATTTCAAAAGGTGTTGTACACTGAATTTGTTCTGTGGGGTCAAATAATGTTGGTCCTTTGATAAACGTAGCTCTGGGGTGGTGTATAAATTTTGTCTGTAGCTCTGGGGTGGTGTATAAATTTTGTCTATGAAGTTTTATTACTGATTGGGGAAAGAGTAGTTTGTCTGCATCTCATGGCTTGTAATAAATTGAAAATTCAATCATAATTTTAAAGTTTTGAACTATCATTTATGTCATAAAAACTATTTGTAGTTGGTTTCTTGGCACTTGTTACTTACTTTTTTATATTGAGGGGCTAGTTTCAAAGACTGTTGTCTCCATTTTCAATCTCTGTCCAATGGAGAGAAGAAAGAACACATAGCTGTAGCATTCCTTGACTTCACTCAGGCATTTGGCAGAGTTTGGCATCAGGGTCTTCTATACATACTGTTCATCAGTGGCATCCCAGAATACCTGTATAAAATAGTTTCCTCTTTTGTCACAACGTACATTCTAGTCTGCATAGGTCCAAACCTATAACAGCAGGCATTCCTCAAGGATCTATCCTGGGACCAGTTCTATTTAACTTGTTCACCTCTGATATTCCTGCAATGCCTACAGCTCAAATTGCTATGTATGCAGACGATACAGCAATCTTCGCAACACATCGCAATATCCATACCGCCAGAAATCACCTTCAAGAGGCCTTGAACTTAATTATACCCTGGCTTGATAACTGGCGTATTTCGCTCAACCAACAAAAATGTGAAGCAATGATCTTTACACTATGCAGACTGGACTATCCTCCACCAGTAACACTCCTGGAAAACTGAGACTAAAACAGTTAAATATCTTGGCATACTCATGGATCGACGACTCACATTTAAACCACACATAAGTAACAAACTCAAACTAGCTTGAGCAAGACTGGCTAAGCTCTACCCTCTTCTCAACAAAAGATCTTCACTTAAATTAAAAAACTGCATATTACTCTACACGACTTTATTAAGACCACTCCTACTGTATGCCTGCCCAGTCTGGAGTCTGGGGAGGGACCAGTCCTTCCAAAATCAAACGTATCCAGACATTTCAAAACAAAGTAATACGAATCTCAGCAAATGCACCGTGGTTTGTCTGAAATAGTCAACTACATAGAGAAACTGGAATCAGCACCATTCAACAGTCAATTCTTCACAAGCCGAAAAGTTCTACTGCAACCTAAAACATGTCTCAGGAGACTTCCACTATTCCCTTGGCAGAAAATTCAGCTTTCCAACCCACATCAGGAGTCGTGTACCACTGGATCAGCTCTCACAACAAGATCTTCTGTAATACTTAAAACAATAACGTACCTACTTATGGGGGGTCCAATGAAACTTTCCTCATTTCATTGTGTCACATATGTAAATAATGTCTATGATCAATGAACTGTAGAGCGCATATGCGCTGATCGACCAATAAATTAGTTTAAAACAAAAAGGGTGAGAATGATATAAGTGCAGTTTCAGGCTCATTCTACACTACAACTGCTTCATGTGATCCAACATTGTTTTTACTATTTCGTACTGTTCACTATTTATATTTCCTAAGAACTTTGTTATGAGGTCTCTCATTGAAATCCATGCAGCAAGGTCTATGGCATTCATTGTTCAAAGTTTGGGTCTTTCAGCAACTTCCTAATTTGTGGCCCATAAAAATGCCTTCCTTGGCTTTTCATCTGATAAATGTTGTAACTTCCTTGCAATATACTGAAAACAGGACACCTTCAAGTCATTACACACATACCACCTGTTCTCATACTTGATTTTTTCTGAAACAGTTTGCATTGTTTGTAATTTTGGAATGTACCACAGGTATTGAGGCTAGAATGTTTCCATTATGAAGTAGTATGGACTTCAAGCTCCTTTTAGAGGAATCCACTAACAGTCTCCAATCCTCTGTTGTATTAGTCCTGGAATGTCACAACAGTAGGTCAGATTATCTCCATTATCTCCTACTTGAAATACTTCTTGAACACCTTATCCATTTGTCTGTACCAAGAAAAAGTAGTTTAAGGGACAAGAAGTTTTTTTTTTTTTTTTTTTTTTTTTTTTTTTTTTTTTTTTTTTTAAATTTAAAGGGAGTCGGTTAATGACACTAAACAACACTTTTTACATGATTTTTTGTCTTTGTATCATGAACCTAGCAACTCACTCTTTACATTTCATTTGGTAACAATTCTAGAAATAGACTAATATTAGAAAGTTCAGTGAAATGGTGTTGGATTGACAGTTATGCTCAAGAATAAAGTAAAGCATCACTCAGTTTGCTGTTATTGCAAAGCAGTATGGAGCTGCAGTGACACATTTTAAGACAGTAAATCACAATTACATGAAAATTAGACATGATACTGGAAAATCAGTGACAATTTTGAAATCAGGAGACCTTTTTAGTTAGATGCTTTGCTTTAAAAATCATGCTGGATTGTGTTATTAACCAAATTGAATTCACTTTTCAAGGGAAAATATTCAAGCAGATTCTTGATCATATTTCTTATGGAGAGAGAAACAGACGAAATACTTCCCTTCTTCGGCCTAGAATTATTAGAAATGATAATAAACTTGTTTGGTATACACAGTATATATATATATATATATATATATATATAGTGCATAAAAAGCTACAGAAATTGAAAAAGAAAATAACAGATATCAGACATAACCGTTCTAACAGAGGAAAGGTTAAAAATATATTAACTGTTTGCCCCAATTTCATGAGAAAATTCCAAAAGATCTTCCATGATTACAATATGGTATTAGACATAGTGTAAGAAACTAATGAAAACAAACTTCCAAAATAAACACATCCTTCAAAGATACAGGAATTTACAAAATCAACTGCAAAGACTGACAAGGAAAAACTAAAAGGAACATACAAACCCATCTCAGGGGACATGTTAGGCAAACAAAGTACAAACCCAGACAAATCAGCAGTAGCATGTCATCTTTTAGATTCTGGCCATAACATTAAAAATAGTGTCGATCTTCTGCAAACATCATTAGGACTTGAAACTTGGGAGAAAATTTTGTTTAAAAACTGAATGAACACTATTTTTAAATACCTGCCAAAGACAACACTCTCCATAGGTTCATTATAAACCCAGTAGGAGTGCCTCACAGACTCCAGGGGAATGCTTCATTCCAACAGTTAAAAATAGCTGATGATGCAGACAATGTCTGTGAAACCTGTGAATGTTAATGTTTCTAAGTTCTAAGTGTTATTTTTCACTCTCTGGTAAGTCAGAGTGGATGTAATGTATTGTGAAGCTCTATATCTCCGCCTTGGTGTCTGCCTCACGTTCAAGAGGTCCCGAGTTCGAATCTCGGTTAGGGTGAGTTACCTGGATAAGGATTTTCCGGGGTTTTCCCTTATCCTGATAGACGAATGTCGGGTAACTCCAAACTCCATGAACCCTGGAAAGTCCAAAAATACTAGCTCTGTGTAAGTTTGGAAAAAAAAAAAAAAAGGAAGTTGATTATCAGGATCATATTTGTGCTGTAATTTTGTTCTGCAATAGTTCTTTTACATGCCAGTAAATATATTGGCATACAATTGTCACTTTTCAGTGCAATTCAAATGCACTGTTCTAATCAGGTTTTGAACCTGCAATCTTTGGAATCAGTAGATTAGCACCTAACCATCTGAGTCACCCAGAAAGTTCATTAAGGTTAAAAGTTAATTAAGTTAATTGGTAGAAATTAATCATTTCTTCACAGTAACCATTTTAGATAGTCAACCTGAAAAATGCAATAGCATGGCCAGGATTTGAACCACGGATCTGCTGGTCTCTGTCCCGTCGCTCTTATCCATTGAGCTACCATGGCCAACATGCCATCCTGACATTAAATTCACCAGTTGACTCATTTTCCCGTAAACCACTAGGAGCTCTTGTATTTGAGATACACTGCTTGTGGCGACTCACTGTTGTAAGTACTTGAATCCCAGGCTTCACCATTAAACTCTTATTATTTAAGTTAATGGTGAAAGTAATCTACTGGAAATTAAAGCTACTGGAAGATGATTCATTGTGTATATTGGAACTTCCTTTGGTATCACATAAGCTGAGAATAGAAAGCATACAACAATACCAATGAGGAAAGGAGTACATACTGATTAAGTTTTGCGCAATTGCGATTTCATTTGTTTTTAATGCAGCAGCCAACTTAGTACAGGTTAGTCAACAACAAAGTTTGATAAACATTTTGTAAATGCTTATTTCTGATTCCTGTGGTTGTACCAGCTTCATTCCTTTATTGATATTCTACATTCAAGTTTTTTGTTTTTCTTTGCATAGTCCCTCCAGGGTTGAAGTGGAGATGCACATAAACATTGCTCTTTGTATCACTCTGCAGGGAAACAAGTTTTAGTCAGCTGTTTGTCAGACTTATTGCAAGCGTCATTTCTGCACTGCAACAGTGCAGGGTTAGAAAAGCACTTGGTTCATATTTACTAAAGAAACTGCTAAAGAAAATTTATGCAATATAATATAGTAAGTAGAAAATTAAGTCAAGTACTTAACTATAGTAGGAGGCTTTGTTTAAAAGTAAACTATGCACTTTAAAGCAAATAGCACGTTTTAAGAAAATCATCCATTTGCCTTGAAACATTAAATGGCCTTTATCTTTTCTTTTTAGAGATTGATACAGTTCCAGTTATTTTAATTTCAGTTCTCACATTTGAAAATACATCAGTTGCTTCAGATGTCAGTTTAGTTGAGTCTTTCACAGCCAGGGTGGCATAATGTCAAAAGAAAAATTTACCACGTTTAGTACATTGCCATTCACCACTTTTTAGAGGCTTTCCACTCATATGTCTCTGTACACTATACAGTGGAACTGAGCACCTCGCCATACTTGAGGCACAAACATACAATACTAATTGGATGAGTAGAGGAGCATCACTTCACTGCAATAAGCAATGCAATTGGGAAAGTAACAAGTACCATGTGACAATAAGTGGAAGCAGGAAATCAAGCTCTTGCAGCAAGAGTGGATGGACATGACTAGCGTGCTGAGCGATGGCAGTTGCTATTGAAACACACTAAGCAAGAATCCGAAGATTTGGAAGATGGAAAGCAGTGAAAAACAGGAAGATAACAATAGGGAATGGATAATACGATAACCATGGGAATATTATTGGCAGTGTTGATGCTTATATTATTATTATTATTATTATTATTATTATTATTATTATTATTATTATTATTATTATTATTATTATTATTATTATTATTATTATTTATTATTAACAGGCAGAGTGGAGCTGAATCTGGAACTGACGGCAGGGATAATGGAGTTGAAGGAAGCACTAGAGGATTGGGGGAGTCAATTAAGAGAAAGAATGTAAGAAAAGAAATGCAGCTACTGGAGGATTTGAGGATATAGAAAGAAGAAATAGAGCAGAGGATAGATGAACAACGAAATGAGATGAGGTTAAAACAAAACTTTGAAGAGGAACATAGGGGAAAAGCTGTATAATCTTTGGAGTGAGAGAACATAATAGGAGCCTGCAGGATGCAGTGGGAGGAAATCATCAAACACGGAATAGGACTACAGCAATATGGATGGGAAATTGAGAACATATATAGAATCAGGGAAAAAAGGAAAACCGAGGCCAATTCTAGTTAAAATGAAATTGGGGATAATATGGGAAATTTTAAAGAACACTAGAAGATTAAAGGAATCGGGAATCTACATAGAGCATGACCTCACAAGGGAAGAGCAAAAGAAGAAAACAGAATTAATTAAAAGAGGCAAGAGCGGATGGCAAGAAAGCATATTTGAAAGGACTTCAATTGTATATTGAGAGAGAATGATGGAGCATGAAAGTAAGGAGCGCTGAATGGGACAGTATGCGAAACTAGTGGAGAAAGTCGGAATTGATAAGTTAGCTATTACAGCCACACCATGTGATGGACAGTGAACAACCAAATTGAAACCAAGAAGAAGGGAAAGTGAAGAAGATAGGCAACCTGTTGAATGACAGTAGCGAGAGAAAGGAGAGGCAGATACCCAAGAAGAAAAATGAAATAGGTAGTTTTTAATGCCCGCTTTTACTACAAACAGCATCACAGGTGGTGACATTGATACATTAGATGAAGATGTAGTCCAGGTGGAATAAGATGGCGGGGGAAACCAGAGATCCCAGAGAAAATCTGCCCCAGCGCATTGTTGCTCACCACAAATCTCACTTTGCAGGTGCCTGGGATCACCTTGGCAAGAGTCAAGCAGTCTAACCTTTCAGCCATGGCAGAGCCACCAGTCGCCGCCCAAGAAGGAGGGAGAAGTGAAGATACACCAGTGAAAGATATGAACACATATAGTGAAGGAAGAAAAGGTCCTGTTGGACCAGGTGGAATAGAGCTTGGTAAGAGCAGCAGAAGAAGAAAGAAGTGATGGTGTGCTAAATGAAGCAAGGGTTATGGGGCAGAAAGGCGGAGGGTCAGAAATGCAAGTGCTTCACACATTTCCCATGCAGGATGAAGCAGAAGCCCACAAGATTGCCAAAAAGAAAGGCATTGCATGTGAAAGGGGTCAGTTAATGACTGGAGAAGGAGCAGAGGTATAGTGACATGGTGACCAGATATAAATGATGATGATATATAAATAAGGGCGCTCAACTACGGCGGTCATCAGCGCCCTTTAAAACACTAGTCATGGCAAAAGCCAGATATAAATCTTTCTAAAAACTATACAAGTGTAACAAAACCTATTAAAAGTACACGTACATAAAAAAAGAACAGTCAAACCCTACTAAAACTTTCGAACCTTTCCACCGACACGGGTCTCCACGCACAGCCTACACGTAGGTGGGCCTGTTGACCGTCTCCCTCAGCCACGAAGAGTAGCCCACACAAGGGAGACTCTTGGCTCGGGACCCCAGGTGCGCCAAACCCGTACCTACCAAATTAGGCCCCTGGGGGGACCAGATATAAAGGAAAAGTAAAGAGATCTGCATTTAGAAACACTAAGAACCAATAGGAGACATGATTAAGGATGCTTTTCTGGAATGCTGAGAAGATGTGAGATAAATTAAGTGATGGAGAATTATATTGTATGGTAAAAGGCATGGATACAGTAGGAGCTGCAGAAACTTGGGCAGAGAAGAAACCTTTTATTTTGAGATGAGGGAATGTAATTTTATAATGAAAGAGGTTAGTAAGAGGAGGGAGAGGGGTAGGACATCAGGGAGTGTAGGATTCTGTGTTAGGAAAGACCTGAAAGAAAAAATTGTTATAGACACAGTGAAAAGTAGTAATAGTAACATCTTACGGCTAATAATTAAACAAGAAAATTGGATAAATAGTATAACAATAGGGGTTGTTTATAAGCTGTCAGAAGCATCCTTTTTCCATGACAGTAATATATATAAGATTTTCGAGGATATGGAAGAGGTTAGGAAGAGTGTACCACAAATAGGGTTCGTGCTGGTTCGAACCAGCAGAAGTGTTCGACTTTTAACGCCAGGGCAGGGTTGGAGGCAGGTTGGATATGTGATGTGAACCAGGGACAAGATTTTGAGGAATATAGTCAGACAGAGAAAAAGTAGGGTATTCAACAGTGTATGCAACAGAGAGGGGAGGAAACTGATTTTTGTTAGTCAAATGTTTGATAATATGTAATGGAGTAGTAAGGCAGGATGGAGAGGGTAAGTTTAAATTTGCAAACCAAATGGACAAAGTATAGTTGATTATATGCTATGTATTGAGGAAGCGGAGGAGTTTATAACACTTCAAGAAATTAAATAGTGAGCAAGTAGTCACTTTCCAATATATATAAATGTATTGTTATTTCTTTCTATAAGTTTAATTTTGTAGTGCAGGTTCTGGTTACCATTCATTCTCAATTACTGTGAACCAGTCTTAAATAACAGTCAGAAATTCTTGGTGAAAATGGTCCATAGTTTAAACCAGTTTCATAGTATGAACCACTTCATCTTAAGTTAGGTTTCAATTACTATGCAGAGCATGGTTAGTAAAGTGTTTTGCAACACAAAAAGAAACCAAAAAAGAAAATTTTCTACCAAAAACTTAGAAAAACTGAGTGCCATTTAAAAAAGTATAAAACACTCCTAACACAATATTCTTTGTTTAGGTCTTAAAGTGGAATATGAGTTGCCCAACCAGCCAGCATCCCGAAGAACATATCGAGTGAATGATCTCGATAAACCAGCATCAGAGTTAAGGTAAGGTGATCGTCCACTGCCAAACAATCAGAAGGCTAGAATCAGAACTGAACAATTTAGTGTCTAAGCTGGGATTTGAACTATAGAACTTCTGCTTTACTTGTGGTTGCTCTACTGCTGATCTGCCATGGCAACATGCTGACATGACAATAAATTCTCCAGCTGATTCATATCTTTCTGGCAGACTGAGGAGGAAATCACATTTTGAGTGCTTAATTAGTGGACTTTTGATTATTATTATTATTATTATTATTATTATTATTATTATTATTATTATTATTATTATTATTATTATTATTATTATTATTATTATTATTATTATTATTATTATTATTATTATTATTATTATTATTATTATTATTATTATTGTTATTATTATTAGTATTATTATTATTATTATTATTATTATTGTTATTATTATTAGTATTATTATTATTGTTATTATTATTAGTATTATTATTAGTATTAGTATTAGTATTAGTATTATTATTTTATTATTATTATTATTATTATTATTATTATTACTATGTTTTTTTTTTTTTGTTTTTTTTTCTGTTTATAAGGGAAAGATGATTGTTCTAATATATCCAAACTGTGATTAGGTAAACTTCTGAAGGTTAGAATGAAAACTGAAAAATTCAATACTATAGCCAGGATTTAAACCATGGATTGTCCACTCTTATCACACAGTTACAATGGTAAAATGCCCACATGACAAATTCTCCAGCTGATACACATTTCCCAGGAGACCAATGACTAAATTTCAATTCAAGATCACTTATCCCAGTGGTGACTTACAATTTGTAAGTAGTTCAATTCTGGACTTCTTAATTCTGTGTCTCGCCTCGGACACAGGTGAGTACACCTCACCTTAGGGAAACCGTCGATGCAGCAACATGGGGAAGAAGAAGATGAAGAACTCTGCTGCAGCGAAGCGTCAGACAATAGAGCCGCTCCCGCCGCAGCCCTCTTCGGCCGGCTCTCGGGCGCCTACGCCAGTCTCGCTGATAGTATCGGTGGACGAGAGCGAGTCGCCCGACAGGGGCACCGACCGATTCTGGGCCAGTCGCTCCCCACGGACGCCGCACACATCGCCTGACGCAGTTGCTCAATGCCAGCTGACACCGCCACAACCACTCAGCGGCACGCGCGCCACCCAAACATCCTTCCCGGAACTCACCTCAGCAGCAACCTACGCCGCCGCTACTGCCGCAACGCAGAGGTCCACAACATCGCCACCCGCTGAGCCCGCTCGGCAGTCGTGGACCGCAACCGTCGTCGTCACGGATGTGCCTCGCGACCTGCCTTGCAGGTACATTCTCACCGCCGCCCAGCAGCAGTGGCCCTCGGCCCTACGGGCCAGTCGCATCACCCTACGTGGCCGCCCCACATCCTTGGTCCGCCTGCAGCTAGAAGACGAAGCCGACACGAGCGCGGCCTTGAGGACGGGCCTGCCCTTATTAGGGCAGTGCCTCAAAATTGAGGCTACCGCTCTGAGCGTCCAGCACCTTGTCGTCGATGCTGCAGGTACGGGCATGCAGCCGCCACCTGCACCGCAACCCCACGGTGCCATTACTGTGGTGCCGCGACTCTCACCGGGGAATGCCAGCAGCACGATCTTCGACGCCGCCATCGGAACTGCGCCACCTGTAACATCTACGGCCACTTTACAGGACAAGCACAGTGCCCCGCTCGCCCACGCCAGGACTCCAACTACATCACACCTCCAACGGCTCACCCCAACAACACCGCCTACTTGAGCCCGGCACTGGACTGCCTCAAGGATGAAGTCCAGAAGGTCAACCACCGGCTTCATTCTATCGAGCAACAGCTGCCAAACCTACGCACCGCCGCCAGCCAAGGGACTCCTACAGCCGAAGTTCAGGACCTCCACTCCGAGATTCTGAATATTGGTCTTCGCCTAGGGAACTTGGAGGACTCACTCGCCGCCGGCAACTCAAGACACGGCGCCACTTATGCCACAGTAACGGACCTCAAAGACAAACTAGTGGCTTCGCACCAACAGACTACGGACAACCTCACAACACACCTAGAGCAAGCTACCTCCTCCTTTCGGTCACTTACCAACCTCATTACACATCTGACAAAGCAACTACAAGACACCTTACAAGACTACATCAACCAGAAGCTCAATGACCTACAGGAACACTTCAACAGCTCCCTCTCTCAGACCCAATCTACAGTTGAACAGATCGTCTCCAACTTCAAGCCAACATAGGACAACATTACTGCAGTCACCCAACAGAACACAACACTACTGGACCTAGTCGCCCAAGTCATCAAGGCCACTTCTGCTCAACAGAAACTTCTGAAGAGATTAGAAGCCAGCTGCACTACCAACCACACAATTCAGGAAAACATTCTCCAGACTGTGGAAAGAATCCACAAGAAACAATACGACATTGAACTCACCATAGCCAACTCAACTTTCGACACAATGACTCCCAGGTGGAGTTAGCAACAACTACATCTCACCGACCCCGACGCCACTAGGCGTCAATGCCCTCCTAAGCACTCCGGTGCACAGCAACAACCATAATAAAGTAACTAAACTTCCTCTCTTTATCCCTTCTTTTCGTTCAACCTTCCTATTCCCCGCTACTACGCTGGCTATGGTCAAGGCCTTGTGTCATGGCCATGAGCCAAGGAAGCCAACCTGTCCTGTGCACCCTTTCCTGCACAGATCTTAGCATTAACCTACACTAACGGAGGTGCTTTCGCGGAACTCCGCTATTTTTCCTGACCTTATCCCCTCTATCACCTGAACTTCTCTTGTTGGTTTTTCTTTCTCTCCTCCTGTCCTTTTCTCTTTCTTGTTAATAAAAAAAAAAAATTCTTAACACCTTGATTACCTTTAAATTTTTTAATTTTAAAAAGAGAATATGTTTTAATTTGATTTTAATTTACTTAAGTAGTTTATATATATAGTTTTCCATTTATAAGGGCAAAATAAATAAACCTGTAATACTCCATCCCAGTAATTTTATATTTAACCCGGATGTACATTGCAAATTTTATATTTATTACCAATTAAACATAAACATACATTATAAACACTTTACAGGCTAACAGTAATATATAGCATAAAATAAATAATATTAAGTAAACCTGAACAACAAAATACAAATTTATACCTTTATAGACACAATTGTAAAAACATTTAATTCAAAATTTAAAATAAAACAAAAGAATTTAGTTTTAAACAAAACAAAAATACATAAATACTTAACCCTAACTACCACTCAACAGCTACCAAAAATTTAAAATAAAAATAAAAACCAAAATTTTATCAAGAGTAACTAAAAAGTACAGCATAACATACAATTCACAAAACCTTACACTCAGACTACAACAATAACAGTAATTATTTTTTATTATATTTATAAATTTATATAATATTTAACATTATTCATATTTATTTATATATTGATTTTTTATATTTATTTATTTATTTATATATAATACTTATTCATCTATAATTTTAAATTTTATTTTTAATATTATTTTTGTAATAGTTTTTAAATTAATTTTTATGTTATTATTTAACTATATATTTATCTTTATATTTATTAATGTTATTTTTATCTTTTTATATTTAATTTCTTTTTTATTTTATTTACATCATCTTTTAGTAATTTAAATTATAATTAAAAGACATTAGAACCGTCTTCTTATCAGAACAGCAAATTTGTCAGAATTTTGTAGCGCAAGGCTCTGTTTGGAATAGTCATTCAGCTGATTGTTTTTTGTTTTCAAGATCATAACATATCCAAAATTCAACACCTATAATGATATTCCAAAATCAAATTTGAAGTGACACGCTGGATTTACCATAATTTCTCTGCTCCAGACAGTTTATTGTTGCTTCGGATCAAGAGTGAGTTTATCTGGAATTCATTGACAAGGAAGTTTTCCCACATATAAGCATTGACGTCCAAGAGTGCCTGAATAAATTCATAAAGCCTCCATTAATCTTACTCTAACACTGCATGGCAATATTTTCATCAGTAAAAGCGTTTTTCTTTGTCGTTCAAGAAACTATTACTAATTTTTTAAAAAATTGTTTCCTTAGATGAGGCTTATTCACATTTCAGTCCTAAGAAACTTTGAGCTTCAGTAGTAAATTAAAATCCCAAAAACTGATAGCCCAGAAATGTTTTCTACTTAAATTCAGCTTTTGGTGCACACAAAATACTTAAATGATGATATGTGGGTTCATCGAATTAAAAGTCCAAGTTGCAGAAATTCAAAATGTTCTTTATTTCCATAGAAATACACTTTGGACAATCGTCACAGTAGCAGAATTAGGTCACATACACAATTACAATCTTCCAAGGTCATTGACCACAAACAAACAGCGTTCAAATTTGCATGATACTCAGTTCTGTTTACAACAACTCTCGTTACAACTCCATTTACGACTGTCTGATAAACTAGCCACGGCTTCTTTTTACACAAGACCATTCATGATTCCAGATTGTTATAGAATGTTCTCTAACATGTCACCAGATAAAATGCGAACGTTCTAAGCGTCTAACTTTATCTGTGTTGTGTTGGCAAGTCTTTTAACTCTGTACTATCTTTATCTGTTTTTGCAGGCTCTTTATCTCCACACTGTGCTATCTGTCTGTTATCGCTCCGCACCGAACCCTTTTAGCGCGTATGCCACCAGTCGTAATAATCGATTCGCAACACTGCTCCCTCCTCAAGGCTGGTCGTCCCGAACAGCACCATCGTAGCGGGCTAGACGATCCAAGTGTACCTTCAACATCTCTTCTTGGGCACCTTCTGGATGCGGTAGACCACGTCGTTAATTCTCTTTACTACCGGTATGGTCCTTACCACGTTGTTGAAGTTTCGGGCAGCGTCCCTTGGTCCGGGTAGGGCGCTACAACCAGACCAGGTCACCTTGCTGGAACCCTTGGCTGTTGGCTTGCCTGTTGTGTCGTGTCTTGATGCGGTCGCTCGACTTCTGGATGTTCTGACAAGCCACCTCATGCATGTCGTGGAGATGGTCCACCAGGTTCTCCACTTACTCGGTTGCTGGCTGTGCTCCTAAAAGCCAGGTCACAAGGGAGGCGTAACTCTCGGCCGAACATTAACCTGGCTGACATCATCCCAGTGGTGTGTGTTGACGAGTGGTAGGCCAGCAAGAACAGTGGCACCTTAACATCCCAGTCTCGCTGATGACTGACCACGACCTTCCTCAGGTGTTCTTCTAAGGTCTTGATGTATCTCTCTACCATGCCGTCCAACTGTTGATGTAGAGGTGTTGTGCAGGTCTTGTTCACCCCAAGTCTTTCCAGTGCCTCCTTCATCAGGTTAGACTCAAAATTGGTCGCTGTGGAGCTTTAACGGCACCACAGCGGCAGATCAGTTGCTCCACGAGGTAGTCTGAAATCGTCTTCGCCTTCTGTTTCGGAATGGCATATACCTTCGGCCACTTGGTGAAGTAGTACACGACCACCATCAGGTACTTATTCCCTCGGTCGGACACTGGGAATAGTCCAGCTATGTTGAAAGCGATGCGTTTCAATGGCGCTCCTACGTTGTCTGCTGCTTTCGACCCCGGCTCCTAGTCTGGAGTCCGCGACTGCCGCGCACACGTGAAGTTGACGGCACCATCTCTCAGCATCTGCTCGGAGCCTCAGCCAGTAGTAGCACTAAGTTTGTCGATCATTCGGTTTCCTCCCAGGTGTCCTGAAGTTCCGGCGTGCATTTCCTCCAAGACTTCCGGGACCTTACTCCGGGGAATTACCAACTGTTCTCTCTGCATCTTCCCATCAGGTGATTCCCATGATGATCTTCAGTGAGTCCCATTGGGCCCAGTAGGACTTGTATGTGACGCTCCTTGGTGCGATGTCCTCCCATGTAGGTCGTGCTTGCTTCCACTTCCCTCAAGAGTGGCCCCAAGTTTGCGTCCGCCAGCTCCTCCCTCCTCAGGCCTGCGCTATCCCAGCCATCCGCAGGCACTGCCGTGACCACTCTAACAGCTGTGGCACGCTCCTTCTCTTCCACTCTTTTGCATTGGCCGCACTCTTCTGGGCAGGGTCTTCGGGAGATGGCGTCTGCATTGCAGTGGCTCTTCCCTCTAAGGTGTTCAGAGGTGAAGTCGTGCTCCTGCAGCCTCTGGTCCCAATGGGCTGTCTGGCCTTCCAAGTTTCTAAAGCTCAGTAGCCAGGTTAGGGCGGAGTGGTCAGTCCTCAGGTGGCTGATCGTACAGGTACTTGTCTAAGTGCTCCAATGTGTTTACTAATGCCAGTAACTCACGTCGGGTGATGCAGTAGTTCTTCTCTGCCTTGGATAGCGTCTTACTGTAGTAAGCTATCACTTGCTCGAGGCCGTCCTGGACTTGGGATAGGACCCCTCCGATGTAGTGATCGCTGGCGTCGTGCCCACAATGAAGGTGCACCTGGTTGTGGGAATGCGAAAATAGGAGCACTGCAAAGTGTCTTCTTCAGCTGCTGGAAAGCGACTTAGGCATCCTCCGTCCACATGAGGCCGGTGTTCTTCCGTCGGGCAGATGAGGTATTTGGCGATGTTGGAGAACCCCTTCATGAAACGGCTGTAATAACTACATAGCCCTAGGTAGCTGCGCAACTCTCTCTTATCCTTCGGCCGAGGCCAATCTCTCACGGCCTGTGTCTTCTTTGGGTCTGTGGCCACTCCGGTTGGTGAGACTATGTGGCCCAAGTAGTTGACTTCCTTGCGGAAGGGGTGGCACTTCTTGGCGTTCAGCTTCAGGTTGGTCACCTGCAGTCTCTGTAGCACCTTGCTCAGGGTTTCGAGATGGTCTTCGAATGGCTTGCCGACGATGTCCAGGTATAGCGGCAGACGTCATAAGTCAATCCTCTGATCTCTGATTCCTTGAGGCGTTGGAAGATGTGTTCGTACGTGTGTTACAGAGCCCAAAGGACATGACTCTGTCGAGAATGCCGTCTTCTCCTTGTCTCTCGGTTCCAGAGCTACCTGCCAGTAACCGGACATCAGGTCCAAGGTAGAGAACCACTGCGCACCAGCAAGCGTGTCCATGATGTCGTCAATCCGGGGTAAGGAGAAGCAATCTTTCCTGGTGACAGCGTTCTGCTTCCTGTAGTCCACGCTGAAGTGTAGCTCGCCGTTCTTCGTCACCAGGACTACAGGGGAACACCAAGGGCTGTCAGACTCTTCAGTCACTCCCATTGATTTCATGTCCTCTAGCATGTCCCGTACCGCCGCTTGTTTTAACAGAGGAACGCGTCTAGGTGGTTGCCGAATCGGCTGGCGTCTCCGGTGTCGATGTGGAGGAGCACATGGTCCGTGCGGCCATAGTCGCTGTCGCAGTGGCTGAAGACGCGCTGGTATCGTCTCAGTAGTTGTCGAACCTTCTCCAGTTTTTCTGCGGTCAGGTGGTCGGCCGGCCTCTCCAGTAAGCCTTCCTGCCGGGGCTCCATGTGTTGTGTCGGCACCGGCTCCTGAGTCCTGTCGATTACTGTCACTCTGACCACGGGCTCGCACGTCCCCAACTCCGTCCCATCCTGGACGTCGAGATCAGTGTCTGCTAGGTTGAGCAGCCTAACTGGCACCTACTCTTGACACGGCAATAATGTCCTGCTTACGCAGATCCCGTACACAGGTGTTTTCTGGTCCAGCATCATGTTCTTCGTCCGCTGGCCTACCAGTCGTGCCGTCACCACCACCTCGCTCCTTGCGGGGACAACGTCATCCTTCAGGATGACTCTGCAGATTCCAAGGCGTTCTTCGGGTTGCCGGAGTATCACCCCATCACCATTGAACCGCAGGACCGTCGACCGTCGCCTCGTGGCTCCTGAGAGCATCCAGTCCCAGTATCACCTCTGCCACTTTCGCGACAAGTACCCACTGGCGCACGGCACTCCGTCCCAAGGTCAGCTTCAGCAGAGCCTCCTACACAGGCAAGGTGTCGCCCGATGTCATAAACTTGTATGGTCGGCTCCGCTTCCTCGTCGGCAAACCCCTGGCTATGTCAGGTCTGATGACGGTCACGGCTGCCCCGATGTCTACGAGCATGCGGCACGGCTTCTCTCTCACCCAACCGTCCGCGACGAGGCTGCCATCCATCCGTCGGATGACGGCGCGCAGTGTCACTCGAGGGATGGTGATGTCGCCGCCGACTTGCCCCTCGCCACGCCGGACCTTACTCGTTCTTCCGGCTGCTCTTCCTGTTTCGGCAGTGTCTCTCTAGATGTCCCAGCTGTCCACACCCGCAACACCGGTTCTCCAGGCTCTCCCAGATGTCCTTGGGTGCCGTCGTTGTCTGGACCGCGTTCAGGACTTCTGCGGCTGGCTATTTGCTGTGCGGCTTCTTCCTCCGGTGACCACTTGTGCCTGGCCACTGTGTCGAACTGGCGGCGGAAGACTTCAAAAGTTGACGCGCCATCGTATATAGGAGATTTGACGCGCTCAAATTGTCGCGTCCCGGCGCGTCGGCCTTCAAGTCCTTCAACCTCCTGCCGATGTCCTCTACCATGGCGTTCAGGGAATTGGTGTTGCTTTCGGCCTTTCCCTCCAGGTCATTAACGCGGCTCGCCAGGTCTTCGACGCACTCGCCCAACTCCGTGACGTCCTCCTTTATGCCGGCCAACTGCTCCTCAAATTTGGCGGCGAGAGTTTCGTTCTCAGCCTTCATTTCGGTTGCCAGGCTATCGTTCGCCGCTGGCATTTCCGTGGTTAATTCGGTCATCGTCGCGGCCAGGTTGTTTGCAGCACCGTCTTCGCAGCGAGGGTGTCATTCGCTGTCTTTATTTCTTTCAGCTCGGCGGTGAGGTTGTCGTTAGCCGTCTTCATTTCTTTCAGTTCCGCGGCCAACTTGTTATTTGCCGCTTCTGTTTTCGCAGCGAGGTTGTCATTTGCTGTTCTCATTTCTTTCAGCTCTTCTAGAATTTTTGTTAGTGTAGCGTCCATCTTCGTATGTCGCACTCCTGACACCAATAGTGACTTTGTGGGTTCGTAGAATTAAACGTTCAAGTTGCAGAAATTCAGAATGTTCTTTATTTCTGTAGAAATACACTTTGGACAATCCTCACAGTAGCAGAATTACGTCACATATACAATTACAATCTTCCAAGATCGTTGACCACAAACAAACAGCACTCGTATTTGCACAATACTCAGTTATGTTTACAACAACAACTTTAGTTACAACTCCGTTTAGACTGTCCGATAAACTAGCCACGGCTTCTTTTTATATATGACCATTCATTATTCCAGACTATTATAGAATGTTCTCTAACACGTCACCAGATAAAACACGAACGTTCTAAACGTCTAACTTTATCTGTGTTGGCAAGTCTTATCTGTCCGGGCTGTCTTTATCTGTTTTGGCAGGCTCTTTATCTCCACACTGTGCTATCTGTCTGTTATCGCTCTGCGCCGAACCCTTTTAGCGCATATGCCACCAGTCGTAGTAATGGATTTGCGACATTAATGAACTGTTGGAGTAAATTGGACCAACTTCGCGGTAATCAAAATCCTACTTGTACATGAGGCATGAGAAAGGACAAGACACAGGGAGATGGCATCCAGCTCCCTCTTCTACCTAATACCTATACATAAACCGGTAACTGGTTCAAGGGGTGCTGGAAGCCAGCAGCACCCTCTTCAACTAACCTAATTCTCAACTATTCTTAATTACATAAACCGTCGATCATTTTAATACACTATAATTCAGTGTGTTACTACAACCTTGCTTATTACAACAAAAGCTCTCTTAAATTTACTGTGTTTTAATTTATTATACAACCAATCAACTCAAAAACCACCCATCCTAAAATATAGTAAATAATAACCACATCACTTCTGCTACCTCTCCACATCCCTAATATGCCACACTAATCCTTTGACTATTATTCTTGACTATTATTCTTTCCACCAAAACAAAGCAACTGCTCACATTTCACCTCTTCCACCCTTTCACATCCTAAATCATTTGCGCTCCCATCCATTAGAGAGCGAACCACAATTGACTTACTGAGTCTGTTCCTCCCATGTCATCTTCCTCTCCTTTGGGCTCCTCCTCTCATCCTCCATCCAACGTCTGCAACTCATCTGCCATCCACTTTACCATCTTCTTTATAAGCTATCTGTCCCCATCATTTCATCCCTCTCTCTTCTCCATTCCTCCAGTCGTTTCTATGTGATCCTTGTGTCGTTCCCCTGGTTCCCTCTGTGGCCTTATTTTTCTGCTCTCTACCCACTTTTATAGTCCCCATGACATGAAATAGTATCTCCTATCCAACCTTAACAATTCTCCATTAACTGTTCATTCCTGTCACACTTCTTTGTTGATCTTTGGTTACATCATATTCTAGATTTCTACTATGTTCTATCCTTGCTGATCTCCGAATTGGGCATCTACTAATCTATTGTAAACAGACATCATATGGATAGTAATTGTAGCTTCACGGATGATTAGCTGTGTCAAGCCTGTAATGTAGTTTTTGTTTGAAATGAGTTTTGTTTTCTGATTCTATTAGTGGGCCATGTAATGACAATATAAAAAAAATGATGAACGGTTGCTAAGGGAAGAAAATCAGTAATCTTCAGAGATATATGTTCTGTAATCTTGTTTCATGAGGATGAAAAAAATGTTGCAGTGAATATAAAAGTTTTGTAACGAAAAATAAATAATCTTCAAAAAGAGATATTCTGTAATCTTGATAGTGATGAGTGCACATATTTGTGATGACAAAAGAAAGCCCGCTTTAAAATCAAGACGATTCAATTGGTGACCTGAAGAAACTGATATCCGCAAAATCTCACACAAGATGGGAAAGAATTGTGTTTACAACGAATGCAAATTCATTGCTACATATAGCGCCCAAACGTGTCGCTGATTAAGATGGAGATAAATTAACTACAAATAAAATCTTGTTTCATATGGCGCCTGCCGTGGGGCTCAAATTAGAGTGAAGTTAGCAACAACACATCATGGAAATTTGAATTTGATGGAAACAACGTTACCAGGATTACAGGATGGAGGTAACAAATACCAAGAAAGAAGAGAGAAGATGAGTGAGTGCAAACTAACAAAATAAATAAGAAAAGTTGTAAAGTGTGTTGTAAAAGAGCTTATGTTATTGAGACATAGAAAAATAGTTATCAAAATGGAAGTAATGATAGTAAAAATGTGAGTGAACAAATAGAAAAAGATATTAGAAAGGAAGTAGGAAAGAGTAAAGAAAAAGAATTAACATTTGTAAAGTTCATGCAGATTATGGCAGAATTCAAACAGAAGATGAATAAAAATTCAAATAATTTAAGACAGGATATGAATAATGAGTAAACTGGATAATATGAACGAAATTATAACTGGTAGGAGACAAGATTTAGAACAGGATAGGGAGGAACGTAAAGATAATTCAATACAAATGTAACACAAGTAGTGGAGAAAAATGTAAATATTATGATACATGAAACAGAATCAAGTAATAAAGTAGGTAATGGAGATGAAATATTAATACAAAGTGTAGGTCAGAATAAAGATGAATATGATAAGGTAAATAAAGAATCACAAGATTATCAGGAATATAATGTAGAAGAAGTAACTAGTGAGATAGTATCACAAATAAATAATGGAAAGGAAACTCTAAATGTAATTAAATACAAAAATGAAACAAATGTTGACTTACCAAACAATGAATGTTATAATACAGATGGTTATCAGAAGATGTATGTTGTAGATTCAAACAATCAGTATTTTGATGTGAGCTGTAATGTATAGGTACACGAAATGTTCTCACAAACACAAATACACAATGAAGGTCACAATGGTCACATATATCATACACCACACAAAATAATTTTGCTAAAGTTTGGTCAAAGAATTAAACACAACACTAACCTAACCTTAAAACAACTTCATGGTAAAGATATGCACACAAACAGAAAAATTAGAAACCAAGTTCTGGATGCTTGCAACACTCAAGTTAGCCAAATGAGTAAAATTTATCACACTAACTGTTCCAAATGTTATGACTATGTACAATGAAATTGTAACGAACCTTGCCACTGATACGGGACAACTAGAAAATTGGGCGAATCACCCAACATGAATCACAAAATAGAGAGTTCTTTTGTATATAAATTGGTTAAATTCAGGTTAAATAATGTTTAATTATATACTTGTTAACAAATTGTTATATTAGTAAAAAAATATTAATACAATTTTGAGTCGAACTAATACTCAATGCTCCATTTATTGCTAGTATTTACCTAGAACGCGTTTCGTTAGGATCTTCCTAACATCATCAGCTGTTGTCGACTAATGGATGCCGGTTCAGTGAACTCCTCGGAGGTGATAGGTGCGTCTCTGTCGGTATCTTGATGAACTTGAAATTGGGGTTGTCTGCAAAGGTAGTATCGAAATTAAACAATTTACTTTCATATTTCTTTATAAAGATTTTTTCCCACATGGTTAATGCAGCTGGACCTTGGACACTTTTTAGTAAGTGAATTTCTCGTTCTATGTCATGATTTTCCTTCCAAAAATGGTACGCTACCGCCGATTTATCTATTTTTTTATTCCTTATGTTCCTAAAGTGCTCTTTAAGCCTAATGTTCACGTTCCTTTTTGTTTTTCCAATGTAGAATTTGTCACAGTCCTTGCAATTTATCCGGTACACTCCTGATTTTCTGCCTGTGGGTATCTCCTTTGTATTATGTGATTTCAAAAGGTGTTGTACACTAAATTTGTTCTGTGGGGCCAAAGTAATATTGTGTTCTTTGAAAACAAAGAAATATGAAATATGAAAGTAAATTGTTTAATTTCGATACTACCTTTGAAGACAGCCCCAATTTCAAGTTCATCAAGATACCGACAGAGACACACCTATCACCTCCGAGGAGTTCACTGAACCGGCATCCATTAGTCGACAACAGCTGATGATGTTAGGAAGATCCTAACGAAACGCGTTCTAGGTAAATACTAGCAATAAATGGAGCATTGAGTATTAGTTCGACTCAAAATTGTATTAATTTTGTGCTTCAATGTATCATAGTCCTTAAACAACAGAAAAAAATATTCTTTATATTGATATATTATGTTTTGTTCATTGTGAGTAATTTAAAAATGGTAATTATAAATACTTTAATGCGAGTTTGAAGCGGGGCACACCCCCACATGAAAACAAAGATATATATTAAAAAAAATGTCTAGTAATGCCAAGTTGTTAAATGTTCATTTATTGTTATGTTTCATTCAATGTTACAGCTACTTTCAAAGCATCCATGTCTTTTTGAAACTTCGAAAGTAAAGTAAAAATCACCTTTGGTATTTCTCTTTACCAAGAATTACAGTAATTTCTGTAAGAGTTTCGTAGAAACCCTTTATCTTTTCCCTCTCAACTGCCATTTTATTGGAACTAATTTTGCTAACCGGGGATTGATCTAACTTCCTTTTCAGAATAAATACATCCTCTTCTAAATCCTTTTATGGAAGTGTTGAAAACAGTGTTGTTGTATAAATTAAGTTAATTAGGAGTCGATTAATAACAATTTTAAATAGGTTATTAATAGGTTATTAATCGACTCCTAATTAACTTAACATCCTCTTCTGTTTCATAATTTAGACCACCTGAGGATCCACTCACTTGCGCCAGATTTTACTTATCTTACTATTCTCCTAATACTGGATTCTTAAAAGTATGCAGTTACTCTTCCCAAAATTTAGTAATTTTATTTAAGTCAAGGTACTCACAGTTTATATTATGGTGTGGATAACCCACAATAAAAATATACTTTCACTATACAGAACAAAAATCACACAGAGCTGTCTCTCCACATTTCTGTCCTGCCCAGTAGCCAGAGCAAAAGTTCATTTATAAGGGCAATCAATAATAGATGATCGTTGTAACTCACACAAACTGTATATAGATAAAATTTAGAAGGTTACAATCAGAACTGAAAAATTAAAGGCCACAGCCAGGATTTGAACCATGGATCATCTACTCTAACATATACATAATTACAATCACAATCACACTTATAAATATGATTAAACACTTATAAATAACATGTATATGTTTGCGAGGATGAAATAAAATACAATACTATATAATACAATTGATTTTTTGTGGCCAAATTAAAATAACTGTTACACAATTAACCTTGTATCCAAATGTAGACCAAATGTGTAAAAAATTGTCATCAGAGGTTATTCTTGTCAGCAAATATAAGAAGAGTAATTTTAGACAATTTTGAATTAATGGCTTATTACTACTTTTTTTCAGTGTTTTTAGGTATGGACTAATATTATGGAGTAGAAATTAAAAAATAATAGAAATTTTCAGAACTAGATGCTGTCAAATTTATACAAAATCAAACATCATGTAACAGGAATTTGTGTCCGTAGTTAATTTCTCTTCGTCTTCATCATCCGCTCGGATGCAATTTGGGACAGGATTTCTATGTTGGACGCACAATTCTTTCCCTTCTCGTGTGAGTTTTTGCGGCTATCTATTTCATCTGGTGACCAATAGTATCATCTTATTCTAAATAAGAGTCATGAGACATCTATGTTTCAAGGTGTGGTTCGGAATAAAGAAGTCAAATTCTGTAATTGGTTATATTTATACAGATTCAAATTATAGCTTAAAATGTTCTTGATCTAGTACCAATATTCATCACAATCCACCATTACAACAAAAATCTCTTTCTCTTTATAACAAGATTATTGATTTATCGTCACTATTCAAGACTGAAGAACATATCTTCCTCCTAAAGATTATTGACTTATCGTAACTATCATTACTTCTACTTAGTTTTGTGATTGGCCGATCCAATGGCACGTCACCACATTACGTCATATTACGTCATATAATTATTATTTCGGCCAATCACACAATTACATACATTTTTACATATTTAAATTCATAATTCCTCCGAACATAACCCAAAAATACTGTTACAAATGCCCCTCTTCGAAATATATGGAAAATAACCAAATAAAGGAATTAACAATCTGTTTCCATATATTTTGAAGAACGGCCCCAATTAACAATTTCGTCTATAACAATGAACTGTAACATAAATATAACATACATAAAATATAAAAATAAACATACATTGAATGAAATATAATAATAAATGAACATTTAACAACTACTTAGCATTATTATAACACATTTTTTTTTAAATATATATCTTTGATTTCATGTGGGGGTGTGCCCCGCCCCAAATTTGCATTAAAGTATTTTATAATTTACATTTTTAATTATTAACTGTGCACAAACATGCTATAACAATATAAAAATATTTTAACAACTATTTGTGAATGAATATATATATATATATATATATATATATATATATACAATTAAAATGAAACAACTGAATTTTAACCAATTTATATGCAAAAGAATTCTCTGTTTAGTCATTCATGTTGGGTGATTTGCCCACATAATTAATTTTTCTAGGTGTCCTGTATCAATATTCGTAACTATTTAATAAATTCAAAAAGACAGTTAAAGAACAAAATATCAACTTGGCACCTACAAATAGATAATATTAAAATGGTTAAATTCAAAACTAGAACATGAAAGCCCACCAATCAAGGTGGGCCCACGTGCCAAATAAGTTGCAAACTAATGGAAACTTAAAAACCATAAAAACCAGAGTTAAAGAGCAAATACATCAATCGAGACAACAGCCTGACATAGAATCTGCTGGCTGGGACATGAAAGTCTAGTTCCAGATAAATTCATCATATTTCTGTAAATTTGCACATCAAATCTTCACGCACACATGCACGCACGCGCACACATACACACGCACTCACACACATACACTCTCTCTCTCTCTCTCTCTCTCTCTCTCTCTCTCTCTCTCTCTCTCTCTCTCTCTCTCTCTCTCTCTCTCTTAAATTAACATTATTCCAAGAAGCAACACAACATAAAATATTCTCTTATGAAGGGTGCAGAATATTAAGATTTATCATTAAAATGGCTTTCGCAACCTGGTGCAGAATGACACACACCATTAAAACCCCTTCAAATGTTCCCGCTACATGTAGCAGAATCATTTCTTCAGTTTGTTTATCCGCAATTACACCTAATAGTTTAACTCTTTAGTTCAGACTATCTACCTATTCAATCTATATCTACTATATCTATTTATTTAAGGTAAATAAAATACTGGATAGATAAGAGTCAGCATGAAAAATTCAATGCCATGGCCAGGCATGCCATTGGATTTTTCATGTTGACTCTATCAAAACCTTAGCCTATATATGGCTAGTGTGGAGAAATGACTAATTTCCATCAATTAACTAAAAAAATACTGGATTTTTTACTTTCATTCATGTAAAAGCTATTTCATTTTGAATCAGAGTTTAGATTTTTCAATAGCTATTTTTGCTAGCTGTAACAACTTTTTGAGATGTTGGTAGTGTTTAAAAAGGATGAATCAGCAGTTTATAATGTTATGTGTGAGATACCATTAATCATAATAAAAAATAAGGCAAAGATAAAACTGATCCTTGGTGAACACCTGTGTTTTAGTTAATTGATGGAAATTAATCATTTCTTCACACTAGCCGTATATAGGCTAAGGTTTTTGATAGAGTCAACATGAAAAATTCAATGCCAATTTTATGGTTCAAATCCCGGCCGTGGCATTGAATTTTTTATGTTGACTCTATCAAAAACCTGTGTTTATTTCTAATATCTGAGATTTTTGTCCTTCCAATACAGCTTGCTGTCGATTTTCAAGATTAGATTTAAAGATTTTTACATTAAGCATAATTGGACGAATTTAGTAACTGTGACATCAAAATTAATTGAAAAGCTATTTGTAGTTGGTTTTTTTTGACACTTTGTCACTTACATTTTTATATTATTTGGGCCTTATTAATATAAAAATGTAAGTGACTAAGTATAAAAAAAACCGACTACAAATAGTTTTTTCAATTATTTTTATTATTTTAGTTGATGGAAATTAATAATTTCTTCACACTAGCCGTATATAGGCTAAGGTCTTTTGATAGAGTCAACATGAAAAATTCAATGCCATGGCCAACTGGCCGTCACGACCTAAGTTCTCCATTTGACTCATATATTTCCCCGGTAGACCACTAGGGACTCTCGCATTCAAGGTACACCATTTGTGGCGACTTACTATTGTAAATACTTGAATACCAGGCTTCATCATTTAACTCTTATTATTTTAGTTAATTGATGGAAATTATTTCTTCACACTAGCCGTATATAAGCTAAGATTTTTTTGATAGTGTCAACATGAAAAATTCAATGCCATGGCCGGGATTTGAACCACCGATCTCATGGTTTCCGTCCAGTCGCTGAGCTACCATTGAGCTACCATAGACAACTTGCTTTCACGACATTAAATTCTCCTTTTGACTCGTATATTTCCTCGTTAGACCACTAGGAGCTCTCACATTTGAGATACACCGTTTGTGGCGACTTACCATCGCAAGTCAGTTAAATAGCAAACTTTATATTTAAATTAAACATTTTTCAAGGGTTTAACTCTTAAGATTTTCAAGAAAAATCATCCACCTGGGACTACCCTTTAATAAGATGAATTTTTTTTTTAAATTTTGATTTTCACAAAAGTGCCCTTTTTCTTTTTTTTCCTCCAAATGAACCATTTCGAGATATTCCTTATTTCTTTGAATATTTCAGTACTTATATTTTCTCCAATGGGAAGTAAGATAATCTTTTATCTTAATTAACATGAAGTAGATAAATGAATAAGTGTTTGCAAAAATATTTAGTACAGGAATGAGGAAGTCATGTGCAACGTATATTTTTAGTACCACTTTGAGAGTGTATTAATGTATCATTAATGCATTTTAACAAGTCATTACTATTTATTAGTTATTAGTATGCTGATATCAATAAAGAGAGTTAGAGTAATATTATAGCCATTTGCATTAAGATGGCCCCCATTCATCCTGGAAAGTAACTGAACAAATTAATTGTTTCACATCAGCCATGTATGTATAGGATAAAAATAGAAAGATAGCTCAATTGGTAAGAGCTTAGAATTTTACAGTTTCATTTATAAAGTGATTCTCTGATCATCACATTTTATTGTTCCAGGTTCAAATTGGACAATGGACAAGAAGTGACAGTTGCAGACTACTTTGACAAAGACAAAAGACAGACACTGAGATATCCTAAACTACCCTGTCTCTGGGTAGGAAATAAGAACAGAGAGAACAAGATCTTCCTTCCAATGGAGGTGAGTTATGCTACTAAATGCTTTTAGTAAAAGTAATTCCTATGCTTAGGAATACAACTTTCTCTAGTACATATTGTACTCCACTCAATTGGCATACATGTTTTGAGACTCCCTAAATTCAAAACATTTTTACGTGTGTGTGTGTGTGTGTGTGTGTGTGTGTGTGTGTGTGTGTGTGTGTGTGGGTGGGTGTGTGTGTGGGTGCGTGCGTCTCTTATTTGTTTATGTATAGTATAATACAATCTCAAAAAAAAGTGTGTGTTATCTGTTTATATATGTTCATGAGAGGTGGTACACTATTCATACCAACATGCAGCATTCTCTATGCAACTGAGTGGCCATCACAGTCTATTTGTGATATTTTTGAGAACAACATTTATGTTTACCCAGACATAATGGCACTTTACAAACAGAACACGTTTCACTGTGCTGCACTTAACATGTCTTCTATTTGATCTCTCAGGTTGATGAGCCGAACTTTCCTGGCATGTAATTTTTGGTACGAGGCACATAGATACCTTTCAAATGATCTAATTTGCCATTCATGTTTGCATTGTAATTCAATAGAACAGTTGTTTTCTTTTCTTTTGACTTCTACTAGTTCCATTGAGTCATGAAAATTAGAAAGAAAGTGTATAGATGTTTTATCTTTCCATTTTAGCATCACAAGTCCCATGGCACTGATAGTTTAGTTTAAATCTGCATGTTCTATTGTTTGTCATGTAGATACTTTCTTGAAATATTTTCTATACCAGAGACATTTATTTTTGTGTCTTTTACCCTCTGAAAAACTGGGGTTCCTGAATAGTATTGTCAAAGTATATGGTATGAAATTTATTTTCCTCATCTTGTAAAAATTAAGGTACAACCTCTTCTCCTAAATTTCTTTAATTTGAGTCTGCTGACCTTCCAGCATATTGTGACAAAATGACAACATGAAGTTGCACTTAACTCACTTTGTCACTAGTCCAATGCTAATATACAATCATTTTCATTTTTTACAAATACACAGAATAATGTAACCATTGTTTTAATTCAAAACCCTAAAATGTTGTCAATATTTTAGTTTTGTTATTTTGAATTTATTGAGAAAATAATCGTTAAAAATTGTAGTAGAAAGGGAATGAGATTAAAAAGAACAAGAAGGTGAAATGTGATTGAAGAGGTGGAAGCAAGGAAAAAAGAATATTGTTAATATGTTTAACGATGGTAACATTAGTTTAAATTTGTAAGAAATGTTTTTGAATGTTAAGTTTTTTAAAATAATGATTTAAAAGAAACAGTATGAAGATTGCCAAATATGGTCATGAAAAGTGTGCAACTGAAGATGATGTAAACCAATGAGAAATTACTGAATTGCCATAGCAATGGCCAATTCAATAATTTCAAATCAGCTAGAGTTAAATTCATTCTATGTATAGACATCATCGAGTAAAGATGCAAAATGTTATTTTACGTTGAGACTCTATCAAGTAAAGAAGTAAAATGTTTTGCTACGCATAGATACCGTTGAGTAATGCAAAACAATCTGTTTAGAATCCGTGGTTCAAATCCCGGCTATGGCATTGAATTTTGCAGTCTGGCTCTACTCATTCGAACCTTAGCCTACACATGGCTAGTGTGGAAGAAATGATTATTTCCATCAATTTACCTGAATAACTATGGAGCCTGGGACTTAAGTGCTTACAACATAGTAAGTTGCCACAAAAGATGCGTGCCTCATAGCTTATGAGAACCCCTCGTGGTCTACCGGGAAACATACGAGTCAGTTGGAGAATTTAATGTCATGTCAGCACATTGGCCGTAATAGCTCAGTTGGTTAGAGCAACCGCACGGAGAGCGGGAGATCCGTGGTTTAATAGCATATGAGAACCCCTAGTGGTCTACCAGGAAACATATGAGTCAGTTGCCCGCCTCGGTAACGTAAATGGCACGTGTCTGCCTCACATTCAAGAGGTCCCAAGTTCGAATCTCGGTCAGGGTGAGTTACCTGGATAAGGTTTTTTCCTGGGGTTTCCGTAATCCTGATAGAATGTCGAGTAACTCTAAGCTTTATGGACCCCGGATTCATTTAAGCATCATTTCATCCATTTCATTCATTGTCCGATATGACTTAATGTTGGAGGACGTAAATTGCAACAACAACAAAAACAAAAAATGAGTCAGTTGGAGAATTTAATGTCATGTCTGCGCGTTGGCCATAATAGCTCAGTTGGTTAGAGCAACTGCATGGAGAGCGGGAGATCCGTGGCTCAAATCCCGGCTTGTCATTCGATTTTTCAGTCTGGCTGTACTCATTCAAACCTTAGCCTTCAGATGGCTAGTGTGGAAGAAATGGTTATTTCCAATCTGTTTAGAATCGACAAGGAATGAAACATTATCATTGTTAAAGTAATAGCAACACTTCTGAAATCATGTATTAATTTTGGGTTATGACGTATTTATGTTCACTTCTGAAAGATTAAAATCAGAATATTTGAAAAGAAGTGAATCAATTCTTCAATTTATTTAGTAAATTACTTCCTTCTACCCCTGTTTGATACTACGCCTGAGGTAAGAGAGTTTCATGTGATGACTGTAGCTGCCATGTTAGCAATGAGAGGACATCGCAACTCAGAGCATCAGAACTCACTTAGAGGACTAGACATTGCAGCATCCCAACACTAAGGTCCAGTAGTAACACGGTGCAGAGCTGCAACTTCCCAACTCAAAAATCCTGTTGCAGTAAGCAAGTCAATTTAAAGTTTCTTTATAATGTTCCTCCTATGACTTATTCCCCCAGGGGCCTACTGGGGTAGGTACGGGAATAGGCTGTCCCGGGGTTCCAAGCCAACCTGACACCCTCGATGTGGGTTCCTCGTAGTGGTGAGGGGTCAGACAAAGCATCCACCCACGTGTAGGCCGTGCGTGGAGACCCGTGTCGGTGGAAAGGTTTGTCCTGGTGGTTGAGGGATGCGCATCTGAGCTCGTTCCAGTCTTCTTCTGAATTCTGGGAGGGTGCGCATTTCCAATACACTCCTTTGGTTTCTGTTTCGCGTAAACTTGAGGTTAGGGACTAACCCGACCCTAATCAATCAGCCAGGACTAGGTACTGTACCGAACTCCAGGGGAGTGGGACGGCGAGCCCGCTATATCACCTGTGTAGCCCTGTCATCCCAGTGGGATGACACCTTGTTGCGCTCCGTGGTGGATGGGGAGCACTGGGGGATGAAACTTACTCCATTTATTATGTTTAACACAAATTTTAATAAAAAGATTAAAAAAAAGTGCAAAAGAAATAGTTAAGAACAGTGTAAAAGAAGTAGTTGTGTGTGGTCCTTGCTACTTGGTGATTAAAAGAACAGAGGAAGGCAGGAATTTTTCAGCGGTTAATCTGTTTCTAATTCAGAAGGGTCTCGACAACATATCTGGTGCAGTAAAGTCCTGTACAAAGTCTAGGAATGGCACACTGCTGGTGGAAGCAATTTCAGCATTCCAGGCAGCTAAGATACAGAGAGCCAGCATGCTGAGCAGTTATCCTGTAAAAGTGGAGTTGCATAGGACCCTGAATTCCTTGCGCGGTGTTGTAAACACTAGTGCGTTGGATGGTATGTTCAACGAGGATATTCAGGAGAACCTTCAGGAACAAGGCGTTAAGGCAGTCTTTCGTGTGCAACGGAGAGATCGAGGGGAAATGGTCCCTATTCGTACCCTGTTCTTGACCTTTGATCGGGTAGATCTCCCTCAAAGGATAAAGGCAGGATATGAAGTAATAGAGGTTAGACCATATATTCCTAACCCGCTGAGATGCTACAAATGTCAGCATTTCGGTCACACTAGTAACTCCTGTAAAGGTATACCTACATGTATGTCATTTACGTTGGTCGTATTTTCCAATCGGTTCGAGCCTCTCGAACCGAAAGTTGCAGAAGGAAAGCAGTCTTCCTCCATAGAAGATATGGAGCAGGAAGTACCTGACCATGCTGTCACAACAGCAGCAAAGAAAAGGCAGGATAAACCTGAGAAAACAAGCCCAACACCTAAGAAAATGGGCAAATTCATCCGACCACTGTTAAAATCTACGTAATGTGCATATTTATTTGACATCATATCCCATTACTATCCCCATGGCTATCCTACAATGGAACATATGAGGTTTAAGAGCACATCGACCAGAGCTCGAACTTTTGCTCAATAGGCATGACCCACTATTGGTATGCTTACAAGAGACTAAGCTAAGACCACATACCACTGAGGTGTGATATTGAAGCAGAAGAGGGCATTCCTGCTCACAGGGACACTATGAAGCTCCTCAGCGATGACATTTGTACAGCCGATACAGCTGCAATCCGACATCCAATCTGTAGCTGTAAGGATAAAGCTGCCACCAATCGAGTTTTGCATTTGCAATGTATACCTACCTCCATCTGATGACCTCTCATTAACTGACCTTGAAGATCAGGTCAACACTGTTCCTCATAGTGGGAGACTTAAACGCTCATCACCCACTTTGGGACTCATATCTGGCATGTTGTTGTTTTCAAATGCTAGGCTTTGGCAATGAAGCCATTAGCTCTCTTGCTCTCCAATATTTCTGTTTAGTGGGTCCGGCAGGTAGGGCTTCACAGGTTAAAAGATGTTCTTCAGTCATTTCCTCTTTGTTGCACAGAGGACAATTTGGACTTGTATAATTTCCTATTCTGTGTAAGTGTTTGGCCAAATAATCATGTTCCGTAAGTAATCCAAAATTTGCTACTGCAGCTTTACATGAGATTCCTGGAATAATTTCTGGATTTTTAATTAAATTGTTCCATTTTTTTGTCTTTTGCTTTGTTAGATATTGAGTGGTTTTGTTTGTTTTTATATTTGCTTTTGATTAATCTTTTTATGCTTGCTCTTCCATCACGACACAATAGATGCTATCTTCTCCTCATCACTTATTGATTTTTCTTATTACCATGGTAACTAATTATTATAATCTACATAACTTTTCTTATGGCCAATATATTAATTTTGAATTCTAAATATAAAAGTTTAAAAACAATTTTGTTTTCTATTTTATTCTTCTATTTAATTTATCATTTATCTAAATTGGATATTAACATTCTCTTGAACTGTTTGTGACCTACTTTATTCGGTCATGGCCACCTATAACTTATAACATTTAAAAAACAGAACTCTCATCATTTCAAACATATCAATAGTAATGATAAATAAATTCAACATTGCTTTGGCACTTGACATAATCACAACTGTTTCATATAACTAGAAAGTCCTGAACTGAGTAAAAGCAGTGGTTAATTAGGTGTGTGTTTAATGAACGTTTGAATGCATTTTCCTGTTTTATTTCCTTTGAAAATTTTGTATGAGAGTTGTATATCTTTATACCAAAATGCAATATACTTTTTTGGCATATGGAGGTGTTATGTTGATAGACATGTAGATTTGTTGTTTGTCTTGTATTATACTTATGCACTAATTCATTTGTTGTGAAAGGTGAGTGTGTATTGTTACTAGTTTTATGGATAAACATAATTTCAAATATAGGGAAGAATACCTAGTTTTTCAAATAAAGGTTTGCATGATGCTCTTGCTCTTTCTCCTACCATAGCTCAAACTATTTTCTTTTGCATTATGAAGCATCCTTTACTGTCAGGTGACTCTCCCCAGAACATGGTTGGTTGGTTGGTTGGTTGGTATCTAATGTTGAGTACTTGATAAAATTATTCGCTCTCTTGTACTCCAATATTTAGCGGGAAGGTTGGTCTCTTCTATAAAAGCTAGTGGATGAGGTGATTTTTATCCATATCCTCATTTAGATTGCAGAAAGGGCATTTAGGTGAATCTGTTATGCCAAATCTGTGTAGGTGTTTATTTAGGCAGTCATGTCCTGTTAGTAATCTGCATATTGCCACTGCAGATTTTCTTTGTAATGAAGTAATGTTATAAGTTTGTAGATTTTCCCATTCCTTTCCAGATGTTTATATGGTGTATTCCTCCTTAAGTTGTTTGATATATTTATTTGAAATAATTCTTTTGATAGAGTGAAAGGTACTGGAATAGTATTTGGGTTCGAAACAATTTTGCTACCCTTTTTGGCCAGAAAATCAGCTGTTTCATTTCCTATCACTCCACAATGGGCTGGAATCCACTGGAGTACAACTTTTTTATGTAAATGTGATAACTTTTATCATTTTGCGGCATTCAATAATTTTGATACTTTTAGGTGTTGTATCTCGCGTTATAGCAAGAATGGCTGCTTTGGAGTCAGACAGTATTACAACCTTTGTAAATTTTTTAATGTGATATAAAAGATTTTGTAAACTTAGTAGGATTGCTAAAATTTTGCCATCAAAGTTTGTTGAATTTTTGTTCAGTTTACGATAAAAGGAGAAAAGTGGGCATACCGCAGAACATTATGCCATATCTTAGTAATGAAAGAACATACACAAAGTAAGCCATTCTAACAGTTTCCCCTGCTTGTGCAACCTGCTAGTACCCGTATCATTTAGCAGGCTGTACATAACGTTTTGATGACGTGACTTATGTGGGTTTCCCACTTTAAATTATTCTGGACCCAAAGTCCCAGAAATTTGGTAGTTTCTACCTACTCAATGGTCTGGTTTAGCAGTTGAAGTTTTGGGGCTAAATAGTCTTTATTTTCTTTTGTGTGTATATCCATTGATACTGTCTGGTGTTTATTAATAGATTATTATCAGTAAAATAGTTATCTGGTTTGATATCTGGTGAACTGATTTTAAGAAGCTTAACTTATCGTTTGCCCTCACAAGAACATTTGCATCGTCAGCAAAGAGGAGGGACCTGGCATGAGGATTCTCTGGGGTGAAGTCATTGATGAGCAGAAATAGATTTGGACCTAGTATGGAACCTTGAGGTACTTCATAATTAATGGCTAGCAAAATTGATCTGTAGCTCTTTAGTTCTAAATTTTCTTTGTGTTTAATTTCTATCAATTGTGTCCTATCTGCCAGATATGAATTAATCCACTTGTGGGGTAGTCCACTAATTCCATGCTTTTCTAATTTTACTAGTAGCTTATGGTGATCAGTGGTATCAAAAGCTTTGGATAAGTCTAAAAATATGGCAGAGATGTGTTCTTCTTCATCAACAGTGCTGAGGGACTCATACATAAAGGAGAATATTGCTGTTTCAATAGAGTGGTTGTTTCTAAAACCATGTTGATCTCTAGATAACAGGCTGTTTCTTTCTAGGAAATTCAAGAAGCTTTTATAAAAGAACTTTTCTAAGATTTTTGAGAACACTGATAGTAATGCAATGGATCGGTAATTTGTCATATTATCTCTTTCCCCTTTATTGTACAAAGGCTTAACAATAGCTGTTTTAAGGCAGTTTGGAAAGATTCCACTGCTAAAAGATTCATAGCACAAATATGTTAATGGCTCGACAATTAGATGAGCACATTTTTTATTAGAAAGTCTGGTGTGTCATCAATTCCTGCTGCTGATGATGATGAATTTGTGTTTAAGGGTGCTCAACTTCAAGGTCATTAGCGCCCGAATTCCTGGAGTCCTTTATTTGCAAAATTTCAGTTTCATTTGTTGGGAAAAGCTATGTTGAATCATTAATTCTGGTTTGTTTTACAGTTGAGCGTATGTTTATTTGTTTACTATTTTTTATTAGGTTTTCTGATATGCTAACAAAGTAGTTGAATGAGGTTGCTACATCAACCGGATTTGTGACTTACCTTGAGTTTTCCTTTATAGTAATGTTATTGACCTGGGGTAGTGTACCTGTAGGTTCTTTTCTAATTACATTCCATATGGCCTTTGATTTATTGCTTGCTGCTTTGATTACTTTATCATTTGCCTGCCGTTTGACTTCTCCTATAACTCTATCTAGTATTAGTTTATATTTATTGTAATAATTTTTTAATGTGGGATTTGGAGGGTAAGATTTTAGTAAACTATGTAAGTGGCATTTAGTTTCACAAGATTTTTTTTTATTCCAGTTGTAATCCAGTGTTTGTTATTGATTCCAGATTGTTTCTTAACAGGTTTTAGTGAGAAAGCTACATTTAGATGAAACTGGAATATGTTCATGAAGGTATCAGATTTGCCCTCCTAGGATTCTCCTCTAAGTAGGTGCATGAAATAATGGATGTTCTGATCATTTATTATTCTTGTTTTTGTAGTTACTAGGGCTTGAGATGGTGTAACTATAATAGGCAGCATTAATATGTGTGCATTGGAATCACTAAGCTCTAAATCAAGGACCTCACACTTACACTTATTTGTGTCAAAATTTACAAAGATTTGGTCGATTAGAGAGGAGGAGTGTTGTGTGGCTCATGTAGGCAAGAATATAGTTTGTTTTAAAATATAAGTTGCTAAAAGGTTTATTAATGCAAGTGCAGTATTTGATTTACTACTCAAATCTAGTTGAAGTCACCACAGATGATCAATTTTTTGCTGTTGCTAATGCTTTGTTTCAGTACTGTGTCCAGTTTACCAAGAAGGTCTTACTTAGTATCATTACCTGCTGTTGTGTATTGTGACTTTGTGGGTTCATAGAATTAAAAGGCCGAGTTGCAGAAATTAAAAATCTTCTATTTTCGTAGAAATACTCTTATAGATTACAGCAGCATTACGTTACATACACCATCAGTCTACCAAGGTCGATCACAATAACAAACAGTGACAGCAGATTACATCCTTAGCTCTCATTACAACACAGCTGGCTGTCTCTCATTTCACAACACTGTTTCACAACTAAATCTTTGCGAGCCGTCACATCCTTGAATACCTATTTCGTAAATTCGAGATATTTCTGGACCAAACAGGAATCAAATGTTCTATCACCTTCCAGAAGCATAACGCTATTGGTGCCGGCAGGTCTTTTATCTTTCGCTTAATCATTATTTCTTCCTGCATACTCCTGATCTCCGGGCTTTTTGTGTACACAAGCCGTGCTATTGCGATCGGGTTCGCGACAGTATATACATATGACAGTGACGTTAGGATTTAACAGTTGAATACCTGAACATTCAAATTGCTTCTCTTTGATGATAGTTATAGATAGATTATAGAGTACCTTAAATTCTATACCGCTCTTTACAAAGATACAGGTCCCACCTCCACTGAAAACAGATTTACATGAAAATGCTGCAAGTGTTAAACCAGATAATTTTATTAGTCTTGAGACCATCTTTCCTAAGTCAATGTTCATTAAAGCAAAGAATATTTGCTTCTTTTAATTGTGTGGAGAAAAGAATTTCTAACTAATTAATTTTGTTACCTAGCTACTGAACATTCTAATGAATGAGTAAAATTTGTTTATTAGGCATACCTAAGTAATCACATACCTTTTCCTCTTTTCTCTCCTTGGAATGCTGCTCTTCTCTAAAATTGTTCGTGTTGGAGCTTCTGTTCCCTTGCACTTCATCCCTTCCAAACTCGTGATCTGCCAGCCAAATGTTTCCATCTATGAAGGTAAACTGTTTTGTGGAACTCAGCCAATTTAGCTCTGTTTATTCATATTACTCTTCTTTTTGTTGTATCATGTCTGAGCACTCCACCGATAACTCTTGGTTTTGGGGGACTCACATCTGATGTAATTTACAAGGTCCATAGCATCCCCCATGATTTCCTCTGCATATGCACCCGGTTTTATGTTCTTAGATTCCGCATACATGACAACGTTAGGCTGGTGTTTGTTTAGGTTAAGTCTTTCAACCTGATGCTGTAACTCATTTAGTTGAATGCCTGGAAAGCACCTTATGTCAAATCCTTGGTCATTACAGAGCTGTCCTGAAAATTTCAACATTGAGTCACCTGCTGTTAGCATGTCTGGTTTTCCTGTGTCAGTCCCTAAGATCACACGCCTAGTTGCATTTGTAGTTGCACTCCCATTTTGTTCTTCTGCCAGGGCATTAAATCTATTTTTCAGATGTACTCTTTAGCTACCGTAATGCTGTGTTCTGTGATTTCTGTAGGTATTCGAGTATCTTCTCTTGTGATTGTATATTACCTCAACATAACCATGGTCCGTTGTTTTCTCTGTTTGGAGAGTGGCAATATATGCCAGTAATTCCACATTTTCTTTCTTCAAACCTTCAATTTCTTTCCTCAGAGTGTTACAGTCTTCGTTGCCTCTACTACTTTTGTCCTGCACCATCTTTAAAGCATGGTTTTCGCTTCTGAGTCTTTCTGTTTCCCGCTTAGCGTGTCTAAGATCCTTGTACAGAATGTCGATTATTGTGTGAATTGAAGACGTCATTTCCTTTTCTTGCACGCTCCTTGTTTCCAAATCCAATGTGTGCCGTTTACTTGTTTTTCCATGCTGGGTTGATCCCCCCGAGTTTCCTTCATTTGCACATTTTCCATTACTAATATGATTTCATTTAACACTATTTTCAGTTGCCATGTCGACATATTTCACATTGTTACTACTAAATTTGAGCTGCATGCTCCGGGTCATTACTCCGCTTGCAACCATGTTGAAGAGGCATGTAATACTATATGCTGTTACTGACTAAAACTATTTGTATAGAGATAAAATCAGACTACAATAGTTTTATTAATTAATGTCGATGTCATTGTTACTAAATTCCTCCAAACATCAGTTAAGTTGTTACTTATTTGAAACATTAATAACAAAATTTAACTTGAAAGCGTAGATCCAGACTGAAAAATTCAATGCCATAGCTGGGATTTGAACCATAGATCTTCTGGTCTCTGTTCAGCCGCTCTAAACCATTGAGCTACTATGGCCAACATGACATTAAATTCTCCAATTCCCCTGTAATTTTCTGGTTTATTTGCAGCTCCCTTCCCCTTATAGATAGACACAATCATGCTTATTTTTCAGATTTCTGGTATGTCATCACTTTCTTTTATCTTGTTTGGCACCTTTGTCATTACTCCTAAGCCCTTTTTTGTTTCCCCATACACTTTCCAAAATTCTCATGGTATACCATCGAGTCCTACTGCCTTCTCTTTTTTTATAGATTTCAATTGTTGATACACCTCTTGCATTGTGAATTGCCTATCTAGATCTTCATTTACTATTTCTATTGTTCCCAAATCTCTTATTTCTAATTTAAATTTTCTTTCCTCCCCTATCAGCTCCTTGAAATATCTCTGCCATTCATTTGCTTTAATCTCATTTTTTGCGTCTTTCCTGACTACACCTCTTACTGCTTTCCATATTTTTTCCCACCCTTTCCTTCTATAGCTTCTTTGAACTTTTATCCCACTTTTTCCTGCCATTCTTTCTTTTTTGCTTCTAATAAATTTTTATATCCCTATTTCCTAAGCAACAGATGTTTTCTATCTGTTTCTTCTTCCGTTCTCCTCCATTTAATAAGATCTTTAAATACTTCTTTTTTCTCTGCTCTGCATTCCTTATCATACAACCCTTATTTCCCTGTTTCTTATTTTGTCTTGTTTCCATTTCTTTCCTCGCCCTTTTTACTAGTAATTCCAGTAGTTCTAATGCTTTTCCCAACCGATCTTCCTTATTGTTCTGTTCCTCCATTTGAACGTGTTTATTCTCCTTGTCTGTATTACCTCTCCTCCTACCCGTTCTTCTATCTTATGTTATTATTGGAAAATGTCCACTGCTTGTGCATAAGTTTGTAATTTTGAAGTTGTTTATCTTGCCTTTCAAGTTATTTGGCCATAATACGTAATCAATTACACTTTGACCATTTGTATTTATAAATGTATATTCCCCAGCTTCATCTTCTCTGTATTTTCCATTTAAAATATCAAGAGAATTTTGTTCACAAAAGTCGATAAATTTTTCACTCCCTCTGTCCACCACTTTGTCCCTGCTATGTCTAACACTCTCTCTTTTCTGTAACACATCATTTGATTCCCATCAATCCATTAAATTTATGACATGTTCCCCTATTCTGACATTGAAATTTCCCATTATTATTATCTCTAGATGTATATACTTATCTGTTAACCTCTCTATGTGCTCTAAAAGCTTATATAATTCCAGGGTATGGAACTGTGATGTAACTGGCAGTTTGTATACTATACCCATATTTTACTGTCATCTAACTGCTTATCTTGAATAATCACCCACAATACTTCTTTTGATCTAGACCATGTTTCTTTAACTGTCTTATTCAACTCTTTCTTAATAAACAATCCCATCCCTCCTGAAGGTTGTAACAGTATTTTTGTGTTCGTGGGAATTGTAAATATATAAAAATGTATGTAGTTGTGTGATTGGCCGAAGTAGTAGTGGTGTGACGTGGTGTGATGACGTGTCAGTGAATCGGCCAATCACAAAATAAGGTGGGAATTGCTATGGGGACAAGAAAATCAATAATCTAGAAAAAGGAGAATCTTGTGTCTTGCTGGAGAACGAGGAAAGATGTTACGATGATTGTAATTGTAAAGGAAAATTAATAAGATTCAAAAAGTGTTATTCAATATTTATAATAGATAAGAGTGAATCATAGTTCATATTAAATAATTAAATAATATATTACAAAATTGGACTCATCTAAATTTTATTTTCACCAAAAATCCGCATCCACACCTGAGAAAAGATCTCACGACTCTCAGTATATTAAAACTCGACTTGGATCTTATAAAAAGTTGGCTTGCTTCTTATTAGTTGAAGAAGAACGAAAATATAATCCCGTTACAAATGGCGCAGCAACGTGTGGGGCTCGAATAGGATAAAGAAGAGGAGATTAAAGCATCGTGCAGCTCCGTGGGAATTTAAAAGGAAAGAAGAAAGAAGAGAGAAGAAAGAAGAAAACGAGAACTGGTTTAAGTGAGTGAAAAAAAAAAAAAAAAAAAAAAAATAGTAGTAGTAGTAGTAGATTTATGTTGTTAAGAAATCAGAAAATAGTTAAAAAGATGGCGAGTAGAAAAGAAATAACAGTGGAAGGAGAAGTTACTGATAGTGTAGGAATGAATAGGGAGAATGCAGGATTAAGCATAGATAATGAGTCAATGTTGGAAAGAATAACGAGAATGTTAAGTAATTTAGATTCTAAAATAGAACAAAATGCAAATGATTTAAAATCAGAAATGAGTAATTTAGATTCTAAAATAGAACAAAATGCAAATGATTTAAAATCAGAAATGAGTAATTTGGATTCTAAAATAGGAGATGTTAAATCTGAAATGAGTAATTTAGATTCTAGAATGAAAGATGTAAAATCAGAAATGAGTAATTTAGATTCTAAAATAGAACAAAATGTAAACGATTTAACTAAGAAAATGAATGATTTAGATGTAGGAGTAAGACAGGAACTAGCACAAAATGTGAGTAACTTAGAAATTAATTTATTACAGAAGCTAAAACAGGAATTAAAATCTGAAATTTCACAGGAGATTAGAGAAGGGAGAAAAGAGTGTAGGGATAATATGGAAAGGCTCATGCAGATTATAGAGATTAATAAGGATGAGAATAGAAAGGAAGTCAATGAGTTGAGAGAGATAATTCAGGAAACTAGGTTAGGTCAGGACATTGTGAAACAAGAAATAAGAATGGAATTAAACAAAGAGTTAGAAACATTTAGGATACAACGGGCAGAAATAACACAAAAACAAAGAGAAGAATTAGGAGATAAAGTAGAACAAAGAATCAATGTAATTTGTTCTGAAATGCAATTACAACATGATGAAAGTAAGATACACCAAGAGGAAATAAAGTTACAAATTGATGAGATAAGTAAAGTAAAAGAAGAAGTAATTTTGCAAATTAAAGAGGTAAAAGAACATTTTGAAAAAGAAAAGGATAACTTAGGAAAATTGACACAAGTTGTAATTGCATTACAGGCTAGAAAAGTAAATAACGGGAAAGAAATGTCTAGAATTACAAATATAAAGGATTGTGACTTACCAGGTGAATTAAGCAATCGTCAGAAGTCTAGTGATGTAGTAAGTGAATGTAGTGATTTTGTGAGTCCAGATAATGATATTAATTATCACAGAAACACACAGAACATGTCCTCACACACACAACTCCACAGTCTAGGTCAAAATGAATGTGTACATTATTCACTAAATGATATTAGTCCACCAAGTTTTGATGAGGAATCAGGTGATAATCCAAAAGTATTTCTTAGGGAATTGGAAGAATATTTCCGTATTAAGAGAATTCCCAATGAATTTCGGATGGTAATAGTAAAACGCTGTTTGAAGAAAAATGCTCTTGAGTGGTTAAGGTTAACTTTGGCTTCACATGAAACATACAGTACTTTCAGAAATCTGTTTATAAATAGATTTTGGGGACCTGAGAGACAAAGAAGAATAAAAGTTGAGTTAGCAACGGGTAGGTTTGAGTTTAAAAAAGGGATTTCTATGACTGAATATTTCTTAAAATTAGCAAACAAAAGTAAGTTGATCAATCCCGAAATTTCTGAGACAGAAATTGTCAACATGCTAATACGTCATTATCCACCACATATCAGAAATCATTTAATTGTGGCTAAGCCTATCGATTTCTCTGATATGATTGAATTATTATCCGAATTTGAAGCACATAACCTCATTAATGATACTACATCCTGTGATGGTAACTATAATAACGTCCATATTGAGCGAGGAAGAAATCGACAGGAATCACAACCTACAAATAATAGGAATAATAGGACGAGTTTAAATTGGGGCGGGGCACCCATGAGAAATCAAAGATTTGAAGGAAGAGGTTATGATCCTAGACGAACTTATGAATCTGTAATTCCCGGAACAGGAAAGGGAGTTCAAAATAATGTGCAAAGGAATTATCATAACAATCAGTCGACGAGAATTGGAAGAAATGATCACATAAACCATGTAAGATTTTATCGAGGAAATAATCAGCGAATAAGTAATTTTAATAGGGGTAGAGGTACTAGTTTATTTAGTGCAAATCAAAGAGATTTTAGGGGTGTGAGATTTGAAAGAAGTAATCAAAATGAAAGAGTCGAAAATACACAAAGCACAGAGTATAAACGAGTGAGTATAAACGATAGCACCAACCTAACCAACAATGAAAGTAATAATCAGAGGGAGATCGAAAACTAAAAACCAAATCATTTTGTGCTCTGGAAAGTGGTTCGGTGAGGATGACATAGGGCGAATTGAAAGTTGAAGATAACGGAAATAAGCTCACTCTCTTGCAGAAAAATAAGGAATTAGTTAACCCACCTCAGATAATTATTTACCTATGGGATAAAGAATATACAGCCTTGATTGATACTGGAGCCAGTTCTACTGTGATAAGTGAGGAATTGTTTAAAAATCTGTTAGCTAACTATAAAGTGGAATATTTAAATGTGTGTAACGTTTACTGCAGTACTGCAATTGGGAAGAAAAAGGATAGGATTAAATATCAAGTATTAATTAAGGGGCGAATAGGTGAATGGAATTTCAATTTCATTGCGTTGGTAATTCCACATTTGGCAAGAGATGTAATTTTGGGTAATGATTTATTATATGAATGGCAAAGTGTATTGAATTTCGAAATGCATGAAATGAAGGTTAAGACAGAAAATGATTTATTAGTAATAAAATTATTGGAAGAAGATGGAAGAAAAGAAGAGAACAGGGATAATATAAATAATGAAAGGTTTTTTGTGGAAGATATACTTTTGCAAGAAAATGGTAATATTGAATACGATGAAAATGAAAATTGTGGGAAGAATTTAATTATTGATGGATTGTAAAATAATGTAACTGACCTTGAAAAGCATTGTTGCCAATTATATACAATACAAGATAAGAACGGCGGAAGCCAAGTGGAGGAAGAAATAGAATTCCAGAGAATATTACAAGTAAAGTTAGAAAACACATACAATTTAGACCAAGCGAGAAAAGAACAGTTGAAATTGTGTATATTAAAGAATAGAAAAGCCTTTAGTTCAAAACCTGGACTGTGTAACAAATACACACACACATTTAAAGTGAATGATACTGATCCCTATACACATAAAAGCCTTGACAGTAATTGAAACAATATTGAATATATACTATGTGTGTGTTAAATAATAATAAAAATAAAACATTGTTAAACATCAATATATTGTTGTATTTTAATTAATGTTAATTTATTGTTGTTAAATGTTCATTTATTATATTTCATCCAATGTATGTATATTATTATATTTTATGTATGTTGTATTGGTGTTGTGTAATATTGGTGTAAACGAAATTGTTAATTGGGGCTGTTCTTCGAAATATATGGAAACAGATTGTTAATTCCTTTATTTGGTTATTTTCCATATATTTCGAAGAGGGGCATTTGTAACAGTATTTTTGTGTTCGTGGGAATTGTAAATATATATAAAAATGTATGTAGTTGTGTGATTGGCCGAAGTAGTAGTGGTGTGACGTGGTGTGACGTGGTGTGATGACGTGTCAGTGAATCGGCCAATCACAAAATAAGGTGGGAATTGCTATGGGGACAAGAAAATCAATAATCTAGAAAAAGGAGAATCTTGTGTCTTGCTGGAGAACGAGGAAAGATGTTACGATGATTGTAATTGTAAAGGAAAATTAATAAGATTCAAAAAGTGTTATTCAATATTTATAATAGATAAGAGTGAATCATAGTTCATATTAAATAATTAAATAATATATTACAAAATTGGACTCATCTAAATTTTATTTTCACCAAAAATCTGCATCCACACCTGAGAAAAGATCTCACGACTCTCAGTATATTAAAACTCGACTTGGATCTTATAAAAAGTTGGCTTGCTTCTTATTAGTTGAAGAAGAACGAAAATATAATCCCGTTACAAGGTCTGCCTTTCTTTGTTTGCGATACTCCACCCTTATCAATGTAATTGTATTATTTTATTTCAATAATGTCCTCTTTTAACCACGTTTCTACCACTGCCAAATAGTCTAATCCCTCCAGTAAATTTTGTAAGGTTCCCGAGTAGAGTTTGTTTTTTAAGCCTTCACAGTTCCAAAACACCAGTCATCTTACTGGATGCTATTGCGATCTTGTTCTGACCCAATCCCTGCATACTCTGAACTTCTCTAAATTTTGTTTGGTTCTCAATTTGTAACCTTCCACTGTTTTGTTAATGTCACTTTGTATCATGAGAATGCTCCCATGTGATGATGACACAATACTCTCTTCTCTTCCCCTCTCTTCCTCCCTATTACTTTGTTGCTGCTCCTCCCTACCTTTCCCCATCTCTTCTGTGTGATGACCTTCTTTAAAGATGATGTATCTCGTGACGTCTCCAATGTCATCATATCTTCTCTCTCATTCATTACAGCTGTTGATTTATCTGCATGCTGTGCTGCTCCGCCACCTATTGTCGATTCATCATTTTCCTTCCCTGCTTTGTCAACCGTTCCTCTACTCCTCAGGACTGGACTGGACTGGACTGGACTGGACTGGACTGGACTGGACTGGACTTTGCCCTACCTCCGCTTGTCGTGTGTGTAGATTCACTATGTGCCTCTGTTGTAACTTTTTGCTGAGTTGTTTCCTGTTCTCGTCTGCCTTCCAGTCTTCTTATGTCCTTTTTCCCCTCAGGTGTCTTTTTCCTGTCATCAATCCAAAGTTGTAAATTTTGTATGCATACTTTTTTCCCAGCCAGCCTTGCTTCTTTCATCTGTATTATGAGATTTTTCTTCAGTTTCCATTCCTCGAATGATAAATCTTTATTTATGAAAATATTTTATCCTTTTAGTTTCCTTGATCTGTTCAATATCTCATAGATTATGCTCATGTTCGTGAATCTTGCTAATATTCTCCTTCCTGTATTCCTCCCTATGCGAAACACTTCTGCGATCTCCCAGCCTCCCAATCTCAGTTCCAGTTTTCATTCCAGGACACGTAAATCATATTTGTGATAAAATAAGTAAAGCTGTATATTTGTTACGTTACTTCAAAAATATCTTTGATGAAAAAGGGCTTAAAATTATTTATTATGGAGTCATATATCCACATTTATTATATGGAATTGAAATTTGGGGATGTGCTGCTGCAATGTATATGGGAAGGTTATTTAGATTGCAAAAAAGGGCCATCAGAATGATTTACAATTTGAGTTCCTGAGAATCATATAGGGAAATATTTAAGGACAAAGGAATATAACAGTATATTCTCTGTATGTTTATAAAGTAGTAACTTATGCAGTACAAAAGGAAAATCCTAAAAATAATAATCATAACACTAGGCACAAGGACGACTTTTTTAGGCAAAGTTTTAATAAGTATTTCCAACAGGGATCCAAATCCAGGCTTATTGCTTCACAAAAAACTGCTAGCACATCTAAAATTTTATAAAGGCAAGCAATTTGAGGGTGCCCTGAAAAGGTACTTGATAACAAAAAGTCTGTATTGTAATGATGAATTATAATCATTGTACCACACCAATTTTTGTTTTCAAGTAAATTTATGTACATATGACATGCTGAAATTATTCTTTACTTAGTAATTAAAAACAGTTGTATTTGTATATGTATTTATATGTATAAAATTTTGGCAATGTTAGAAAACTGCAAAGTCTATTGACAATAAATGGTATTATTATTATTATTATTATTATTATTATTATTATTATTATTATTATTATTATTATTATTATTATTATTATTATTGTTATTAGTATTATTATTATATCATACACTTCTTGCATAGCCCAAACCCCTTGAAGTTGTTCCACTCTGGTGAATAACAAATTGTATCTCCGATTCCTTTCCTCTTTGATTTCTTGTTTGATTCCTCTTACTGCCACATCCACTTGTTCGCTTAGTCCCTTTTCCAGCTCGTTCAATCTGCTTAGTATTCTTTCCAAACTGTCACCTCTGTCCATTGGCCCTGGATTCACTTCTACCCCACTGATAACTAGTTGTGCAATGAGAGTAACTGCTATTATCCTGTGGTTCCTCTTTTTCTCCTCTTCTTTTCTATTTCTAGATTTACTACCTCTAACTGTTCTGAATGTTCCGGTCCTGCACTTATATGTGGAAATATCCACTCCCATTGTGCCATACATCCTTCTTTCTTTTAGCTAACAGGAGCTCCTTCACATACGTCTGCTTCCTTCCACTGCTCACTTAGTACTCCCATTTAATAAGATTACAAAGGAATTCTGAATAGATTTAGTATTTACAGTTCTTGATAATTGGATTGTGGTCTTCTCATGTTATGAATCTATATAAATATAAAAATCTCTTTATTTTGTAAGAGTTGAGAAATATGAATGTGGAAATCTTCATGAAATTGGGTGGTATCCTGTAAGTTCTACAAGTTCACAAATTTTTACCTTGGTTTGATCAGTGAGTATGGTTTTATACAAAGGACTGGATATAAAGTAAGGTTAGTTTTTAAAAAAATGTTGAATATTTTAAAATTCAAAATAGGATTAGGTGTATTTTTGAAGTTGTAACATTACCTTGATTTTTGTCAACCCTTTCTGAGCAACATTTTAACTTTGTGGTTTAAACTGTGCAGATTTCTGCATAAGGGATTGTATTATAAATGTAGATCACAAGTATAAACATTTAAAGTTTCATCTAGATAGATGAAAGAATGTTGAAAATATGTGTTGAATTTAACTGTAGCTTATCTTTTTTAGTTTTGCAGAATAGTACGAGGGCAGGTTGTGCAGAAAAAGATGACAGAGGCCCAAACGTCAAATATGATAAGGAAAGCAGCTACTTCCACCGATGTTCGTAAACAGAAAATAATGGATGCTGTAAGTATATACTCAAGTCTAACCTTACATGAGTCAGACTGAAAAATTCAATGCCATAGCCGAGATTTGAACTTCTCATGTCCTAGTCTCCATCTGGTTGCTCTTAACCATTGAGTTACCATGGCAACATATCAGCATGATACTAAATTCTCCAACTGACTCTTATTTTCCCAGTAAACCATTAGGAGATCTCATATACAAGTAAGCATATGTAATGCGTGATTGGAGAAATTTAGTAACAGTGACATCAAAATTAATCTGCAAAACTATTTTTAGTCGGTTTATTGACACTTTGTTACTTATGTTTTTATATTATCGAGGGACTAGTTTCGAAAGCCATTGCCTCCATTTTCAACCTCTCCAACTGTAAGTGGAGAATTTGTAAGTAACTGTAAGTGAGAAAACCCCAACTGCAAGTTGGAGAGAGGTTGAAAATGGAAGCAATAGCTTTCGATACTAGTCCCTCGATAATATAAAAACGTAAGTGACAAAGTGTCAATAAACTGACTACAGATAGTTTTGCCAATTAAGTATATGTAAGTCTCCTTTTGTGGCGACTTACTGTGTTGTAAGTACTTAGGTCCTTTAGAACACTATTGTGACTTTGTGGGTTCGTGAAATTAAAAGTCCAGTTGCACAAACTCAAAATGTTATTTATTTCCACCGAATTACAGTTGGTACACCTGTCACACACCATTACATAACACTCACAATTGTACCGTTTCCTGGAATGACTTAAAATGTAGAAGCGTTAAATTACCAGAGGTCCGTATATCATGGTTAAGGAAAGGCACAAAGTATTTCAAAATTAGATGTTTTTAACGATATCTTTATACTCTTAAAATTTCAAATATAACAATGTACAATTTCTCTAGTCTTCAAATCTTTAGCAACATGTCAATTAATTATCCTTGCCACTGGTTATATATTATTATTTCTTTAACTGCATTGAAAGTCTTTAGGGTTTCTTTTGTTGTTTAAAGTGCACTAACTCCACGAAATTTGTCTTAATCGATGCGAGAAACACAGGAAAAAATTTGGAATAGAAATTTAGAAGGTTTATCTAGAACTTACATAATGAAGCGAAGCCAAACAATGTTGTCCCCAATGTTCCTACGTACGGAGCGATGAAGTGCAGATGCGATGTTCAGTGTCCGAGATCCGTGCCAGAAGTCCTCTTGTACTGGAGCCTTCCAAACAAATCCCCCCGGTGCAGCGTAAAGCAATTGTCCACAAGCTTTTGGCTCCCTCTACAGGCGAAAGTAGCTCAGCAACGGAACTCGTAAGAGACTAGATGTAACTAGGCAGCATGGCTGGTAGTCTTAACCACCTGGAGATAACCAATATAGCTCAGGAGCTGCAGGGGGGGGGGTTAGTAGTTAGCACGAAGTAGATGAGTATTTAGAAGTGATCAGGTGCAATACTCCCCTCGCTGACAAAGCTGCCACAAGCGGAGAGGGAGGTGTATGCACAGCAACCGGGAGGCGGCATGCAAGAGAAAAGCAGAGCAGGATCAGCACATAACCAGCAGAAGAGCGTAGGAAAAATTGGGAATGGTCACAACAATTATTATATATGAATGCAATCTTTGGAGTTAATGCACTTATACAAAAAATGCATCAAAATATAAGTGCAAAAGCACAATTAAAGGCAAGGCTGAAATAACAATAAAAGTAAGGAACAGAAGTAACGAAAGGGAAATTGAGTATGTAAATAACCAAACTAATATATATCTATATCAATATACATACAATATATTGGAGTTAATGCACTTATACAAAAAATGCATCAAAATATAAGTGCAAAAGCACAATTAAAGGCAAGGCAGAAATAACAATAAAAGTTAAGAACAAAAGTAACGAAAGGGAGATTGAGAGTATGTAAATAACCAAACTAATATATATCTATATCAATATACATACAATATAAAAGACAAGAAAACAGACATACAAATACAAGCAAAAGGTGCACCTAAAACATTCTTAAGGGGTACAATTGTACATAACTTTATATCATGGTATACCAGAAAAAAAACTAGCTAGTGGTACCACAATGAAACATAAAACACAAAACGGTCACACAAAAGGAAAAGGGGAAAGTCCGGACAAAAACATAAAAAGAACAAGGAAAGCAAAAGAAGGAACAAGAAAAACACAACACAAAGAGAGACAAACAAGGAAAAGGAAAGAATAAGCTGGGGCATGGAACCACAACACTGAGAAAGGAAAGTACCAAGCTTGGGAAAACCACAAAAGAAAATGGTTACATGCCCGCCGAGGAATTTCGGACATACTGAAACAAAATGCATTAATTAGAAGCAGGTATATGAGGCTTAAGTTATGATGCATGAGCCGTGGTAACACGGCCAGTGACGCAGTGGCAGAGCTGAAAGGAAACATTGTGTAAAACACGGGTAACCTGAAATGGTCCAGAATAGCATTCGACGAGTTTAGCTGAAAAGAAAGTACTCACTTTGCTCAATGGGTAGTTGCGAAGTAGAACCAAGTCCCCGACAGCAAAAGGAGCCGCTTGGTGGTCAGCGTTATATCGTGAAGCACGGCGATCATGGTCGTGCGAGAGGTGTTTAAAAACTACTCCAAAGTTGCTGGATCCCCTGCTCTGGTAGTTTATCAGGTAACAATTGAAAAAGAGACCATTTGTTAGTCATGGTAGTAGATGGGGGCAACCGAAACATGATTTCAAAAGGAGTATGCTGATGTGCCTCATGTTTGGCAGAAATAAAGGCAAGTTGAAGTTGCGTAAGATTTGTGTGCCAAAGACGATGATTATCAGAATGGAACGCTATCAAGGCATTCCGCAAATTACGATTTACTCGTTCTGCCAATGAAGGGCAAGGGTAATCTGGGGAGGTATGCTTGAACTGGATGCCATACTCAAACAAAAAGGTGTGAAAAATATGAGCCTTAAAGTAAGACGCATTATCAGAAACTAAAATGCGGAGAATACCAAAGGAAGCAAAAATGGGACGCAAAACTGAAATACAATTAAGAGCTGTAGGTGCACGGATTGGAGAAAGCCAGATGAATTTAGAAAAGGCGTCAATAATGACAGCCAAATAGGTATGACCCGAAGGAGTACGTGGTAAGGGACCAATGAGTTCAATAAACAAGCGGTCCATGGGATAAGCGGCGATATTAGATTGTAAAAACCCCAGTTTGGTGGTTCGAGGTGGTTTGGAGGTTTGACAATCATGACACCGACGTACAAAGTCTGTTATATCACGGTACTGTGATGCCAAACAAAATATTGACGGATTTTGCATTTTGTTTTATAAACACCTAGGTGACCGCCGAAAGGAGAAGAATGAAGATACTGTAATACCAATGGAACTAAACTTTGCGGTAAAAGAATACGAAAAGTATCAGATTTAGGCAAATGCGCATAAAGAGTATCATTTTGAAAAAGGTATCCTGGCGGTACGTCACCATTCTCGCATTGATGGCGCAAAAGGGCTAAAGTTGGGTCGGAAGCCTGAAGCTGTGGTAGAGAATGAAAACCAGCTGGAAAATCTTTAGTAGAGGTTGGCAACGCACATGCGAATGCAGCAGGAAGAAGAGACGGTTCAGAAAATACCTGAGATGAAGCATCTGCAATGCAGTTATCAGAAGTGCGAATGTGAGAAATAGTAAACTGAAAGGCGCATAATTTCAAAGCCCAGCGTGCCAATTTTCCAGTTTTTCGTGCATGTGAAAGAACCCAAGTGAAAGCCTGATTATCGCACTCCAAAAAGAAATGGCGATGTTCCAAAAACCGGCAAAATTTGTCAAAAGCCATCAAAACCGCAAGGGCTTCTAATTCATACAAGGAGTAATTATGTTTGCGCGATAAACAACGCGAAGTATAATAAATAGGTTGGCGACCTTTGCCAAGGTTTTGCAACAGTACGCCCCCCAGGCCAACTCTCGAGGCATCTGTTTCGACGATAAAGGGTTTATCAAAATCAGGCATTGCAAGAACTGGGGGATTCATAATCAAAATTTTGAGTTTGTCAAATACTTCTTGATGTTCGGGAAGCCATTTAAACTTTACGCCTTTATGTCGCAATGCATACAAGGGATCAGCAATCTGAGAGAGATTTGGAATAAATTTGTGAAAAAAAATTAACCATTCCTAAAAACGAAGCCAACTGCTTAGAGTTACAGGGTGGGGAAAAATTCCGAATAGCAAGAGTGCCGTCAGGATCAATAGAAATCCTCGCTGGGGAGATAATGTGACCCAAAAAGGAGATTTGAGAAACCGCAAAATATACTTTAGATGGACTAACAGTCAGGCCGGCTTCTTGCAATCTACTGAAAACTAGATGTAAATGAGTAATGTGGGTTTGAAAATCCAGGGAATAAATAACCAAATCATCCAAATAATGGAATACGAACTTAAATGTGAAATCAGAAAAAAGTTGATCTAAAAGACGGGAAAGGACCTGGGCGCCCGTGGAAATACCAAAGGGCACGCGTTTGAAATGGAAGAGTTGAAATGGGGTGGTAAAGGTCGTGCAAGCACGAGAAGCAGGTGCCAAAGGGATCTGGTAATATGCCTGATTAAGGTCTAAGGTAGAAAAAATTTTAGCATCACGAAAGTAATGTGCTGCCGTATGAAGTGGTGGGAGGGGCATGGGATCTAAAAGAATTTTCTGGTTTAGTTTACGAAAATCTACATCCAACCGCCATTGGTTAATTTGACTTAGGAACCAAAAAACAAGGACTAGCGTAAGGTCCATTGGAGGGTTCAATGTTGTCTTCGCGCAACATATCGTTAAAGATTTCAAAATTTCCATTTTTGGAGGAGTCAAATTGTATGGACAAGAATGAACAGGAGTGTTATCCGTTAAGTGGATCGTGTATTCAACACCCCTAAATATCTCAGAAACTATTTGTAGTTGGTTTGTTAATACTCGTCACTTGCTTATATTTATGAGAGACTAGTTTCAAAGACATTCGCCTCCATTTTCAATCTCTTTCCAACTGGAGATCATCTTTCCAACAGTTCACAACACATTTCCTCACAATAAACATTGCAGTCAATTTGCTTATACTTAGTATTCTTCTGCACATATATTGCAACTCCCCCACTTCCATGTATTTCCCTGCAGTAACTTGAACCAAGAATATATTCCCCATAGCAGTTTTCCTCAATTTCATAATTTTTTAACCCATGTTCTGTAAAGACTAACACATTTGGCTGCAGTTCTATAATTGAATATTCAATTGCTGCTCTTTTGTTGGCTATGTATTGTATATTTTGATGAAAAACACTGAAATATTTGTGTATGTCCTTTTTTTCACTTTCTAATGCTACTTCTACATTGGTTTCCTGTATTAATAATTTATTACCTACTTTGGCATAGTTTATACACTTTGAAGCTTGAAAGCTCCCTTCCTATTTAAATGTAGTCCATCTCTACCTAAACAGTCCATTCCTATTTGTTTGTTTACATCTACATATACACATTTTAACGCCTCACATGCCCATCGGATGTTTTCGTTAACCATATTTAAATAACGTTGGTTAACATCCCTTCTCCGCACTATACCGTTCACTACTAATCGCGTTTTAGGGTGCTTTTCCTTAACACATTTTGCCAAACTATAGATTTCTCCCATAACCTCTTCTGGCGAGTTTGCATTTTTTAAGTCGTTTGTCCCCACGTGGAAAAGGATGAGTTTTGGATTACAATGTTTAATTACTTCCCGTGTTTCTATCACATTTTCCAGTTGACTTGATTTTATGCCGCGAAACACGTGCACTTTTGCATCACCATCCAGATTCACGTGTTTGACTATAGAATCCCCTAGCACCACTATTTCTTCTGAACTTTTTATGCTGACTGATGTATCCGCTGTGTTTTCTTCGTAATTTTTCTTCTGTTTCGTTTCTGCCATTTCCATCGGCTCTTTTAGTCTTTCGCAGTTCTCCGTCGATCCTCATGTAGATGTAGCCCGCAGTTTTTGCGTATTTACAATATTGGCATATGATTTACATCCTTCCATGGATTAAACTTTAAATTTTAAGTTGCCATTTTCCGCCTTTAGCATTTTTATTTCTTCTTGGGCCTTTTTAAGATCCTTGTTGAGGATATTTATTACTGTTTGTAGCGACGCTATTGTTACTCGTGCTCGGTGAATTTTTCAGTGTATTTTTTTCAGCCATCCTGTCCTGGTTTTTGTTTCTTTCATTTGTGTAGTCTCCATTTCTTCTTGATTTAACGATTTTATTGTCTCCACTCGCATTTTCGACGTTTTCCTCCTTTTTTTCATATAAATTCTGGCGCTTGCTATGCGTCATTACACAGCACGCCGCCATCTTGCGAGAGATTATGGATGAGAAACTCATCTTCATTATAAAAACAATGGGTTAACAAATATTATTTACTATTTACATTAAAGTAAAAATTGGGAGCTTTCAATGTGGCAACATCAGGTGACGCAATAGAATTACTTTGCACTAAAGCATTGTCATAAGCTTTTGCTAATACTGTATTTGCAAATAACATCTGAGGTACTGCAGTATCATTGTGCGCTGGAATAACATTGTCTGATGTGGGTTGACACAATACAGATGGAACAGAAATATGCTTTTTCTGCATAATAGATTCAGAAGGTTCAAGGACAACATTTGTAACTGATGTCATGGGTTGAATTGTCACAAAACTACTCGTTAAAGGGGGAAGTTTTACATCCTGAACAACAGCAAGTTTAACAGCACTTACTTGATCAGTCATTATCTTGCAAAGAATTAATAGCCATATCTGCAAAAGGTGCAATATCATGATGAATAGGAATTTTAAGAGTGTTGCCATTAGTAGTGGTCATTGTAATTAAATTTTCAGCATAATCAATAACTACACCATGTTCATTGAGAAAAGTCATTGTCTAAAATGAGGTCATGTGCTAAATCTTTAACTGCCAAAACATTTCCCTGAAAAACAGTATTGTCAATAACAAATTCTAAAGCAGTACGATAGGATGCATTCAGCAGTTTGTTTCCAGCAGTTTTCAACCTCATTTCAATAGGTTGCAATTCAGAGACACCATTAACATTAATTGCATTAAGAATACGAACTGCACTATCTATCCAACAAAATGTTAACTTCATTATCATTAATTTTATTTTTAATGTCTAAAATCTGACCTGATACAGCAGCTACATTCCTTTGAAGGAGCCTGAGATACCTGTAGACCTGATGTGAGATGGTTAGCAGTCTGGCTGGAACATAGCTGTGATGTTGCTAAGTCTGGTTCCTTGAGGCTGGTGCTGGTCGTTTTTTTGAGTGAGGCAGAGGACTGCGACACACTCTTGCCTTATGACCTCTTCTGTTACATCTGTAACAGATGACTGATGGATCGCTCTGATACTGACGACCTGAAGACTGTCCAGAAGGTTGACTGCACTGCGACTGAAAGCTTGGCTGGCACGACTGTACAGGCACTGATGGTGTCTGAAACTGATTGAACTGTGTACATAACTGTTCAACTCTCCTAATCAAATCTGTAATAGGTACAGAAGGCACAGATGCAGTACAGGAAGATGGCATCAGTTGTGGCAGTGAAGGTTGGTTAAGGCCTGAGGGAGGCTGCACTGTAGCATTTACATGGATTTGGGTCATGATCTGCTGTCTATTTTGAATATGAAACTGTGCTTGGTCTATTTTACGAATTACAGTTAGAACATCAACAGATTGTGGGTTTAGGGGAACTAAATGTTCAATTTGTTCAGCTTGTGACATACATGGATTAATTTGATCACAGAAAGATAGTACCTCATACACATAATCTGTTACAGTTTCTGTTTCTAGTTGTACCCAGTTTCATTTCTAACAGGCCTACTGAATTGGTCATTTTAAAAGCAGTAAGAAAGCTGCTAGTTAAGGTTGCTCAGTCATGACGTGGATTTCTATGTCAAAAAATATGAAACCATTGTGCAGAAGAATCTTTTAAGTAACAAGGGAAGAATTTCAATTTCATCTCATCATTCCACCCATTAACTGAAGCTACCATTTCAAAATTTCTAAGAAGATTAAATGCTGATTCTGAAGAAGCATTAGTAAAATATGATGGTTCAATTGCAGGCCTAAATACAGGTGTTAGAATTACTGGAGCCATAACTTGACGGGTAGAAACAAGCTGAATATTACCAGAACTAACATCACTAGAATTAAAGGTTTCTTCTGATTCTATCGAGGGTTCAATTGGTAAATTAGATTTTTGCTTAGTACAACGCTTAGACATGAAGAACTAGGTACTGATTACTATAAAAATTAATTACCACACAAATCAAAAGTTGAATTACCAAGAAGACCAGCAAATGGGGAAAAATAGTCACTATTTGGCACTTCTAAGCAGAATTACAAAATGGGTTCAAAAAAATATAACATTAGCAAAAATGAGGCCAGAACTAGTTAAAAATATCAATTCTTAACTAGGGGCAAATTGAAGGTCCTACCTGCTAGGACCGTGCATCCAAATTACCTTAAAAACACAACATTTGTGCGAACAAAAGCATACAAGGAGATATACTTTAGCCTTCCTACTTACACTTTGAACTTATTTGTTTTACATTTGGAATTCAGCACGTTTGCTGTTAAAATGTGTTGCTTTACACAAAATGTCTCTTTGCATATAACTTCTCTTTTTTTTTTTTTTTCTTTTTACTTTTACTGCAAGTTTAACTGTAGTGGTTAAAGGAAGGAAAAGAATTCCATTAGCAAAATTAGCTTACACATAAAACATGTGGCGAGGAATTTTCAGAAAATATTTAATAACTAAGGCTTCACTGGTGATCAGCCACGTCAAATTTAAGAACATCGAGCTTTTGGCCATTTTACACTCTATCTTCAGTTCCTGATGAAGGCCATAGAGTGTAAAATGCCCGAAAGCTCGATGTTCTTAAATTTGATGTGGCTGATCACCCGTGAAGCCTTAATCACGCTCACCGCCAAAGCTTCAATGAATGAATGAAACACATTTTTTTCACAAAACTTGGAATACACGCCTGATTAATTTCTTTTTCTTCAAATAACAACACAATTATTTTAATAGAATTATTTAGATTTATTAATCAAGTTAATCTTAGGAATTTTCCAGAAGGCGAGGTAAGAGAGAAAAATTGCATGTGGTCTCACATTTCCTACGCAATTACTATATTTCACAAAAAGTTTTTTCCCAAAATAAATTTAGAATTTCCACAATGAACCTTTTAGAAAATTTTTATCTGGCATCTAACCACCAATTTGTGACAATCTGGCCAGGATGGTAAAGGATTAGGTTGTCACGTGACCAGGTCGCACCTCAGGGGCTACTAGTTCGGAGATAGGTATACTCAGGAGAGGTTGGGATTTTCTGTATAAAGGTTCAATTACATTACAAAATACTGAAACTGCAATTTAGACGTGAAAGGTTAACTACAATAATAGGAAATACACAATTTGCCACATGCATCAACAATAGCTGATGAATATTAAAAGCAGAAGCATTATTAACAGGGAAGTATTCTTCATTTTTGAGTTTGATTTATGAGTCACTATGTTTACACTCAAACTTCACTTACTTGTTGTATAATTGAAACGTTTTCAAGATCATTCGATCTGATCCTCAGCTGTTTGGTGACTCAGTCACTTCAGTAAGTGAAGTTTGAGTGTAAACATAGTGACTCATAAATCAAACTCAAAAAAAAAAAAAAAAGAGCTGATGATGTTTGGAAGATCCTAGCAAAACGCGTTCTAGGTAAATACTAGCACTAAGTGGAGCATTGAGTACTAGTTCGACTCATTTTATATTAATTTTGTGCTTCATTGTATCATAGTCCTTATACAATGTAACATTCATGCATTGTTGTATCAACACAATCAAAAGATTTGGATAGATCTAATAAAACCCCAGCTGCAAAATTACCTGCATCAATGCTATCACCTATCTACTCAAATGTTGAAGCTGCAGATATGGTAAATTTTCCATGAAGAAACCCATTTTGGCAATCTGATATGAGGTGAAAGCTGTCAAGGAAAGTAACGATTCTAGAATAAATTACTTTTTCAACCACCTTAGCTAAAGGAAGGTAATATGGAAATGGGCCTGTAATTGTCCATCTCTATTTTCTTTCTTGAATACTGTAATAACTTGGATATTAAAGACATTAATAGTTTGTCCTAAAACATTTTGATCAGCAGCTACACAAATTACATAGCTTGCAGAATTATTGTTAAACAATGGAACATTTAAATGAACACTAGAATATGAGTCATTTTGCTGTATTTATAACTTTTACCCACTCGGTTATCACAATCACTACCAAAATGAATACCATAATTCCAATAATCATTACAATTCACAATGGAACTGTGTGTGATTGGAGGAATTTAGTAAGTGTCGTCAAAATTAATTTGTAGTCCATTTTTATCACTTCGTCACTTACATTTTTATATTATTGAGGGATTAGTTTTGGAAGCCATTGCATCCATTTTCAACCTCTGTCCAACTATTTGTATTTATTTCTCATCTTTCTTCTACATACAATTTCATTGATACATTGACATTCTGTCCAACTATCATCTGTTGTCGTTTGCTCTCTTTTCTCTAATGGCGGAACTATGAACTTCTTTGTCAAATTATCTACTGATGATATTTCAAAGTTCGTTACTCTGCCCTTATTTTTCCATATTAATATGTTTTTCCATGTCAGTTTGTTTCATTTATTACCCCCTTTAGTAATTTTGAATTTGGGTCAATGTCATGGTTTTTTGTTGTAAAATTGAAATGCTGCTGCTGACTTATCTTCTTGTTTCAATTTGATGTTTCTAAAGTGCTCTTTGACTCTGGTTTTTAAGTTTCTTTTAGTTTGACCTATTTAGCATTTTTCACAATCCATAAAACTTAATTGGTGTATTCTGGATCTATTAATTGGTGGGAAGTCATATTTTGTTTTCAATTTAACAATTGTAATACTGAGTATCTATTGGAGGTGCCAAGATAATTTTTTGTTCCTTAAAGATCATTTTGAATTTATTAAATGTTTTTGGGTGAATCCACTGAATTGAATGTGAACCCACTTTTTATGTGACTCACTGAATATGCTGTTGCTTTCCTTTTCTTTAGTGAACATATGCATGGTATCTTTAAATTGTTCACCTCTTTATTATATTTGGACATTCTGCATTTACTTTCTTTATGTACATTAAGATTTTCCTTGTATTTTAAGTGTAAGGATCTCAGATGTGGCAGCTGGTATTAAGATAAAACATGTTTGTTAATTTGTTGCAGCTGAGGTCAGTAAAACTGAGCGAGAATGACACAGTAAAGGAATTTGGTCTGACTGTATCAGACCGTTTTGAGGAGATAGATGCCCGTATATTAAATGCACCTGCACTGGATTATGGGGTAAGTTTCTCTTCCTTTAGTGATGAAAGTCAAAAAGCACTCAACTCTACAACACGTGACATGAGAATTCTTGTAAGTTCAACATGAGTGCCATAGTTTTTCCAAGTAAAGTTTCAAATTTTGTGCTATAATGTGAATAGAATTATTTTTTAGTGTAATTTGATGCTGGAGGTGTATAATTATTTATTTACTTACTGCGCATAAAATGTACTCTTGTTTTTGCTTCACTTAAAAACACTGCAACCAACAGTTTTATTTCTCCTTAAATGATATGGACTGCTATGTATAGTTAACTATAGAGGGCAGACCTGCCTAATATCTTTCATAAGTTCTTGAAAACAAATAATCACAAAGGAAAGATGGAGTCAGACTGAAAAATTCAATGCCATAGCCGGGATTTCAACCACGGATCTTCTGTTGCCGTCCAGCCACCAGAAGATCCGTGGTTCAAATCCCGGCTATGGCATTGATTTTTTCTGTCTGACTCTATCTTTCCATACTTTAGCTCACACACGGCCAGTGTGAAAGAACAATTAATTTCCAAACACTCCAAATATGAGTGTTTAGTATTACATTGAGCAGCTGGCTAGCAAGGCCTTGGTTGACCTGCCACTGGAGTTCGTATCCCGGGAAGCCGCCTACAACTTTGTCGACGGGGTACGGGACACGGAGATTCGTCAGCGCCTAATGCTCGGCAATTATAAAACCATCCACGAGCCGCTGACAGCGGCATTAAGGATGGAGGCGGCCAAGGTAACATCTATCCCGACGTCGAGAACGAGGAGTGTCCGCTACGCCGGAGACAGAAGACCAGCTGAGGGATGCCGGCGAACACCTAGTGGCCTGTGTTGGGGGTGTGGACAGGCCGGACACCTGCAGAGAGACCGCCCACACCAGGAAGAGCAGCCGGAAAACGAGTAAGGGCCGTCATCGAGAGGGGCACGTTGGCGCCATCATCACCTTCCCCTCGAGTGACACTGCGCGCCGTCAGCCGGCGTATGGATGACAGCCTCATCGCGGATGGTTGGGTAAGAGGAAAGCCGTGCCGCGTGCTGGTGGACACTGGGGCAGCCGTGACCATCATCAGACCTGACGTGGCGAAGGGTTTGCCGACAAGGAAGCCGAGCCGACCATACCAGCTTGTCACGGCATCGGGCGACACCTTGCCTGCGGAGGAGTCCCTGCTGGAGCTGACCTTGGGACGGAGTGCCGTGCGTTTGTGGGTGTTCGTCGCGAAGGTGGCGGAGGAGGTGATTCTGGGACTGGATGCCCTCAGGAGCCATGAGGCGACGGTCGACGTCGGCAAGAAGGTCCTGCAGCTCAACGGAGAAGAGGTTATACTCCGTCAACCAGAAGAGCGCCTTGGAATTTGCAGGGTCATCTTGGACAAAGACGTGGTTGTCCCCGCGAGGAGCGAGGTAGTGGTGACGGCGCGACTGGAAGGCCAGAGAACCAGGAACATGATGCTGGACCAGAAGACGCCTGTGTACGGACTATGTGTAGCCAGGGCACTGCTGCCGTGCCAAGAGGAGGTGCCAGTGAGACTGCTAAATCCAACGGACACCGATCACGACGTCCAGGCCGGGACGGAGTTGGGAACATGCGAGCCCGTGGTGAGTTCAACAGCAATCGACAAGACGCAGGAGCCGGTGCCGACGCAAAACCTGGGGCCCCGGCTAGAAGGCTTACTGGAGAGGGCGGCCGACCACCTCACCGCAGAGCAACTGGAGAAAGTTCGACTACTGCTAAGACGATACCAGCACGTCTTCAGCCAAGGTGATAGTGACTACGGCCTCACGGACAAAGTGCTTCACCGCATCGACACCGGGGACGCCTGGCCTATTCGGCAACCACATAGACGCGTTCAGCTGGCGAAGCAAGGGGCGGTACGAGACATGCTGGAGGGCTGAGATCCAGGGGAGTGATTGAAGAGTCTGACAGCCCTTGGTGTTCCCCTGTAGTCTTGGTGACAAAGAAGAATGGCGAACTGCACTTCTGCATAGACTACAGAAAGTTGAATGCTGTCACCCGGAAGGACTGTTTCCCCTTACCCCGGATTGACGACACCTTGGACACGCTAGCTGGGTCACAGTGGTTCTCGACCCTGGACCTGAAGTCGAGCTACTGGCAGGTAGCTCTAGACCCAAGAGACAAGGAGAAAACCGCATTCTCGACAGGCCAAGGGCTCTGGCAGTTCACAGTTATGCCCTTTGGCCTCTGCAACGCACCAGCTACCTTCCAACGCCTCATGGAGTCAGTGATGAGAGGGCTGACTTATGATGCCTGCCTGCTATACCTGGAAGACATCATCATCGTCGGGAAGACTTTTGAAGATCACCTCGAGAATCTGAGTAAGGTGCTACAGAGACTGCAGGCGACCAACTTGAAGCTGAACGCGCAGTAGTGCCAGCTCTTCCGAGGGGAAGTGAACTACTTAGGCCACATAGTCTCAGCAACCGGAGTGGCCACAAACCCAGAGAAGACACAGGCTGTGGGAGATTGGCCTCGCTCAAAGGATAAGAAAGAGTTGCGCAGTTTCCTGGGGCTGTGCAGTTATTACCGCCGCTTCATAAAGGCGTTCTCCAACATCGCAAAACCCCTCACCCGCCTGACAGAGGAACACCGGCCTTATGTGTGGACAGAGGACGCCGAAAACGCTTTCCAGCACCTAAAGGAGACTCTGTGCAGTGCTCCAATTTTGGGTTTCCCACAACCGGGTGGCGCCTTCATTGTGGACACCGACGCTAGCGACCATTGCCTTGGAGGTGTCCTATCGCAGATCCAGGACGGCCATGAGCGGGTGATAGCCTACTACAGCAAGAGGCTATCCAAGGCAGAGAAGAACTACTGCGTCACCCGACGAGAGCTACTGGCGGTAGTAAAGACCTTGGAGCACTTCCATAAGTACCTGTACGGTCAGCCATTTCACCTGAGGACTGACCATTCCGCCCTAACCTGGCTATTGAGCTTTAAGAACCTGGAAGGCCAGACAGCACGTTGGGTCCAGAGGCTGCAGGAGTACGACTTCACCTCGGAACATCATAGAGGGAAGAGCCACGGTAAAGCAGACGCCATGTCCGGACGACCCTGTCCAGAAGAGTGCGGCCAGTGCACAAGAGTGGGAGAGAAGGATCGTGCCGCAGCAGTCCGAGTAGTTGTGGCAGTGCCTGCGGACGGCTGGGATAGCGCAGGCCTGAGGAGGGAGCAGCTGGTGGAGGGAGACTTGGGGCCACTCTTGAGGGAAGTGGGGGCAGGGACGAGACCAACCTGGGAGGACATCGCCACCTACAAGTCGTACTGGGCCCAATGGGACTCGTTGAAGACCAGAGATGGCGTGCTGTTCCGGGTATGGGAATCACCCGATGGGAAGACGCAAAGAGAGAAACAGTTGGTACTTCCCCAAAGTAAGGTCCCGGAAGTCTTGGAGGAAGTGCACGCCGGTACTTCGGGAGGACACCTAGGAGCGAACCGAACGATTGACAAACTTCAGCAGCGCTACTACTGGCTGAGACTCCGAGCAGATGCTGAGAGATGGTGCCGTCAGTGTTACGTGTGCGCGGTGAGTCGCGGTCTCCAGACTAGGAGCCGGGGTCGCATGCAGCAGTACAACGTCGGAGCGCCATTAGAACGGATCGCCGATGACATTGCTGGACCATTCCCAGTTTCTGACCGAGACAACAAGTACCTAATGGTGGTCGTGGACCACTTCACCAAGTGGCCGGAGGTGTATGCCATGCCAAACCGAGAGGCAAAGACAATCACAGACTGCCTCGTGGAGCAAGTGTTCCAATTTTGAGTCCAACCTAATGAAGGAGGCACTACAAAGGCTTGGGGTGAACAAGACCCGCACGACGCCTCTACATCCCCAGTCGGATGGCATGGTCGAAAGATACATCAAGACCTTAGAAGAACATCTGAGGAAGGTCGTGGCCAGCCATCAGCGAGACTGGGACGTCAAGGTACCACTTTTCTTGCTGGCCTACTGCTCGTCTACACACGACACAACTGGGATGACGCCAGCCAGCTTAATGTTCAGCCGAGAGTTATGCCTCCCTTGTGACCTGGCTTTTGGAAGCCCTCCGGATTCGAAACAGCCAGCGACCGAGTATGTGGAGAACTTGCTGGACCATCTCCACGACATGCATGAGGTGGCTCGTCAGAACATCCAGAAGGCGAGCGACCGCACGAAGACCAGGTATGACAGGCAAGCCAACAGCCAAGGGTTCCAGCAAGGTGACCTGGTCTGGTTATACCGTCCTACCCGGACCAAGGGACGCTGCCTGAAGCTCCAGCATCCATGCCAAGGACCGTACCGGGTGGTGAAGAGGATTAACGACGTGGTCTACCGCGTCCAGAAGGTTCCCCGAGGGAAGATGTTGGTGATACACCTGGATCGTCTAGGCCGCTACGATGGTGCTGTTCGGGACGACCAGCTTTGAGGAGGGAGCAGTGTCACCCAATTATCGGAACGCCAGACAAACGACAGCTGAGAAGGGACCAGAAGCAGCCGAGCCAAGCCCTCCCATCAGTCTCTGTCACTAACTGAGGGGATGATCAGGGAAATGTCACTTGTCGCTGGCTGCCTCTTTCCCCCCTTCCACTGCCATCTGGAACCTTCGCGTGGATTCTCGGAAACTAGAGACTTTGAGAAGATGGCGATATTCCTGTAAAAAGGGCTGCAGCGAGTGAAGTCAGTCAGTCAGTGCTTTACGTGCTAGCGAACGGACAAGAAGACTGTGTACGTGCATCGGAACGGTAACAGATGAACTGGTGAATCGTAATTGTGTGCATTACGTAATTCTGTGTAATTGGCAAGTGTTCAACTGTAAGTCGGTGGAAATAAAGAACATTGTTGAGTTTGTGTAATTGGACTTTTCATTTCACGAACCCACAAAGTCACAATAATAATAGTGGGACCAACATGTAACAAATCATTCAATGCAATTCCATTCTTCGAAGCTGCAGAACAGTCAAATGCTACTCTGGTCTTTGTAGTAGAGCTGTCTTTCTTTACAACTGCATGATAAGGCATGTAGTAGCAATGTTCTCTCATTAGTGTTGCTACTTCCTTCCATATGACATAATTCTTCATATTCTCATAGAAACTCTCTATAATCTTCCTTCGTTCTCCGGTTTTTGTCAAGTTTTCCTTCTAACTGATATAACCTTCTGGTGGCTACCATCGTTAAGTCATGTAACTTTGGGTCTTCCTTAAATGGGAGGTGAAACACAAATCTTCCATCAGATTCTCTTGTAGTATTTTGAGAGAAGTGGTCTTCACATGCCTTTTCATCCTTGGTTTTTGGTGTCTGGTGTAACTCTTCAATCTCCTTGAATCTTTGTAGTTGTTGCTGAATATTGACATCAGTCTTTGCAAAACAGGAAATGACTGGCCACTGTGGTGCACCACAAAACTTTCCAGCATCTAATAAACTCCCTGAAAGTACCCAACCAAACTGTGTTTCCATAATAACAGGATGATCATTATCTCAAAGTAATTTACCTAGAATCTGAATGTATGAGCACACTTCTGCACCCAATAAAATATCTATTCTTCCAGGCTCATAAAATCTAGGATCACAAATGAAATATTCTGAGGTAAATTCCAACCACTGCAGTCAATTTTCTCTACAGGCAGATTTTCTGTAACCCTTGGTAAAACTAAACATTCCACTGACAAAGTCACTTACAAGTGATCTAATTAGAATGCAAATGCCACGTTTAGTTTCTGAAACTGTATTTCCAATTCCTTGAACAGGTTTAGATCATGATACCTCTTAAGCCTTAATCTCTGAGCGCATGCCTCATATATAAAACATGATTGTGATCCTGTGTCTAACAAGGCTCTACAATTCTGCCACTGACCTTTATCATTCTTAACCTTAATCAAGACTTTACATGGAAGGGTGTGTTTCCGAGGTTCAATTTTAAATGCACAACAACTATTGCTGCTATTATCTTTTAATGAGATGCTTGGGTCTGCTGAATCTTCAGCATTACTAGTGTGTTGCTGTGTAGAAGCAGCAAGGTGCACTAAGGTATGGTGTTGTTTTTTTTTTTTTTTTTAAACCCACAGTTCAGGTGCAACAGTTGCTTGATTTGCAATTTTTAGCTATACTACTCTTAGCAAACAGTTGAAGCACAGTTTGGCATTTTGAACAACTTTCCTGCATTCCAAAACAGGAGTCTGTCCGAAATCTTTACACTTTAACGCATGGGCATTATTACAATATCCACACTTTATTATTGTGGAAATGTAAGTCTGTGGAAAGTTAGATTTGTGTTTGTGATTTGCAGCTTTTTTTAGCGGATACTCTTGGTTCGTGACATCGGGGTAGCCGTCACCTTAGCCGCCCCCCTCCTTAATGCTGCCGTTAGCGCCTCGTGGATGGTTTTGTAGTCGCCGAGCATTAGGCGCTGACGAATCTCTGTGTCACGTACCCCGTCGACAAATGTGTAAGCAGCGTTCCGGGAGACGAACTTTGGTGGGAGATCGACTAGGGCTTTACTGGCCAGCTGCTCGATTGCCAGGGCGAACTCCTGCAGCGTCTCCCCTGGCTACTACGACCTTGACTTCGGCTTGCTGCGGCTATGCGGTGGTTTCCAAAGCGGTTCTCCAGGGCCTCCCGGATGTCCTTGGGTGCTGCCGCTGTCTGGACCGCGTTCAAGGCTTCTGCAGTCCGTCCCTGGAGGCTGGCTATTAGCTGTGCGACCTCTTCCTCCTGTAACCACTTTTGCTTGGCCACTGTCGAACTGACGGCGGAAGACTTCGGAAGTTGTCACGCCGTCATATTTAGGAGGTTTGACGCGCGCAGATGTTGTATCACGTCTCAGCGCATCGACCTTTAAATCCTTCAACCTCCTTCCCACGACGTCCTCCACCATGGCGTTCAGGTACTTTGTGTTGCTGTCGGCCTTTCCCTCCAGGTCGTTAACGCGGCTCTCCTGGTCTTCGACGCACACATCCATTTGACCCATCCGCTTGCCCAACTATGTGACGTCATCCCTCACGCCGGCCAACTATTCTTCAAATTTTTTGGCGAGGGCCTCGTTGGCAGCCTTCATTTCAGTTGTTAATTTGGTCATCGCCGCGGCCAATTTTTCGCTGTCTCCAACTTCTCTTCCATTTTCTCGGTGATGTTATTGTTAGCCGCTTTCATTTCCGAGGTCTGTTCGGCCTTCATTTCCATTATCTTCTCCAAAACATTTTCCAATGCCACGTCCATTGCTGAATGTTCCACTTCCTGACACCAATTGTGACTTTGTGGGTTCGTAGAATTAAAAGTCCAATTTGCAGAAATTCAAAAAAAATGAAATGTGTAACGTTTAACGCCCGCTTTTACTACATACAACACTGCAGGCGGTGCAGAATTTCAAATGTTTCTTTATTTGCATAGAAATACACTGTTCAGTCCTTACGTAACAGAATTATATCACATACCCAATCTCAATCTACCAAGGTTGATGACCGCAACAAAGAGCTTACTCAACTTTCCTGTTTACAACACTCCTGTTACATCTGTTTACGACTGACTCGATCTCTAGCCAGGACTTCTTTTCATACACCCATTCATCAATTCCAAACTGTTATAGAATGTTCTCTAACATGTCACCAGATAAAACACGAGTGTTCTAGAAAGTAACTATATTGGTGCCGGCAAGTCTTCTATCTCCGGCGCTATGTTTATCTGATTATGCAAACTCTTTATCTCCACACTGTCTGCCTATCAGTTCCTTTGTGTCAACAAGCCGCGCGAACCCTTTTTGCGCATTCGCTGCCAGTCGTAAAAAGAGATTTGCAAGAGAGGCAGGCCATACTTCAAACTCCAGCAAATCCTAAGCTTGCCCCTCCTACGAGTGTTGTTAAGTGTGGTAGATGCATGTCATGCTCCTAAAATGAGAACATTATTTCATTAATTACGCTCGAATAAATATTTGAAAATGACATATGCCGGTCTCATAATAAGAATTTTATTTTCTGATTATGAAGTATAAAAATCCTGTCTTTACGATACTTGAACACAAGTGATGCATGTTTTATCTTTCACATGGTTATGTTTACCCAACATCCATCCATTCAACATAAATAAGTCTAAAATACAACAACATTCCTTATCTCAGGCATAAATAAACAGTGCACCTACTGCACACAGTTTGAAACAGACCTTGTTAATGTCCATTTCATTTTCAGAGTAGTGGTGTGTAATTTTGTTAAAGTGAACAGCATCATTAAATCGTGTGTCGAACTTGAGCTGAAATATTGTTAATATTACATAAAAGTATTATTATACACATCTTTTCTCCAGTGTTGTGATCCGAGAGCATGAACATGTTCTTCGAAGCTGGGACAAGAGATTTTTTGATCAACAAACTTGAAGTGATTCATTCTCAGGGCAGAAATATTATATTTAACATGAACAAGTTTTTACAAAAGCTCTCCAATCCAGAATATAGGGCAAGTTTAGATTTGTCAGAAACCCAGCAATTAATTGTAGAAGCTTGTGGTGTAGCAGTGTACACACAGTGTCACAAATTTATAGTGAAGCAGCTTCATCCTTAGAAAAAAGGAGTGTGCCTGTATTTCAATCTCCATGAAAGATCCACAAAGTTGGAAAGCAAGTTACTGAATTGGAAACTGTCTTTGCTGTTCCACTGCTGTGATGTGTGTCAAGGTAATGTTTTAATGTTTTGGGAATATTTAATGTGTTGTTTAATTACGGGAAAAATAGGCAGAACCTTTACTGGCATATAAAACCTGCTATGTACAGAATCTCTGCTGGTACATGCACTAAGCTTGGCAACAGCACTCCTCTTTAGCATTGGCCAGCATTCATATGCCTTTAACTTTTGCGAGCGGTATAATAAGCATCAATACTTCACTTTTGAAATAGAAATATGTGGATTTTAATGTGCATAGAAAGTAATATGAGTGCTTTTTGTATATGCTGAAAAGTTTTAAAAGCAAATTTCCTGTTCCACAGCCTAAAGATGCTGTTCAGACAATTCAGCCAATTAAAGGAGTGTGGCGACCAAGCAGATTTCGAGAGGGCGGTAAGCTAAACAACTGGGCAATCCTCTGTCTGAATAGATCAACCCGTGATGACGAGTTGAGGTAAGTCAATTTACCCTTTATTCTAAGAAGTCACATATTTGAACATTTAACTCAAGAAATATAGCTAGTTAGTACAAAAGTTCACCAATATGCTAGCAGAATGAAACACCTGTCAACTAACTTTGTTACATCTTGTATTGCAGGCAGCCAACATGCACATTTGTAACAATCATAATCTTTTGATTTGTTAACAATGCTGTCCATTTTCAGTATTATGTTATTACTGCTGATGTGCTGGAATTTTCATTCATTCTTCATTCATTCATTCATTCAATTTATTCGTCCTTTAAATCTCCATACAAGATTGTGGACACGACAAAACAAAAATATTTACAAAATTTAAGTACAAAATTTAAATACAGAAATTACAACAAAAAAAAAAAAAAAAAAAAAAAAAATGTATAAGAGTAAATGCCAAAATATAATAATATAACTTAACTTTCCAAATACTCTTGACTAGAATAAAAACATGCTTCACCTAAAAATTTATGTAGTTTCAATTTAAAAATCTTTTGGTTGTCAATCTGTTTTAAATAAAGAGGTAAATTATTGTACAGTTGGGTACCACTATAAGTGAAGGAATGTTTGTATAACGTGGTATTATGACTAATTGCTAGCAGGTTTGAGCTGTTTCTTTTATCATGCTGGTGTGTCACTGCATGTGTTTTAAAGCAACTTAAACTAGCTTTTACATGTAAAAGAACTTTGTACAGGTATAAACATGGCACAGTTATAATTTTCAGTTCCTTAAAATACACTCTACAGCTCACATGTACAGATTGGCTCACTATTATTCTTATGGCTCTTTTTTGCATTCGAAAAACCTTTTCTGACATATTTGAATTACCCCAAAAGATGATACCATAATTCATAAGGAAATGAAAATATGCAAAATATGCCATTCGAGCTGTCTTTACGTCTGCTATCATTTTTAATGTTTTTTAAAGCATAGCACTGCTCGTTTAACTTTTCAATCAAATCTTTTATATGTACAGTCCAAAAGTTTTGATTTAACCACAAACCTAAAATTTTTGTATCTTTTACATACGAAATGTTAATGCCAATCCAAATTAAGGTCAGGGAAGGTAATACTTCTATTTACTTTATGCCAAAAACCTATTGCTACTGTTTTATCTTTGTTTAAAATTAGTCTGTTTTGATCAAGCCATGGCATAATAGTTTCATTAATTTCATTTAAATTTTGAAGTAAATGATCTTTATCATTACCAGTGATGAGTATGTTTGTGTAATCTGCAAAAATAGTAAGTTTAATATTTTCCTTATCTACATTATGGGTTATATCATTAATATAAACTAGAAATAGAAGGGGGCCCAAGATAGAACCTTGAGGGACCCCACATTTTATAATTTTCATTTCAGAATATTCATCATAAAGTGTATTAGTCTTTGCATCTAAAAATTGTAAGTCCACTGTTTCCTCTCTTTTTAAATACGAGGCAAACCAGTTGTTTACGGTCCCTCTGATGCCATATGAATTTAATTTGGATAATAATATATCATGATTGACCAGGTCAAAAGCTTTAGACAAATCTAAACATAGCCCAATACAAAGTTTATTTTTACTATCCATATTGTAGTATACTTCTTCTAGAAATTGCATAATAGCAGTATCAGTCGATCTACCTTTCCGAAAACCATGTTGGTGGTCTATCCATAAATTATGTTTATTAAAGAAAGACATTAACCTTCTAAACATTATTTTTTTGATAATTTTAGAAAAAGTTGATAGTAGAGAAATTGGTCTGTAATTTTCTATTTCTTTTCGTAATCCTTTTTTAAGTAGTTTTATTTTTGAAATTTTTAAGCAGTCTGGAAATTTTCCTATATTAAATGAAAGATTTATTAAAAGTTAAAGGTTTGCTAATATGCGCACTACATTTCTTTATTATAAGACTGGAAAGTTGATCAACCCCACAAGATTTTGTATTTTTAAGGCTCCTTATTACTGCGTTAATTTCATTAATATCTGTTGGCAAAAGAAATAAGGAAAAGGGGAAATATGGTAAATTTTTAAATTATCTATTTTATCTTTTGGCCAAGCTTAGAATAATTATTTATTTCATTAAAATAGGCGTTAAAAGAATTCACGACTTTATTAACTTCAGAAATTAGTTCACCATTGTATTTAATTGAATTGATATTGTGCAATTCATTACGTTTGCCTGTCTCTTTTAATAATGTGCCAAATAGACTTGGATTTATTAGTTGTTTCACATATTCGCTTGTTTATTGATAACCTTTTTGCTTGCTTAATGGTTTTGTTTTATATTTTCTCATAATTTTGCGGGTACACCCTGAAATCATGAGTTGTGACATTTTCTTTAACATACTTATTTAAGAATCTAAGCCTCTTAATTGAATTTCGTATTCCTTGAGTAATCCAGTCTTTTCTTGCTCTTCTACTATTTATGTTTACTTTTTTAAGGGGAATAGCTACATTAAAGTAGTGGGTAATAGTTTTTAAAAATTCCTCATATGCACAGTTTAAATCATTTAATTTGTACACATCGTCCCACTGTTTCTCTGACAACAAAAAGTTACAATAATCGACATTTGTATCATTGATTTCCCTAACTGCTTTGAATACTTTTTTATTAGTTATAGGTCCAGTAATCTTCTCAAATTTGGATTCTAATAGAGCTAGTTGCCCAAAATGATCTGAAAAGCCTGTTTCAAACACTAATTAAGTATACTGAAGTGTATATGTGTTTAGGATTATTTGGTCAATTGCAGTTTTAGCACTATTTTGAACTCTGGTAGGCTCATTTATTATGGCTTGTAGGCCACATATATTTAACAAATTTACAATCATTTTCTTTTTGTTACTGTCCTTTAAAAAATTGATATTAAAATCACCAGTTTTCAGTATGTAATATTCCAGAATGATTTCCAAATTTTGAAGTAATATTTGCAGTTCACTACCAGGATTTCTATACACACAAATTATTACAACCTTATAATCATTGAATTTTACAATACTAACTTCCGAAATGCTGCTCCACATTTAAGTATTCAAATTTTTTAACATTCTGAAAATTAATACTAGATTTTACATAAATGCAAGTCGCCCCCCCCCCCCTGTGTTTCATATTTTTTCTACAGAAACTACTTAATAATGTACAATTTGCTATATTATAACAACTCATTTCTTCTTTCTTTAACCAATGCTCAGTAAGACTGAGCACATCTACTTTATTAAGTTCTTGCAACAAAATTTCTAAACTTTCTTTTTTATTTCTAAGGCTCTGTATATTTAAGTGGAAAATACTTATTTGATTAGTATCCTTCCTTTGTGGAGAAGCATCCCTTACATGTTTTAAATCACCTTTAATGTGATAATTTTGTAAGTTTAAAATACCAGAATTTATTAAATTTAAAGGGAGTCAATTAATGACACTAAACACTTTTAGTGTAATTAATCGACTCCCTTTAAATTTAATTTATCATAACAACACTGTTTTCAACAATTCCAAGAAAGGAACCAGAATTTATGTTAATTTCAGAGGTAACATTTGGAAGTGTATCCGGAAAGCCTTGACTAACTACATTTTGTTGCTTTCCCTTTCTATTAGTTGTCAAAAAGCCTTTTGTATTGCAATCTATATTCAGAACACAATAGAAGCAAGAAACCTTGAGAACTTACACAAGTTTTGTATAGAAAAGATTTTAGAGGTAACAGGGTTAGTAATAGACACACACAAAACCATAATCATAACAATATATCGATCACCAGATGGGGATACGAGCATTTTTCTTGAAGGAATCGAAAAGGTCAGCATATCTGCTTCCCTGGAAATATAATGTAATAATATGTGGTGATATAAATGCACACTTTGATATTACCAAACAAAATAACACAATAAGTCAATTTCAAAATTTACTACAGCAAATGGGCTATCACTGTGCAAATTAAAGTCCTACTCACAGAACTGCATGCCTTGATAATATCATAACCAATGTAAAACAAGCATGCTATACAATCAAGGTGGGGGATTATCAGATATTAGATCATAAGCCTCTCATCTTTGAGACAAGTATGGCAAAAACCCCTTCTCACAAAATTAGAAAAACAATAAGTGAGATTAGAGATCTTAGCATAGACGCCATAAAGAAATTTAAGGATAACCTTTTGTCAGTGAACTGGGGTGGGATACTGGATAACAGTGGGTCAGCTGAAGAAACATTTGAACACTTTTTTAATAATTTCCTTAGTCTATTTAACAGCACATGTAAGAAACAAAAACGGATCATAAACTCCTACAAAAAAGCTAAATCTGTTGGCAGTAATAAGTGGTACAATTCAGGATTAGAAAGAATGAAAAATAAACTAATACTGCTTCAAGATATGCATAAAAATAGTCCAAATCCTGGGTTGCTAAACACAATTAGAAATTATAGAAAATGTTATAGAACTGCACTCTTGGATGCAAAAAATGAATCAAATAAAAATATAATAGAAAACTCTAGCAACAGAAGTAAAGCGGCTGGGTCACTAATTAATTCCACAATAGGTAGAAATGGAAAAGACAGTGTAAATGGAAAGCATAACTCCTGATGATTTCAACAACTACTTCATAGAATCAGTTAGAGACATAGCATCAAAAGTAAATTCCTGTGCAGACACAGCTATATCATTCATAAAGAACATAAATTTGGGAGAGGCGAATGAACGATTTGTGCTTAAAGAAGTAACCTGTAGAGATGTAGAAAAGGTAACAAAAAGACTTAAAAACCCAAAAAGTAGGAATGTATATGATTTTTCAAATAATGTTCTTAAAGAAATTATTCCTCACATTGTAATTCCTTTCACCTTTTGCATTAATAAGTACTTCAAAGAAGGTGTTTTTCCCAAGGTACTAAAATTACCAAAAGTAACACCAATACATAAAAAGGGTGACAGGGAGAAGGCAAGTAGCTATAGACCAATTTCACTGATACCGACATTTGCTAAAATTGTAGAAGGCCTCATAAAAAATCAACTCCAAGAGTATTTTGAAAGTCAAAATTTATTTTATCAGAATCAGTTTGGATATCGAACTGGAAAATCAACTATACATGCAGTAGACTCCTTTGTAGAGAAAATACACCAAGTTTTTGAGGAAGGTGCTTTTGCACAAGGCACATTCTGTGACCTAAGCAAAGCATTTGACTGCGTTGATCACGACATATTGATAAAGAAACTTGAAATGTATGGTGTTGAGGGTCCTAACTTAAATATTTTTAAATCATATTTAATAAATCGTAAACAGCTAGTTGCAATTGGAGGAAAATATTCACAGATCAGTGATGTAAAAATAGGTGTTCCACAGGGCTCAGTGTTAGGACCTCTGCTCTTTTTAATAATAATTAATGATGTGCCGAATTGTTCTCCGTGTCATACTGTTGTCCATGCAGATGACACATCATTTCTTAAAATATAAATAACTCATTTGATCTTATGTCACAGGCGGTCCAAGAGAACATAAAAAAAGCCCAAATATGGTTTAGAAGCAATGATTTTTTCATCAATGAAAGTAAATCACAAAATATTCTTTTTACATTAAAAAAGAGTAATAATTTATGCAACAACACAAGTGAGACCGTAAAATTCCCTAGAATGTTAATTGATAATCGTCTATCTTGGAACTCTCACATTGACTCTGTATGCAGTAGGCTGTCGAGAACAGTGTTTTTATTAGCATACTTAAAGAGGGCAGTCCCAAACGAATTTGTTCGCATGGCTTATTTTTCATTCTTTCAAAGCATTTTTAGGTATGGTTTGATACTATGGGGTTGTAGTCCAAGAATAACAGAGGTGCTAAGGATTCAAAAAAAGGTCATTAGAATACTGGCAAACTCTAATAAAACTGATCATTGTAAACCACTTTTTAAAATGCTAGAAATCCCGACTGTCATTAATCTATACTTGTATGATGTTCTTGTATATATCAAAGAAAACGAACTAAATTATAACACCAGAAGGGAAATTCACACATACAACACAAGAAACCGAAACACAGTGTATATACCATATCTTAGGCTGCAGAAGTCCTCTAGGTACTACAAGTTAAATGGTATAAAAATGTTTAATGCACTTCCTTTGGAAATACGCAATACAAATATTCAAAGATTTAAAGAAAAAATATACAAATGGCTAACAAAAACTCCATGCTACAGCATACAAGAATACCTAGATATTAATAAACATGACTTGTAAAACATGTAAATATTACCATCCCTCAGTGTATATATAAATATGTTTGTTCCACTAGCAATAAGTTACTGACGAAGCCTATTGTAATTATTGTAATTACCAAATGGTGAATAAATTATTATTATTATTATTATTATTATTATTATTATTATTATTATTATTATTATTATTATTATTATTATTATTATTATTATTATTATTGTTGTTGTTGTTGTTGTTGTTGTTGTTGTTATTATTATTATTATTATTATTATTATTATTATTATTATTATTATTATTATTATTATTATTATTATTATTATTATTATTATTATTATTATTTGCAAGCACTTTCTTACCCTTACTATTGAAATGAAGACCATGATGAGTGTAAAGCTTCCTATCAGCAGTATAAGTGCTTATTAATTTTACATTCTTGAAGCTTTTGCAGAAGTTTGAAATGTTTAGGTTAACCTTTTCAACACATTTATGGAAGGGAGAATTTGGGATGTCGTGCCTTCTTGTCAGCTTTACAAGAACATTTGTCCTTTGGAGATGAGGAATCACTGAATTTAGGCTGGACATAAGATTATCACCAGTAAAATCACAATTTAAGTCATTTGTACCACTAATTACTACCACATAGACATCTGAAGTGAAGTCCTTCGTTTCTTTCACTGCTTAGTTACTTCGGCCATGATTGCACCTGGTTTTACTGTAGCCCTGGCTTCTATTTCATTCCCGGATTCGTTGATTAAAGCTGCAATTCCTCTAGCATGACTGTCACCGAAGATTCTTCTTTTATGCTGATTTGGCTTCCATCCTGCCGTCCATAAACCAGGAGAAGAAGTGTCAGCAAGTGTTTTTGTGCTGTTGTGACTCCTTGGGTCAGCTGCCCTCTGTCTGCTCTCACCTCATCCTTCCTCCCAGAAATGCCTCACTTGGGGGCTTAGGTACAATAAACCAAGGTTTCAGTGTCAAATCCCCTCTGTACAAATACTAATCCTATTCATTAGCAATCTCGTCATGTTAATGTCATAATGTTTTGTGACAAAGAGAAATATATATTACAATTGTGATTGAAGACGCTATCACTTCTACTGGTAATAACATGTACTTTGTAAAATTAGAAAAAAAAGTTATGTTTGAAGATGGTGGGGTAAGCAAAATTAAATCACCTTGCAAGATTGGCATACCTCATGTAAATAAAATTATGGATGAAATGGACAAGCGCATAATTAGAAGAACATATCAGGAATATTATGAGGTTAAAAGAGAAAACCTGCATAGGAAAAAGTGCTGAACTTAAAGAAAATAGTGAAATCTATTGGATTTTGGCTTCAAAAGGTAAAAATAAGAGAAATGTACTGAGTGAATGCCCTGATATAGTGACCCAGAGAGAATCATATCTTTGAACACTTAGAAGGAATGAAGACAGGAGATTTCTGTGATGTAACCCTTTACTGCATAAATTATTTTGCTACTTATGCCGCTCTTGCTGTAATTTCTAAACTGTTTCTCATACCGCTTTCTGCGGTGCCTCAGCGCAATAAATTTGAATAGCCATGTTTGTTAAAGCAATAACAATGGACTGGACATCCATTCAAAGCTAAACATTGTGAGTCGAATCTTGGCAACTGTAGTCAAATGTGCCTGTGGTAAAGCACCGGGAGGGCCCAAGTAAAATAATCGGTGTGATGGCGTGCTTGGATGTTGACAGGGTATCATTTGACTGCAGTTGCTTGGATTTTAGCTTTCTATAGGAAAAAAACCACAACATAATTGTAAAAATAATATATTTACAATTCAAAAGTTTCAAAATTTTTTGGCTTTTTATAGAAAAAAGAAGCACTATAACATAATTGTAAAAATAATATATTTACAATTCAAAAGTTTCAAAATTTTGTGTATATAATTGACAAAGGCCAGTACAATATTACAAAAACAAAAGAGCCACACTTAAACATTATTCAAGGAGAATACAGTCTAATCTCTGTTTCATATAACCTTGCCTCGCTGACATGTATCACTCCACGTGCAACAACCTTCCTCCTCACCCTAATTGGCTAATGCTTTCGCGCCATAGGCCATAGGCGTTGCCATCCCGTCACATTTATAACCTGCAGTAAACGTCATAATAATTGCCAGGAAGATAGATAAAATCATAAAATAAGAATATAAAGGCATGCAAAATTACAAGTTTATAATGAAACTGAGCCAGTTGGTACTGAATGAATGTGCAATGAAACTTAATCAAGTTTATAATGAAAGGCCTTCAACCTTTTCCACTGGGATTTTTTTAAACCAGCACACATACCTTGCAAAAATGTCTTTCAGTCTTAAAAGTTGTGTCATGCCATACTTTACTATTCGTGTGTCCTTTCACCCAAGTCTCGTCAAGGTAGTATATTTTGCGACTTGTATCTCGGTACAGTTTGATTGTCCTTAAATAACGTCTTCGCCACACAGCAATATCGCCCCTGGAGTGGTAAGTTTTCCTGTTGTCTCAATTTCATGTCACAATGTCCATACGCATCTAACACTCACACCTGTAACTTAAGAGCACAGCTGTTCGACTTCTCTCACTGACAGAGATGGATTTTTCTCTGAGTGCATTAAACACGTGCATCACAATTCTTTTTTCGCCGCTTTGTAAAGGTTTTCCCTTGCGATGCTTCAGCGAAAAACTGGCGGTAGACATTGCCATTATACATATAATAAGTACATGCGCAATAAACGATCAATAAAATAATGTAGCTCTCGCATTCGGCACAGAACAGCTTCGAATGGCAATATATGACTAATCCAGTTCAAAACAAAGTCGTGATAAGTCATATAAACAAATATGTCATCACTACCGCTGAAGCACGTGCTATCGTGCCATGTGAAAGGCGGTCTTAGAGCAAAGGAACCTCCTCCTTACTTTGTTTAAAAATTAACATGCATTTCAGATAAGTCAGCTCTGTTGCGTAATATATTTAATTCAAACAGTCACGAAAATATAAATTTGACAATTCTCTTCCAACATATAAAGATATATCACCATGTTAAATAACGAACTAATTTTTACTGCACAACAGTCTATACACAACAGCAGCCAATGAGAGGTGATAAGGTCATGTGACCGTTAAGAGATACGGGGCAAGCTTATGTGAAACAAGGATTAATGTTTTCTCAAAGAACCCCCATGTATTAAAGGGTTATAGGTGTTCACCTGCAAGGTCATAAGCACCCTAATGATCACGTGGAAAAATTAGCGTGTATGGCGGCTAATGCTCTGGAGTCGACAGTGAAGTAATTCTCCTTCTGGCTTCCCAGTACTTAGAGTTTCTTGATAATTTTGTGAAGCTGCACAATTTTGTAGATGTTGTCTATCCATTTTTATATCTTAAGAGCACAATACACAATTTGGAGAAGTTAGTATGCCAATTCTACAGAGATGTTTTCCTAGGCAATCGTGTCCTGTAGTAGTAAGCCTCATCATGGCAACAGCAGATTTGTGTCAGTTTTGGAGTTACAGAGGGATTTTTTAGAAGTATTTTTATATTTCAGTTACCAATTTTTCCAGTTAGTCCAAATTGGTAATCTGGATAATATAAGGATATATCAGCCTTTTCATCCCCCTGAATTCCACAATGGGCCAGAATTTAATGCAAAACTATATTTGGAAAATAAGTCAGTGATATACATGGATGAAACTTGGATTCACATTCAGTATACTGTTTCCAAGTGTTGGCAGAGTGACAATGTTCCAGGATGCATGCAATGGCAATACTGGACAGCATTTTATTATTGTGCATGTTGGCTGGGAGGTGGGATTTATTTCATGTGCTTGTTACATTTACGATAGCAAATCCAATTTCACTGCCACAATGAAATGAACTATAAAAACTATTCCAAATGACCAACTGATAATCTAAATTACTACAAAGGAGTATTGCTGTCCTTAATGCTCCAAATTGCAATAAAGACAATAAAATGCCCTCGATCAACAGAAATCAGAAATACAAGATTAGATTATGGAATGTTTCATTATATTACTAACTTTTGGTATTTTAATACATTTTTGCCTGCCTATTTTAACTAAAATAAATTTTTGAACTTGTCGATTTAATTATAACTTTCATGTTAAATGTCAATGAGTTGTTACCGTTCCCATTGTCTGAACCGAACTACTGAAGGGCAGGCAAACCATAGAACATACAAGTGGTACTCCCCAATTCAGGACTGCACTTTCTTTATTTGGGTTATAACATGAACTGATTAGCAGTCGATGCTGACGTAGCTTGTGTGCAAACAATGTTGGTTTGATCAGGAAAATATTAAAAGTTATTGGATAAATCCTGTTGCATACAAGTGATGTAAGAATACTAGAGTATTTGGAGAGTACTGTGTGAGCTTACAAACTGGCACGATCTTCAATAGCACTAAATATGATGGTTGGAACTTCAAATAGTGATAACATTGGTTTAGACATGGAGTAATGGAGTATAATATATTGTCGTTTATAGCCCATGTTAATTTACATAACTACCTTACCTCAGAGCAAATGCACTCTTGTCTTCCCACATCACCTGTGTGGGCACAGTAAAGAGAAACGGTCTCTCTTGGGAGGTAGTGGTCTAATGTATTGTCATAATGTTTTCAAAACAGGAACAGTAGAATTAGATAAAAATGGAATATGCCAGAGATCATACAGCATGATAATGTCATCAAGATCTTCAAGAGGCTTGGTGGGGGGGGGGGGGGAATTTGCATTGTCTTACAGAACAGTGGCAATCCTTCAACGATGGATGCTAAAGTATGACTGACTTGCATCAGTCAAGTCATCGACATATCATTGAAGAAGAGGTACTTGGTCTTACCACATTGCTGGAAAATTATTAACACTATACGATTAATGAGCTTGCCCAAGAAACCAGAGTAGTGTATACGAAGGTATTCCTGGGCATGAGAAAATTTGCATCACATTGGGTTCTGCATCATTTGACAGAAATGCAGAAATAGTTATGATATGATGCTGCTAGGTCACACTTGGAGTACATCATATCCTTAATGCTGGATAAGACAAGGGCCAAATCTGAATCAAATTGTCAGAGCTCCAACAATGTGAAGGTTATGTGCTTCTTGTGTACAACAGTTTTGGTGTTAACCTAACGCATTACATTCCTCCACAGTATTATCATTCATTTTTGGAGCATAACTGGGCCAGCTTTGAGAAAGAAGCAGGAACACATTCTGCAGAATCAACCCATCATTTTGAATGGCAATGCTCGGGCACATACAGTGCAAGCTGTGGCTGATTTTTTTGGTCAATGGGATGGGAAGTGCTACCATTCACCATACTCCCGGACTTTAAGTCCTTGTAACTTTGATCTGATTTCAAAGATGTTGGAATCACTTCGTGGCATTTGCTTCAAAGCTGTTCCAAAGATACATCATGCAAAGATGGTATACAATGCTGGTGACTACATTGAAAGACAATAAAGCTTGGTAACATGTAATTCTTTTATATTCACTGTAAATAATTGCCACTATTGAAGTTCCAACCCTTTTATATTGCAAAAAGTAATTGTATTTGTAGGGATTGGAAAGTGCTCAATTTACCTCCACCTAAATATTTTCTATGCTACTCCCAATACTCATTAGAATAATAATAAAAAGGGATTTTTCTCTATGATTTTTCGCAAAGAGGTATGTGTGTGTAATACCTGATCTACCAGATCCACACCAACCATATGCATATTGTATTCCTGGATAATATCGGTCTTGAAAATTGACATTTTGTTACAAGCATCAATTTTTCCAGTATCAATGATCAAAATCTTAGAGCTACAATTGGATAATGCTGTAATAACCCTCCTGTCTTGCCAAGCAACATAGGTCAAGGGTGGGAGCTGACGCACTTGCATTTCTCCTCTTCTTAGAGCCTTCGTATTCACATCTTTTGGCAAACCTATACGATTTGAGCATACTGTTCCATTTGTTGCATCTGTTGCATTTGTTTTTCTTTTGTGTAAGGCCATGAATAATTTATAATAATTAATAATTATCTAAATATACAGTCCTACCGTGATTAAGTACAGGTTCCATCAGGTGCATCACTATGGAACCAGATAACCCCAAATCTTTTTCTCCAGTGTTATCAGTTCCTTGGCCAGTGTATATGCAGCTATTGTAAAGATACCCTGTTTTACTTTCACATACATCAAAACTCTTCATGCCAAATCTGGCCCTCTTTTGTTTTGATGGATTGTTTCCAACCTAAGCAGCACTTGCAAAAGCATCAGGCTTTCATCAACAGTGATATTTTCACTAGGCACATAATTTTCTTTGAATTTTGAAATAATGTAATAAAAAACTGGTCTGATTTTGTATAGTTTATCATTTCCTGTGCAGGTGAAATGAAGGAATGGCAAAATGGAAGTGAACCTGTTATTTGACATGCATTTCCCAAAAAATGGGGTAGCTAACATGTCATCTGTAGACCAACACATGTCTAGCGTAGGTTTACGAACAACACCCATGAGCATAATTAGAACAAGTAGTCTGTAAATCTCATTCATTGTTACTTCTGTCCACTTCTGAATTCTATTCTTAGGTCCTAAATTACCTTCAGAAATTAGGTCTTCCTTCACCCTACTCGCATATACATTTGTTTCTGAAACAATGAGAGACAGTAAGTCAGTAGTAAAAGAAATTGTGAAAATGTCAATTGGTTGGCTGTTAGAAATTAGCTGAGTATGCGGTTGTACACCAGAGGTTGTGCTCGTGAAGGTATGTCTTATTTGTGTTAGTTATTTTGACAACTCATAATGTTGATTCTTCATGAACACCTGTCGGAAATGAGTCATTTTCCTCTTCAATGCTACCTATATCCTCAACACCCCGCTCAAAATCTGAAAACTCGCCATCAATATCCAAATCACTGTCAAACAGCAAAAAGTCTTCTACATTTTCTGAAGTAATTTCAGAAGCCCATACACTTCCTGGACAAGCTAATTTATTTGCTACATTACTAGTTGAAGCCATAATAAGCACTGAGGTAACAATTTCAAATGTGTTTTAGCTAAACACATTGCGTGGAGCTCTGACACAGTCAAAATTACTATATGAACTGAGCGAAGAAAACAGCTATGTCAGTTCGGTTGTGAAATACTGCAATAAGTGAGATGGTGATGGAGAGGTTTCTTTCCAGCGTGTGTGTGTTAGCATAAACTGCAACCTATAAACCTTGAACCCAACACTTCGCTTATGCAGGTGATACACACATATATTTTGTATGCATGACAAAACAAAATTACTCACCGTTAGGTGCATTCGATGCAAAGAATGACTTTCTCTACAGCGATACAAAATAATGAAATTTCAACAATTTATTAATATAGTCTATTTTAATGATATCATAGATGTATACTGCCTTTAATGGGCTTTAAACCAGATTTTGTTCCTCTAAAATAACTTAATAAATACGGAAGATGCGAACACGTATTTATGAAGCATTTTTGCAGCATTTAAATTAAATGTCTTGTTCTGTTTATTGGGAATCCATTCCCAGCCATTCAGGGTTTAAATGGCCATCAGAGAAGTGGTTAACAATAGAGATAAAATGAAATCCACAATTTAATTTCAGAGCACATGAAAATCTGAATACTCATTTTTGTGAGTATTTGTTTCCATTAACTTGGGCAGGTCTACCCTGTATATAGGCTAGAAGTTAACTGTACAAGCTATAGCAGTTTTCATGTGATGAAGGAGCAAATGGCTCTTATGGAGCAGAGGTGCAGCATTGCCACATAAGTTCCACCACTGCAATTACCATGCTTTTGCTTGCAACCAGGTTGTTTATTATTATTATTATTATTATTATTATTATTATTATTATTATTATTATTATTATTATTATTATTATTATTATTATTATTATTATTATTATTATTATTATTATTATTATTATTATTATTATTATTATTATTATCATCATCATCATCATCATCATCATCATCATCATCATTATTAATTGGTCATTGTATTCATTGTTGCATTATTACCATTTGATTAAGCTAATTATTGTATAAAAGTGAATCGAGAATATATTGACACATTGCTTCACTCACACTGTTTATTCACAGGACATGTTTCAAGAGCTCTTGCTCCTATCATCAGCTGATACTCGACTAGTGTAAGTTGTAGTGATTTCCTCTTTCTCCGTATTGTCAATAGATGGCGTGATGTACTTGTCAAAGATGTCCGGTGGTGGATGTTCTTTAGTTCTGATGTTAATATTTCTTTTTGTTTTTCCTATATAAATTTTAGGGCAAGTTTCACATTTGATCTCATAGATTCCTGGTTTTTCTTTGGTAGTGATTGAATTTTTGGGAGGACCTTTTAACAAATTTCTGATATTAAACCTATTTTGAGGTGCAAGAGTTATGTTGTGTTTTGAGAAGTTTTTTTGGAATTTGTTATAGGCTGATGGGTGGAAGGTGAATTTTTTAAAAAGTTTTTTCTCTTTTTCTCCTGTAGGTTCTAGGGTGGTGGTTTCTTTTATTTTCTTAGCTTCGTTGAGTCTGTTAACTGTTTTGTCTACTAAATTTGGGTTGAAACCGTTGGATATAGCTACTTATTTATGTGTAGGTATTCTTCTTGATAATCTTCTCTGTTTAGTGGAAAGTGTATCATCCGAAAGATTAAACTGTTGAAAATGGCATGTTGGTGTTGTTTTGGGTTGAAACTGTTGTTCTTAATGTAATTATCTGTGTGTGTCGGTTTCCTGTAAATACCAAAAGTGAGTTTGTTGTTCATTTTTTTGATCTTGATGTCCAAAAAGGGGAGCACACCATCCTCTTCTGTTTCCAATGTAAATTTTATAGCTGGATTTTGTATATTCAAAAGTCTAAGACCATCTTATATGAGTTTTTTAGGTACTATTGCAAAAATGTCGTCAACATAGCGATACCACACTTTGAAATAATTTGGAAAAGTTTTTGTGATATGTGTTTCAAAAGCACTCATAAATAAATCTGCCAAGAAGGGAGACAATGGGTTGCCCATAGCTAGGCCCGTTTTTTGTTTATAGATCTGTGCATTAAAGCTGAAAAAATGTTGATTGATACAAATTTCTTTAAGTTGTGAAAGTTCTTCTATTTCTTCAGGTGTTATTTGTATTGATTCCAGCCATTTTTTGAGAAGTGGAATAAGCTCATTGGTAGGTATACTTGGATATAAAGAAATGACGTAAAAGGAAACTAAAGCATCTGTAGAGTTGATCTTTGTGTCCTTCAGGAGATTTAACAATTCAAACGAGTTTTTGATACTTAAATTTTCAAATTTTGTGAAGGATCTAAAGATTTGAACCAGCCATTTTGATAGTTGGTAAATGGGTACATCAATGTTATTAATTATTGGTCTGAGGGTAATTTCAGGTTTATGTATTTTGTACTATATATGTATGGTGTTTTTGAATTGTCTATTTTATTGTTCAATTTATCTCTTTTAGTCATGATTTTACTGTTTTTAATTGCTAATTCCACAGATTTGCATGCTTTCTTTAATGGATTGTTTTCTAGTTTAACAAATTATTTTTCGTTTAAAAGGTTGTCCATTTTTTTTTGCGATAGTCTTCTTCGTCCAATATTACTATTTTGTTACCCTTGTCTGCTTTTGTGTAGACTACCGGTTTAATTATTGTATATTTGTCGGTTTATTCCTAGTGAAATACATTTATATGTATATATTTTTTTCTTTTGTGTGTGTAATTTATGTCCTCCAACGTTAAGTCATATCGGACAATGAGTGAAATATGTGAAGTGATGCTCAAATGAGTCCAGGGTCCATGGAGCTTAGAGTTACCCAACATTCGTCTATCAGGATAAGGGAAAACCCAGGAAAAAACCTTATCCAGGTAACTCACCCTAACTGAGATACGAACTCGGGACCTCTTGAACATGAGGCAGACATGCTACCATCTATGCTACCGAGGCGGGCATATATCTGTTTTCATTCACTCTATAACTATCAGCATTTTACATTTAGCTTAAATATAATTTATTTAATAATTAATGTTACCTTAACACATTCTGGTCTGGGCCTTATTTTAACAATACTGACCACCTCTCTGTTTTAAGAGTATTTTAAATAATTCACTTCCTTTTTTGAATTCTTATTAAATGAAATTTAAACTAAATGATGAATATAAATAGAATATTTTTAGATGTCACATAAAAATTTGAAAATATAAAAACTAAGTAGTGGTTTTATAAAAATAAAGTCATTCAGGCAAACTTATAAGAACGATCATAGGGATAAACAAAAACATTGGCTGTACTACAGCTTTTGTAATGGCTACATGTGCAGTACTAAGTTATATTAAAGAATGCTCTCCAGCATCAAACTACATACTTTGTAGAATATTTTGGTCATCTCGTGTATTTGTGAACTCAAACTAAATGTGAAATAATTTTGCTTCTAAACAAATTGACTCAATTACTATTAATCATACAATAATTAAAATAAAACTCTAAGGTCTAAACATAGTATATTTACCTATGATACATGCATTGATAGTATTGCATCCATGATTGGTAAAAACTTAGTTATTCTTAGATATTTCTAAAAAGATTGTAATATTACTGCCAGGACAGTTTGTTTTGCACTTATTCAAGTGCATATTTTATATGCTGTAGAACTATGGAGCTGTACCAGTAAATCAAATTTTAATAAAATGTTTTCATTGCAACAAAGGGCTGTTCAAGTACCTTGTTGTTTTTGCATGAAATGAATCTAGCACAGACACCTTTAGACAGTTAAAGCTTCTAACACTCGTCAGTATATACGGATCATCGAAAAGAGTTGCAGCAATTCCACAAACTAATTGGGAACTTATCAAGCCTTTTTAGATGTGACTTCCTCCACTCGTGACTGTCAGCAGAGGCACAGAATGAGTGCAATCACATCACATTGTTTTAGTAGGGAGTGTGATTGGTGTGGTGTCCATTCAGCAGAAGGCACAGTGCATGTTGTGGTTAGCAGAATTTAACTGTTTACCACACTTTTGAACATGTTTATGGTGATCCCCCTCATACTAATACCATTAGATGATGGTATGAACATTTTCAGGAAATTGGAAGCGTTGATGTGCAGAAGTGTACCAGACACCTAGAATGAGTGACTGAACAGTGAAGTGTATACAGTAGGGTTGTGTTCAAAGTCCAAAAAAGTAAATTGCGAAGCGAAGTGTGCAGCTTGGAATACCAAAGTCAACCATTCAAAATGTGTTACACAAGCATTTACATCTTCATGCTTATAAAATTCAGCAAAATTCCCTGATCGGTGAATTGGTAGGGCCAGTAGTATCCAATGGCCTCCTAGAAGTCCTAACTTGACACCCCTAGACTTTTTTTATGGGGATACGTCAAAAATATTGTGTACAGTAAGAAATCTACAATATTTAAGGCACAGGATCACTGATGCTGTGTTGCAACAATCGCGCCTTAGATGATCCAGTGCTCTTGTGCCAAAATTGACTATTAGCTTGATGTTTGTAGAACAACCAATGGAGCACACATAGAAACATAGTCACGATCGCATTGTTGTGTTGGAGTCGCAGCAAAGCCAGAGCTGTGCGCGTGGGCAGGAAAGAAAGAGACAGAGTGACGCGCAGAGCTGGACGCTTGCCGAGAGAAAGAAAAAAACATAGAGAGAGAGAAAGAGACAGAGAGAAGTTCTGGAATGTGTGTTTGGGGGAATTTAGTAACAGTAACGTCAAAATTAATATAAAAATTATTTGTGGTTGGTTTATTGACACTCGTCACTTACTTTTTCATATATTTATGAGAGACTAGTTTCAAAGGCCCTGGCCTCCATTTTCAACCAACAGTTGGAAAGAGATTGAAAAGTTCTGGAATATTCAGATTTTCTGATGTCACGATTATCGACGGTGAGCTGCTTTCTAGAAACAATGACTGGGAGGTATAAATAGCGGCAAAGTGTGAGAAGCAGTCAGTTGTATAGTGAAGTTGAGTTGTGTGATGGTTATTGCGACAGTGGACATTTGAACTGTACCGCAGCGATTTCTTTCTTTTGAAAGAAATGCATGCATACCGCAGCTGTCAAGAGTGGTCACGTCACAGCAGGCACGGCGTGCCTGTGGATGATTGGGATAGCGCAGTCCTAGGAGGGAACAGCTGACAGACGCCTACTTGGGGCCACTCTTGAGAGAAGTGGAGGCAGGGACAGTACCAATCTGGGAGGACATCGCATCCAGAAGCGCTACATACAAGTCGTACTGGGTCGGCCCAGTGGGACTCACTGAAGACCAAAGAGGGCGTGCTGTTCCAGGTATGGAAATCGCTCAATGGGAAGATGCATAGGGAACAGTTGGTACTTCCCCGGTGTAAGATCCCGGAAGTCTTAATGGAAGTGTACATGGGTACTTCAGGACACCTGGGAGCAAACTGAACGATCGACCAACTCCGACTGTGCTACTAATGGCTGAGGCTCTGAGCAGATGCTGAGAGATGGTGCCGTCAATGTCACGTGTGTGCGGCGAGTCGGGCCCTCAGACTAGGAGCCGGGGTCACATTCAGCAGCACTATGTTGGAGTGCCTTTCGATTGCATCGCTGTCGACATAGCAGGACCATTCCCAGTGTCCGACCGAGACAACAAGTACCTGATGATGGTTGTGGACTGCTTCACCAAGTGGCCGGAGGCGTATGCTATCCCAAACCAGGAGGTGAAGACGATCACCAACTGCCTCGTGGAGCAGCTGTTCTGCCGTTTTCAGGTGCCATTAGAGCTCCACAGCGATCAGGGCACACATTTTGAGTCTCGCTTGATGAAGGAGGCACTGGAAAGACTTGGGGTAAACAAGACCCACACAACACCTCTACATCCGCAGTCGGACGGCATATCGAGAAGTACATCAAGACCCTAGAAGAACATCTGAGGAGGGTCGTGGCCAGCCATCAGCGAGACTGGGAGGTCAAGTTGCCACTGTTCTTGCTGTCTTACCGCTCGTCAATACACGACACCACTGGAATGACGCCAGCAAGCTTAATGTTAGGCCAAGAGCTATGCCTCCCTTGTGACTTGGCTTTTGGGAGCCCAAGGAAGTGAAACAGCCAGCATCCAAGTATGGAGTACTTCGTGGACCATCACCACATGCATGAGATAGCTCATCAGAACATTCAGATGGCGAGCGACCGCAAGAAGACCCGGTACAACAGCCAAGCCAACAGCAAAGAATTCTAGCGAGGTTACCTGGTCTGGTTGTACCGTCCTACCCGGACCAAGGGATGCTGCCCAAAACTTCAACAACCGTGGCAAGGACCGTACCGGGTGGTAAAGAGAATTAACAGGTGGTCTACCGCATCAAGAATGTGCCCCAAGGAAAGATGTTGGTGGTACACCTGGATGGTGTGGCACGTTACGATGGTGCTGTTCGGGATGACCAGCCTTGAGGAGGGAACATGTCACAATTGCATTGTTGTGTTGGAGCCGCCGCAAAGCCAGCGCTGTGCACATGGGTAGGAAAGAGAGACAGAGTGGCGTGCAGAGCCGAGAGAGAGAAACAAATAGAAGTTGTGGAATTTTCCGCCTTTGTGATGCCATTGTGACTGTTATCAAATGGTCTGCTGTCTAGAAACAATGACTGGGAGGTATAAATAGCAGCCAAGTGTGAGAAGCAGTCAGTTGTGTAGTGGAGTTGAGTTGTGTGATGGTTATTACAACAGTGGAAACGTAATTTGTTTAGATGATGGTGTTTGTAGATTAATTTTTTTCCTTTGGTGATGATCTTGAATAAATCTAGGAGTTTCTCCTGCGACTCTGGATAATTAGGCTCATCTATAATTGTTGAGCGATGAGTTCTTTTTCTTTCCCAGGATTGCGGTAACGGGGCTGATAAAGATAGTATTACTATCTTTAAAGAATGAATAATACTTTTCTTGTTCAAAGATGGAATTTTAATTCCTCATAAACAATTTTAAATTCTTTGAAACAATCACAAATATTATTAAAGTAGTCTTCTTACAACCCGCGGTAGATTTCACAGTGAACTATATCTTTTTTTTATCGCACATGCTACTTATACATTTTGATGCATACACAAAATTGTTACTGCACACACTTGGATAGACAAATATACGTATTACCCCTAAGACTTTCAGAAACAGAAGAACGAAATCTTTTTAAACTATTCAACAACTCACAATGGTCCGTTGCCATGGTTACACCATTACCCACTTTACATCACTTCTTTATTTTATTATAAATACTAATATCTTTGACTATTCCTAACAACATGAAGTATACAAGTAACTGCTACACCGTGGACATTTGAACTGTACCGCAGTGATTTCTTTCATTTGTTTACATCCAGTGGTATGAATCGACCTTGAAGACTGCTGTTTGTCAATGTCACATCTTTTTGCTGCTGCAGGGGTTGTACAAAGCTTCTGATTACAATAAAGAGTTTTAAATTTCTGCAAACAACACTTTTGATTCTACCAACCTATGAAATTACAATTCTAAGGTTTGAAGAAAAAAATAAGTTTTGAACTGAATTGAACAAAAAAAATATTTGTGTTAGTATCTCAAATACTTCCTGAGTTAGTTATGATTTTTTGACATTGCTGCAACTCTTTTTGATGACCCTGTACATCTACAAATCCTTGTATCTAAGTACAAAATATGCCAATCAGTTCTGACTATCATAATTACAATACAAGAAATAAGTCACTTTTAAATTATTGGTCACAGATTTCGCCTTTATGAGAATATGCCTAGTTTTATGGGCTTTACTTAATGAAATCAAGGCAGAGAAAATGATCTGTTAATTCAAAAAAAAACTTTGGAACATCTAATAGATTAGGGCTCAAAAGAGCTTAGAGTTACCCAACATTCATTTTTGAGGTTAAGGGAAAATCCCAGAAAGCCCTTATCCAGATAACTCACCCTGACTCTGATTTGAACTTGGGACATCTTAAGTGTGACACCCAACATTCATTTTTGAGGTTAAGGGAAAATCCTAGAAAACCCTTATCCAGATAACTCACCCTGACTCTGATTTGAACTTGGGACATCTTAAGTGTGAGGCAGACAAGCTACGCTCACCTCGGTAGCGTGGATGGTAGCATGTCTGCCTCATGTTCAAGAGGTCCCGAGTTCGAATTTCAGTCAGGGTGAGTTACGTGGATGAGGTTTTTTCCAGGGTCTTCCCTTATCCTGAAAGACGAATGTCGGGTAATTCTAAGTTCTATGGACCCCGGGCTCATTTGAGCATCATTTCACCCATTCCATTCATCGTTTGATATGACGTTGGAGGACGTAAATTACAGAGGGGGAGGGAAGACAAGCTACCACCTATGCTAAAAAATTTGGCAGCATAAGCTGTTGATTTGTTCTTTATTTTTATTGGGTGTGTTTATTAAGCTCTGTATTTTAAATTAATATGATTCAATTGTGAATCCACTATATTCAACTGGAAAATGAAAATGAAGCCTATTAAAGCACAAAATGTGAAACTTCATTTGGAAGAACTATGCAGTACACTCTGGCTTAAACATTCCCACAGAACATGTTGAGATTTTGTTATTATAGTGCTACTCAAACGGTTACCATGGTAGCGTCAAAGGGTACAATAAAATTTAGATATTCAGTTATCCAGAGATAAGATGTGTCGACCCGCTTGCTGTGGAGAAAACAACGTCGCGTTTTCTCCAAGTTGTCAGCATTGCAAACATTGACATTTATTTGTTAGAATATTTACCAAGTAACAATAAGATTAGCAAGGTTCTTAAGTGCAGCTGCACTATGCTGATAATATCAAAGTATATATTCTACTTATATTATGGTCTGTCTTCGCCTTCCTCGCTGTTACTGCCACTTTCACTCACGTGTATAACAAACTAAACATTGTCGTGTGAAATATCCCGCAGCTGAAATTTTCGCTCTTGTTGCATGGTGTGCTGAACACATCTTTCCCATACACTCGAATATATATTTGGTACACATTCTCTCAACACGTGGCCCACACTGTCACTTATAGAAGGAGTTACATTCCACTTTCTTACGGCATTATTAAGGCGTGCCCATATCAACTCAATCGGATTGAGACAACAGTGATATGGCGGTAGCCTGAGAACTTCATAACCACAATCTTTTGCTATTTCGTCTATTACATACACTTTTTTTATATTAGTTCTCGAATTTTCTCCAAAAGCACGGCTTTTACAGGAACTGGACTGGGTATTTCTAAATTATGTTCTAACATGAATTTAATCATTTCATCCTTTCTGCTAGACATGATGGGAATTTTTATCTTTAGCCGTGAATGACCAATGTATATTGAGTCCACCGTAAAAATGTGATTGTACTGTCATGGCTGTGTGAATGGGTGTATTATGGTCTTCAAATATGGCATCATTGTTGGGGAACAGCATTTGAATCATGGGATGAACCTGATCACCTAAAATGTTCATATGCTCCTTGGCTGTAACAAGACCTTCGAGATAGTGAAGGGATGGCAGAATACCATGGTAGGGCTGCCCACACCATCACACCAGCTCCATGCCTAACTGTTGGAATCAAGCAATCAGGATTGTAGGCTTCTTTTGAAGTTCTCCAGACAGAAATCCAACCTGATGTGGCAAATAATGTAAACATTGACTCGTCAGACCATATGATTTGTTTCCACTTATCAGCCATCCAGGATTTATACTCCAACATATTTTTTACACATTTTGCATTGGTTTTAGTCAATAATGGTTCAGTATAGGAGCTATACACTTTACAGAGTTCTCAACAGACAGTGTCAATAGATAACAGGATCTAGAAGATGATTATTGAGCTCTGCAATCACTTAAGCTGCAGTAGTTTTGTTTGTCTTGACATAATTCTTGTTAGTGTATGATGATCTCTGTCATTTAGTATTCATTTTCTCCTACTATTTTACATAATGATGTTTTTCCATGTTTTGTTTAAGCTGTCATGACTGTGAAGTTGCTCATGAATTAATAAGTTGTCTGTCATGGTTACTGTTTCTGCAGCTAATCAACCCACCTTCCCCCCCACACACACAATCTGCCCTCTTTGGAACTATGTTAAATCTTTCATTGCTAGTCTTGCTAGATTTTGTGATAATAGTCAGTGAGAATTTGTATCAAAGCCAAGGAAACAACAGTGTACATACTGTGACTTTGTGGGTTCATAGAATTAAAAGTCCAAGTTGCAGAAATTCAAAACGTTCTTTATTTGCGTAGAAATAAACTTTGTACACCAGCAGAATTACATAACACACAAATACAATCTTCCAAGGTCGTTGACCACAACAAAGAGTTCACTTCCAAAACACACACCAGTTCCAATTACCACTCTTTCATTACAACTCTGTTTACAACTACTTCTGGCTGTCGCGATCTCTTATATATACCTGCATAGATAATTCTAGACTGTTCTATAGCAAACAAGAAACTGAATGTTCTCTATCAATCAAGATGTCACTAGAATGTTCCATTTATCTAACTTTATTTGTTTCAGCAAACCTTTATCTCTGTGCTATCTTAATCAGTTCTGTTGTGTGCACAAGTCGCGCTATCGCGATAACGTGTTCGCGACAATACGTACTTAACCAAGTAGAGGAAGTATAGCATTCCACCCAAAAATTCATTACTGAGTTTTCAGTGGAAATATTTGCACTGTGCTAGAGAAACGTACATATGTGTCCACCAATGGATTGTACTTGTTCCTAAAATATGCACAAGAAGCACTAATACTGGAATAAGTGCAAAACAGGAATGGACATTAGGTGGGCCTAGGTGTGGCTGGTATATCGCTGACTAGCCAGTGAGGTGAATGCAACATTGTACAGTTAAACATGAGTACTAACTCGCTTTGCTGAATCACATAGCTAATTACTTTGTGTTCTTAAAAGGTACTAATTGCTACATTATTTTGTTTTTCCCATGTCACAGAGTTATTTTTTCTGAGGGTTACTGTTGCGACTAGATTTCTGGGTTGAGATGCTACAACGTCTGGTCTTAGGGGTTGGAGCCAACGTTCTGGGTCACAATATCCTCTCGTTATCCTCGACTGCAACAGTCATCTGAAAATCTCTTAACGTGGGTGTAATATTAGATAGAGGTAGAATGAAAGTAATTTACTAAATAAATTAAGTAATCGTTTTACTTCATTTCAAATATTCCAGTTTTAATACCTTCAGAAATGAACATAAATGAATTGTAACACAAAATTAATACAGGGTTTCAGAAGCATTGCTATTCCTTTTATAATTATAATGTTTTACTCAAAGATGATCCTATGTGGAATCATAATTTTGCTTATTAATTTATAGATGAGTCATATTTATTATACATCGGCTTCACTTTCGTACCTATTTTGAGGACATGTTTTGCAAACCATCGTTTGCATCGTCGGCTCTTATGCGACTAAAGCTTGATCCAGTGGTGGGTAATTCTGGAGTTGCTGCTGCCATCTGTTGATTTAGTGATGAACTCTAATGTGGCATTCTCTTCTGGCGGGATTTCAATGTTCATTAGTTGGTTTTTATGTTTTTCTATGTATATTCTCTCCCATATGACGAGTTCACTATGTTTTTGTACATATTTTAGTAATTTGGTGCTATCTTCAATTTCATGATTTTCAGACCAGAAATGAGCTGCTATTGCAGACTTATCAATATTTTTGTATCTTAAGTGCCTGAAGTGTTCTTTATTTCTAGTGCCTATGTTTCTTTTTGTCCTTCCTATGTAAATTTTTTCACAGTCTTTACACTTAATCTTGTAAATGCCTGACTTTTCTTCTGGTTTTATCTTATCAGTATTATTACTGTTAAGTAGGTTTTTAATGTTGTAATTATTTTTTGGTGCCAATGTTATATTGTATTTCTTGAATATTTTTTGGAACTTTTTTGTGGCCCAGGGGTGGTAAGTAAATTTAGCAAATCTAATTTCTTGTTTTATTGGTGCGAGAGCTGTGATCTGTTTTAATCTCTTTTGAAGTTTGATGAGTTTAGTTTATTATCTACAAGGTTATTTTCATATCCATTTTTAATTGCAGTTTTAAGATTTGATGGTATTCTTTTTTATATTCTTGCTGGCTGAGGGGTAGATTTACTAATTTGTGTGTGAGATTGTTGATGGTGGCATGTTTGTGTGAAATTGGGTTGAAACTATTTGCTTTGTGTAATTATCTGTGTGTGTTGCTTTTCTTTGTCCTCTTCGGTCCTTTTTTGGACCTTAAATTAGATTTTCTCAATAAATTCAAAAGAACAAAATTAAAATATTGACGAAGTTTTAGGGTGTTTTGTTTGGAGGAATTTAGTAACAGTGACGTCAAAATTAATATAAAAATTATTTGTGGTTGGTTTATTGACACTTGTCACTTACTTTTTCATATATTTATGAGAGACTAGTTTCAAAGGCCCTGGCCTCCATTTTCAATCTCTTCCCAACTAGCATCTGTTGTTATTTGATTTCAAATGATAAATGTCCAAATCCTACCTTGTTGGTGGTATCCATGTTCTTTGTTCCACACTTTAACTCCATTTTGTTATTCCTCAAGATTTGTTAACCTATTCTTGATGTGTTTTGTTTGGAGGAATTTAGTAACAACAGATGCTAGTTGGGAAGAGATTGAAAATGGAGGCCAGGGCCTTTGAAACTAGTCTCTCATAAATATATGAAAAAGTAAGTGACGAGTGTCAATAAACCAACCACAAATAATTTTTATATTGAAGTTTTAGGGGTTTGAATTAAAACAGCGATTACACTGCCCAAACCCCATTTATAAGGTGCACTCAAAGAGAAACAAGCCGGAGACATAATTACAGAAACCAGTACCTGTATATTAAAAGTATTGGCCCTGGTTGTTGAGACACTTGTCCCACTGTGACAAGGTGGTGAATGGCTGTCTCATGAAAGTCCCGGGGCTGCAATGTGAGCCAGTTCTGCACATACAGCTGGACGTCATCCGAGGTGAATTGTTTGCTGCCCCTTTTGAATTTCTGCAGGAGTGCCGCTACTGTGTTGGCCATATGAGGCTTTGCATTGTCGTGGAGCAGAAGACCCCATGGGTGAGATTGCCTGATCGTTTTAATGTAATCGCTTGGCGAAGGTTGGTCAAAAATTGCGAGTAATGCTGGGCATTCACTGTTGTCCTGTGCTGCAGGAAGTGTATCAGAAGGGGCCATCTTGGTCAAAGAACGTCAGCATAACCTTTCTTGCACTTGTGTGGATGGGCTTGGCTTTTTTTGGTGCTGATGACACTGGATGCTCCCACTGGAGACTTTGTCATTTTGATTTTCGTTTGAAGAGATGACACCGCAACTCACCTCCAGCCACCACTTGTGCCAGAAACTCATTCCCTTTCCGAGCATAGCGCTGCAGATGACCAAAACATGCCATTTGACATGCTTCCTGGTGTGGTTGAAGACTATGGGGCACCCATTGGGCACACACTTTGCGCAAGAGTAGTCATTCCTTCATGATGGTGGGAACACTTCTAACATTCAATCTGACCTCGGCAGCTATGGCTTTCACTGTCACTCGGTAGTCCTGGGTAATGAGTGTATCAACCAGCTGGACGATGTCATCTTTGCTCTTTCTGTCGACACCTCCATTTCACTGTTTGCAATGCGACTGGCAGTGTTGGATGATTGATGCATGCTGCTGCTAGCTGTGTATAGTCACGTGATGTGCATGCATGCCTTCTAGCAACAGGCTGTGAACTTCCAGACTCTGGTCGGAACAACACATTGTTACACATGCCACTATATTACCATCCTGTCACCGGTTTGAGCATACCAGACTCTGGCTCGTTTTTTTTAGAACGCTCCTTGTAGTAGGACATCTGGTTTTGGAGAGAGAAAAGTAAGGTACCTGACCAGAAAGGAAAGAATCAGTAACAATATGTGAAGAAAAACACAAGTACTGTGCAGTTGTTGCATTTATGTTTTAATAGTTTGTACTTTCTGGCTTTTATACTGTTCTTTATAAAGAATATAACCACTTCGATTGTCATTTAAACACTACACAGTCAAGGAATGGAGACCCATTGAACAGCATAAGACATTTAAATTGTTAAATGCTTTAAAATACTTCATAAATATACATTTGTATCTTCCGTATTCATAAAGTATTTTAATGAAACAAAAACTTGTTTGAAATCCAATAAAGTCAGTATACTATTATGGTAATCATTAAAGTAGAGACTATATTCACAAATCATTGAAATGCTACTATTTTGATTAACTGTACGAAATGCCATTCCTTGCATCAAACTCGTGTAATTTGTGAGTAATTTTGTTTTGGGTGCATATGAACAATATGTACATACAGCTGCGTAAGCAAAGTGTTCTCCAATTCAATGTTTTATGGTTCAGTTTATACTATCACGTGATAATCATTGTATATGTTGTACAAGCTGAAATAGAAAAACTTTGTGTCAGCATCTGTATGTACATCTCAGTTTACCTGCTGCAGTCTGATTTTTAAAAGAAGATACGTGAAGGTCATCTATTTCTCCACTTGGGTGCTTGCAATGTTGCCTATAGATTCCCTTTCCTTATTCTCTCAACACTCGAAACATAAACAAGGGTTTGAGTTATCTCACCTCAGCAAAGACATGCACAGTTAATCTGTATTAGCCTACTTTAAAAACAGAAATAAGTTGTTCACAGATTCACTGCGTCTTCACATATGAGTTCTTTTAAATAATTTCTGCACTATGTAACTGATATTCCATACTTACCGTTATTGTTGCTATGCATTTTAAGTTGACATTCCCACACTGTGCGGTAAGTATTTCTCCATAGCAACAAATATAGGCGATGCACGTTCTAAAATTTAATATTTATCTTCAGTTATATTTATTAATATTTCAGCTAATATCTTAACTACTAAAATTCAGATTGATATAAATACACATAGTACAAAAAGTAATATGCAATACACATATGGTTAGCACATAATGAAATCTCAAGAATTGAAAAAATTTGGTGTAAGCGGCTTGTTTTTTCAAACCTTTCCTCATTGTGTATTAAGTGTTTGCCACATTAGTATTACAATGTACTATCATTAACAACTTTGTTAATTGACATGTTCATCAATGCCGCTGATATGTCGAAATTTTGACCCACAGGAATTCGTTTACGTGCAAGCATATCTACTGACATGCGGCTGTTGGTTTTGGATTAACGGAATAAGCTGTTCATTGATAAGGAGCAAAATCTCATCTTCCTGTTGGAAGAATTCCCTAAGAGAAGAGACAAATTCTCTAGCTTGGCTGTGCAATGTAACACCCCAACCGTAAGCTGATCTTTGCCTTGGGCCATGATTTCTCGGTCCACCTCTAATCCTACTGCACTACGTCTTGCTTAACAGCGTCTTTCACTGTGTTTTAACAAAGTATACACACAATGAAATTGAACACTCAAGCAAACTCTTATTTCCCGCACAAAACTAGTGATAACTAAAACTGTGAAGGATATTGGAAAGGAAGTAGTAGAGCCCTGTGGTCCTCGCTACTTGGTGATAAGCAGAACAGAGGAGGACAAGAAATTTACATCAGTGAACCCTTTCGTCATCCAGAAGGGTTTAGACAAGATAGCTGGTCCGGTAAAATCATGTACTCGATCGCGAAATGGCACGCTGCTGGTGGAAGCGCATTCCGTCTCCCAGGCAGCAGCGATCTTGAAGGCCAACATTCTAGGCAGTTATCCGGTGAGCGTTTCCGTACACAAGACCTTGAACTCCTCGCGCGGTGTGGTGAACACCCGTGCACTGGACGGAATGACCAACAAGGAGATCCAGCAGAACCTGAAAGACCAAGGGGTGACAGCTGTATATCGTGTTCAACGAAGAGAGCGAGGGGAATTGGTGCCTATCCGTACCCTGTTCCTGACCTTTGATCAGGTAGATCTCCCACAAAGGCTTAGGGCAGGGTATGAAGTCATCGAGGTACGGCCATATATTCCGAACCCCTTACGTTGCTACAGATGTCAGCGCTTCGGCCACACTAAGGACTTCTGTAATGGTGCGCCTACATGTATGAATTATGCAATGTCGCTGCACGAAGGTGAGTGCACATCACCCGTAAAATGTGTGAACTGTGCTGGCGAACACCCTTCCAGCTTCAGAGATTGCCCACGATTCCGCGAGGAAAGGGAGATTCAGGAGATCCGGGTGAAAGAGAAGATATCCTTCTCGGAAGCCCGGAAACTCGCATGTACTCGCATGCCCTCCGTTGCGATGTCCGGTACCTATAGCTCAGTTGTAGCTAAGCCGGTTCCGCGAAGGGAGATGGCAACTCAGACCAGCGATATTAGTGAGGCCAGTATCTCAGACAGAATCCTTATTCCATCAGTAGCTCCGAAGCCTGTCAAGACATCTCAATATACCTCTACCTCGTCCAAAGCACCAGCAGGGAAGAAAACACCTCCCAGGTCTCCGGTCAGAGCATTGAGCTCTACGAAGCCTGCTAAGCCAGTTGTTTACAAGGCACCACCCAAAACTTTTAAGACCAGCTATCAACGGTCTGATTTCCTGAAGGACATGGTTCGTCCGATGCACAGAAAGAAAAGTCCTCGGGCATCAAAAAGTTCCACCTCTGAGGAGTCTTCCGGAGAGGTCTCGGATCGACGACCGTCATCTCCGTCGATCTCTGTTTCCAATCGGTTTGGGGCTCTCGAACCGAAGTTCTCAATAGGGAAAGGGACCTCATCATAAAGTCGTCTTTACCTTTACATCTTATATCCCATAGTTCCAATGGCTATCCTACACTGGAACATACGAAGCTTAAGAGCACATCGACCAGAACTGGAACTTTTGCTCAGTAAGCATAACCCCTTGTTGGTATGCTTACAAGAGACTAAGCTACGACTACAAGACAACTTTAAAATCAGACGCTACACACCACTGAGGTGTGATGTTGAAACAGAAGAGGGCATTCCTGCTCACGGGGGTACTATGATGCTCCTCAGGAATGACATATTTGTAGATCTGTTACAGCTACAGTCTCATATACAATCTGTAGCTGTAAGGATTAAGCTGCCATCAATCGAATTTTGCATTTGCAATGTATATGTACCGCCATCAGATGACCTCTTGCTAATTGACCTTGAAGATCTGGTTTCCTAACTCTCAACACCATTTCTAATAGTGGGAGACTTTAATGCCCATCGCCCACTTTGGGGCTCAAATCGGGCATGTTCGAGAGGCAACCTCATCGCAAAATTCCTGGAGAGCAATAACTTGGTTCTCCTGAACACCGGAGAGCCCACATTCCTCTCAGATGCGTTTAACACCTATTCGCACATCGATTTGGCAGTGTGTTCATCCCAGTTAGCTGTTTCATTACAGTGGAATGTCATCTCTGATTTACATTCCAGCGACCACTTTCCATGTCTTCTTAGTCTCTTAGCACAAGATGTGTCTCCCTCACGTATCCCTAGAAGGCGCTTTGATCATGCCAACTGGAACCTTTACACCCAGTTGGCTGTCTTTGAATACAACGAGCACGATTCTGTGAATGATTTAGTTGATCATCTCACAGAGAAAATTCTTTCCGCTGCAGAACAGTCTATTCCATGTTCGGCTACCCAACCCGGTCGATTTCCTGTCCCATGGTGGACCAACAACTGCCGGAATGCTATTCGTGCTCGTAGACGTGCTCTAAGGGTATTCCAACCACACCCTACCCTAAGTAATCTAATTGAGTAGAAGAAAGCGCGTGCAAAATCTAGGCAAATAATTAAGGATAGCAAAGAGACCTAATGGAACAAATTTGTATTATCTTTTAACAGATGTACACCCTCATCTGTTGTATGGGATAAATTAAGGCGCGTGGCCGGAAACATCTTTTAACAGATGTACACCCTCATCTGTTGTATGGGATAAATTAAGGCGCGTGGCTGGAAAATCAACCCACCTGCCAATCGCTGGTCTGAAAACAACTGCAGGAGTTGTTGATCTGTTTGTTGTGGCTAACACCTTCGGCTGTGCTTTCGCTCAGGTGTCTAGCTCAAGCAATTATGCTCCTGAGTTTATCTCAATTAAGACTCAGGTAGAATCTCAAGGTTTCGTGTTTAGTTCCAGAAACCTTGAAGACTATAACCGCCTCTTCACCTTGGCAGAGTTAGAACACGCTCTTTCGTCATCACGACTGACAGCACCAGGACCGGACGGAATCCACGTTTCAAATGTTACAACATCTCTCACCTGAAGGTAAGGCATTCCTGCTCGAGGTCTATAACCGTGTTTGGGTTGATGCCACGTTTCCTGACAAGTGGCGAGAAGCCACCATTATACCTATCTTGAAAGCTGGCAAGGACCGTCATCTCCCTTCTAGCTACCGTCCTATTTCCCTCACCAGTTGCATATGCAAGGTGATGGAATGCATGATAAATGGGCGGTTGGTATGGTGGCTGGAAACGCACAACCTACTGAATAACATCCAGTGCGGTTTTAGACGACGCCGTTCAACAGTGGATCATCTTGTGTCCATGTCGACACAGATTATGAACGGATTTCTTAAGAACTGTCAGTCGGAATATTTTTTGACCTCGAAAAGGCTTATGATACGTGTTGGCGGGCAGGGTTGCTACGTACTCTGCACACCTGGAATATACGTGGACGCCTACCACTCTTCCTTCTGGAATTTTTGAAAGACTGCGTATTCCGAGTAAGGGTTGGCTCGGTTTTTTCGAACCTTTTGAACCTTGGACAACCTTAAGAGTTGGAGTTTAAAAAACGGCTTCCGATTCTCCGCTGAGAAAACCATCTGTGTTAACTTCTGGCGTCAGCAGAGTCGACTACCTCCAAGGCTCCGGCTAGGCGCTGATCTACTACCTTTTGCAGATGAGACGAGGTTCCTTGGATTGATATTTGATAGAAAACTTAGTTGGTCGTCGCATACAGCACAACTGAAAGCACAATGTGACCGATCTTTAAATATCTTGCGGGTACTAAGTGGAAAATCGTGGGGAGCGGATCGTACAGTGTTATTGCGACTTTATCAGGCACTCATCCGTTCCAAATTAGATTATGGTAGTATCGTTTATGGCTCAGCACGACCATCTGTGCTGAAGAGATTAGACACAGTCCATAATTGTGGCATACGTATAGCAGTTGGGGCATTTCCAATGAGCCGAGTTATAAGCCTGTATGCTGAGCCTGCAGAACCTCCTCTGCAGTACAGGCGCAACATGTTACTAGCCAATTATGGCTGTGGACTTAATTGCATGCCCACACATCCATCGTTTACGCTTTTCTTTAATACTTTCATGGACGTGCGTTATAGGAACACCACTATTAAACCAAAGCCACCTGATTTTGTTTCCGGGAGCTCCTTAGACATCTTGATACTGAAATGCCCAAGATTGATCCTCGGGGGGAGAGGACATACCCTCCTTGGTTGAGCAGAGTGTCCCTGGTTGATCTGGGTATGACTAAATATGATAAATCTACCATGTCTATGTCTAGTATCTGCACATGTTTTTTAGAATTTTTATCGCGATATGAGGACCATTTTGTAATTTATACTGATGGCTCCAAGAACTCGAATGGTGTTGGTTGTGCTTACATGTGTGGAACCGAACCGTATACATTCGGATTCCACACTAGCACTTCCATTTTTACTGCAGAGCTTTATGCAATATACCGGGCCATTTTACACGTACGTCGACGAAAGTTGGGGGACTGCTTAATCCTGAGTGATTCCCTCAGTGCACTTCAAAGCCTACGGCAGCTGTACAACTACCACCCTATTGTGCAGCGTATACAGGATGCCCTCCACGTTTTACACGCTTCTGGCATTAACGTGGTGTGTGCATGGATCCCTAGTCACGTAGGTTTGCGGGGGAATGAAATGGCGGATTCAGCAGCCAAGACAGCTATCATGAAGCCCAGGGTTCGAATACCATCTGTGACATCGGAAGACTTTAGGGCCGTATTGCGGAGAGCTGTGCAAACCTGCTGGCAGGAAGAGTGGTCCGCTCTCCGCAATAATAAACTTATATCTGTCAAAGAACTTCCGATTCCCTGGGTTACCTCCTGTCGGTCATCTCGTCGCGAGGAGGTGAGTTTGGCTCGGTTACGAATTGGGCACTGCTTTTTTACTCATAGTTTTCTTTTTAAAAAGGAGCCTTCTCCACTGTGTCCATTTGCAATGAAGCGTTGTCTGTACGACACGTGCTGCTAGAGTGTTTTCACCTAGCAGACCTTAGGACGTCTCTGCAGCTGCTGTTCAGCTTTGCAGAAATGCTAGCGGACGATAACGCAGTAGTGAAGAAGTTTTTTAGATTCTTTTCGAGATTAGATTTTAGGATTTAGCAAATAGAATTTATGGCTTTTTAGTTGACATTTCTATTGTTTTTATTTTATTTTTTATTTTTTTTTTTACGCGTTTGTCTTTTTTGTCATTTTATTGACATTTATAGTGTTTTAGAATAATTTATATCTGGCTTTTGCCATGACCAGTTTCTTTTAAAAAGGGCGCTGATGTCCTCTGCAGTTGAGCGTCCTTATACTCATCATCATCATCATCATCATCATCATCATCATCATCATCATCATGACCTGAGGAGTACATGATTCACCAGTGTAATAATCTGGCAACCTGTGTTTACGTTACAATAGCAATTAACTTCCCCTCTTACCCATTGCATCCTTTTTTATAATTTATGTCCTCCAATGTTAAGTCATATTGGACGATGAATAAAATGGATGAAATGATGCTCAAATGAGTCCATGGTCCATGGAGCTTAGAGTTACCCAACATTCGTCTTTGAAGATAAGGAAAAACCCCGACAAAGACCTTATCCAAACAGCTCGCCCTGACCAAGATTCAAACTCGGGATCTCTTGAACGTGAGGCACAAACGCTACCCTCTACGATACCAAGGCGGGTTTGCATCCCTTGCTTGATGACCTTCACGTATCTTCTTTTAAAAATCAGACTATAGGCAGATTCAGTGAGACAAAGTCAGACATATCTTCCATCTCTGTTGCACACTCATTGTATAACTGGCAACGCCAATAGAACACCATCACTGTATTGGCTAAGCCCATGTCCATTCTTGTTTTGTAACTACTTTAGCAGTTATTTCAGTGTTATGAACACTGATGCTAATGTATGGACTAAGCCATTATTGTAGAACAATCTCTTTGTGCAAATTTCATATTTATGTATGTTATTGCAGGAATCTGGGGAGAGAAATATTCAGAATGGGCAAAGATGTCGGCATGTCTGTGAGTGAGTGTGGTTCATATAGAACACTACAGGCCCCTTTCAGAGACACGAGAGAGCTGGAGCAATATTTAATTGAACAAAAACAAAGAAAAGTTGAGCTGGTTGTTGTGGTTATACCTGAAAAGGATGTCTATGGTAAGTGCATCAACCCTCTCTTCATGAGTCCATTACAAATTGACCATGGATGTTTAAAGTCTGCATTTATCAAATGTGTTGTGTTATACATCAAATCTGATGTATTACATTCATATAATTTTTTCCATTGTTTATTTGGGTATACAAACTATTTTACTAAAATATAGTTTTGCTGTCTACTTCAAGTTGAGTAATTTTCAAAAATAGTAGTTTTGCAGCTTGTTATAGATACAAAGGGAATAGCATCAGTCAAATGTCATCATATGTTGTTATTAAAGTTCATTACTCTTTTCATTGATCAGGAAAAACAACTGATTTTGACAACACTTTAAATAAATGAAGTATTACACAATTCAGACCATTAATAACAGATATTTCATTAATGGCTGATGCAAAAAAAAAAAAAAACATGTTATTTAAAATAAATTGTGTGTTTTAAGGAGATTCACATTTTTTGTGTAGTCTTTTATTCTGACGCTTAGCATTTACCAGTTATATTAGATTATACAAAATTGCTCCCAACTGAAGAGGAATTTACAGGAAATTCTCAGGAAATTCTGAAAACTGTTGCATGGAAAAGGTGTTTGGAGCAAGTTTCTCGAAAATCGTCATATCACATCTTTGTAATATGCTTATCTTAAATACTGACCATTCTTCTTTAATTATGCTGTTCTCTCTCTTCTCTCTCTCTCTCTCTCTCTCTCTCTCTCTCTCTCTTTCTCTCTCTCTCTCTCTTTCACACACACACACACACACACACACACAAAAGTATTGTAAGTATACATAAGTAATAAGCTTTTGCAACATTTTCACTAGTGCTGTGAACAGTTACGCTATAGAAGTTCAGTATTCATTGCAGAAGTGTTCGTGAAGGTGGAATCCTCATCTCAAGTAATACAAACGATAGGAGCATTAATCTTGTTTAAGATTAGGTTAAAGTTGAAAGTGACACGGAAGTGGGAATTAGACTCCTTTCAGGAAGATGGCCGACAATTAACAGGGCTTCTCCCGGCTACGGATCAGAGAATACGTTAGTAATAAGCTTTTGCAACATTTTCACTAGTGCTGTGAACAGTTACGCTACAGAAGTTCAGTATTCATTACAGAAGTGTTCGTGCGGGTGGAATCCTCATCTCTGTGTAGTACAAACAATTGGAGCATTAATAATCTTGTTTAAGGTTAGGTTAAAGTTGAAAGTAACACAGAAGGGGGAATTAGACTTCTTTCAGAAAAACCGGAAGTGATGGCTGATGGTTGATGGCTCCCGAGCTAGGAGGCAGCACACTGCGCCATCTTTTGACAAATTGGAAACTGCTGGATAATAATGGAACACAGAATCAAGCAATTCCCTCTGCGGAATATCGGAGAAAATACTCAGAGGTTGTAGAAGGCGGGCAGGTCGACAACAGGAAAAAAACATTCAAACTTATTGTTAGAAGTAAAAACAAAGCGCGGAATACATGAAAACGCTGATAAAAACGAAACTCAACCCAATGGAAATGAGAGTAGGGATAAATTCCTTTAAAAAAATTAAAAAGCGGCCAGATTCTCATAGAATCTGAGAATAAGAACAAAATTGAAATCATTAGTAGAAACATCAAAGATAAATGTGGGGAGGAGCTGGAAGCAAATATATCTAGTCTAAGAAACCCAAGAATCATCATCTTTGATATCCCTGAAGAAATAACAATGGAAAACATTGCAGAAGTTATTGCAATACAAAACTTCAAGATGGAGAACCACGGTGATCAATTGCACCCAAAATATATATTTGAAGATAAGAAAAAAAAAAAAAAAACATTATCATGGAAATCAGTTCAACAGTAAGAAAACAAATAATGAATAAAAAACTAAAAATTGGCTGGAATATTTGCAATTGGCATGACTATAGCAGAATACCCCGCTGCTTTAAATGCAGTAAATACAACCACCTGGCAAAGGACTGTACGGGAGAGTTGACATGCCCAAACTGCTCAAAAGACCAAACTCTGAAAGACTGCAAGGAAAATGAAGGAAACTACAAATGCATCAACTGTTGCAATTTTGACGAATACAATAATGGGAACACGATTAATACGAACCACTCAACACTGAATTCTAACTGTTATAGTATTCAAACAGCAATAATAAGATACCAACAAGCAATAGATTACTAAAATGGATAAAAGTCGAACCCCACTGAAATGTGTTCAGATCAATGTGCAACATTCATGCGCAGCAACATCAAACTTAATACAACTATGACAGAAAACAAAATTGATATAGCATTTATACAGGAACCGTACAACATACAGAATAAATTAGCAGGCATGCCGAAGCCCATGAGGACATACGCTCAAGAAATTGAAAGGAAAAGGGCAGCAGTATTTGTCAGCAATGCAAATGTCCATGTAATAACCATTTCGCAGCTATCAGAAAAAGCCTGTTTGGTTATAGAATTAAAATACAATGGTTTTACTTTCGTCTGTGCTAGCATGTATTTCGACGGGATGTCGAAGAAGATTTACAGAACGTTAAAGATATCCTAGAAAAGAACCGTGATGAAGGAATAATTATCTCAGTAGATAGTAACGCCACTGAACGACACGCATACCAATCCACGGGGACAGACAGTAGGAGAATTTATAATAACCAACAACCTCAACATAGTGAACAACACCAGCTTTTGAGACGGTCAGAGGAAAGAGCTGGGTCAACTTAATGATAACCAACAATCAGCTGCTGAAGTATATATGCAAATGGGAATGTGGAGAGAAAGAGAGCGCATCTGATCACAAAACAATAGATCTTGAGATAGGTGGAATGGCCCCAAATCAAACAAGGAGTCATATAAGTAAAAGGTTCATTGTAAATGAAGAAGGATTCCAGACTTTTGACAAAGCATTCACGGCAAATCTGATGGAAACATTCGGGTGCGTTAATACCACAAATAACACAATAGATGAACTAACCGGAATGGTGACAAACTCTGCAAACACCGAACAAAACGTAGCTAAAGCCTTTAACTGTGTAAATGAAGCTAGTACGAAAGCTTTCCGCACCATTACCAGAACAAGAAACCTTGCAAAATATAAATCAGTCCCATGGTGGACTACAGAATTAACAATCATGAGGAAATGCATTAATGCACTTAGAAGATTTCAGCGCACCAGAAACAATGTAGAGCTTCGAGAAGAACAAAGGATAAAATACTTAGAAGGGAAACGAGAGTACCAATCCACCATGGAAAATTTTCTGTTCTGTTGGGGAAGGGTCTAACCCCTGGAGTGTAGTTTACAAAATAGCAGTGGGAAAGATTCGAAAACCAGCTACTCTCACTACACTCCAAAAATATGGGTCTTATACCACCTACGTGGAGAGCACAATCAAGTTAATGTCTGAACACTTTGTACCTGACTACAACGACTCAGAAGATGATGGCTACCACAAGGTGATTAGACCACAAACTTTTGAACCGACGGATACCATGGATGACGCTGAATTTACCCAAGAGGAAATTTTAGATGTCCTGGAAGGATTCAAGCCAAATAAAGCACCAGGCGAAGACGGATTGACCAGTGACATTGCAAGAGCACATCAGAACTACCCATTGTTTTATACAAGAATATACAATGAATGTCTCAGACAGGGAGTTTTCCCAGCAATGTGGAAAAGGACGATAATGATACCAATAATCAAACCAGGAAAGGAGGACACAGTGCAAGTCTCAAAATACAGACCCATTAGCCTGATTAATGTAGGAGGCAAAGTACTGGAGAAGCTGCTCTAAGGAAGAATAGCCCACCAGATGTACTCAAGAAATAATACAATTGATTATTTCCGGGCTGTTTTGCCGTGCTCTGTTTGCGTAAGAACATCCAAACGTTTCGTCCACAACTTACATCATCAGTGGCGCAGTCGAAGTTTCCTTGCAGAGAGTTTCGCTGCGTGATGTCTACCGTAGTTGTGGACGAAACGTTTGGACGTTCTTACGCCAACAGACCACGGCAAAACAGTCCGAAAATAATCAATTGTATTATGGATTCGGGCCATGAAAGCTTACATTCTTACAGATGCAGATGATGTCACTGATGGTCAACAGGCCCACCAACGTGTAGGCCGTGCATTTTTTACACGCTTCTGGCATTAGCGTGGTGTGTGCATGGATGCCTGGTCACGTAGGCTTGCGGGGGAATGAAATGGCGGATTCGGCAGTCAAGACGGCTACCATGAAGCCCAGGGTTCGAGTACCATCTGTGACATTGGAAGATTTTAGGACCGTATTGCGGAGAGCTGTGCAAACCTGCTGGCAGGAAGAGTGGTCCGCTCTTTACAACAATAAACTTAGATCTGTGAAAGAACTTCCGATTCCCTGGGTTACCTCCTGTCTGTCATCTCGTCACGAGGAGTTGAGTTTGGCTCGGTTGCGTATTGGGCACTGCTTTTTTACTCATAGTTTTCCTTTTAAAAAGGAGCCTGCTCCACTGTGTCCGTTTTGCAATGAAGCGTTATCTGTACGACACATGCTGCTAGAGTGTTTTCCCCTAGCACACCTTAGGACGTCTCTGCAGCTGCCGGACAGCTTTGCAGAAATGCTAGCGGACGATAACACAGTAGTGGAGAAGGTATTTAGTTTCTTTTCTAGATTAGACTTTAGGATTTAGCAAAGAGAATTTATGGCATTTTAGATTTATATTTCTTTCGTTTTTATAATTTTTATGTGCATGTATTATTTGTAAGTCTATTTACATATTTATAGTGTTTTAGAGAAATTTATATCTGGCTTTCGCCATGACCAGTTTTTTTTTTAAAAAAGGGTGCTGATAACCTCTGCAGTTGAGCGCCCTTAAACTCATCATCATCATCATCATCATCATCATCATCATCATCCTACTTTGACAGTAACTTCAACTTCAGTGCGCACATAGCCCATACTGCAGAAAAATCCATTAAACTCGCCAATATGTTAACATAGACAGCCAAACTACAATGGGGATTAGGATACAGATCTCTAAGAACGATCTATGAAGGAGCTATAGATCCAGTGATGACATATGGTTCACCAGTGTGGATAAAAGCCATAAAGAAATACAAGAACATTAAGTACAGAAGAGTGCAGAGACTAATTGATATCAAAGTTGCTAAAGCATACCGCACAGTATCATATGAGGCTTCATGTGTAATAGCTGGTACACAACCTCTACAAGTAACCTTAGAGGGAAAGGTAAGGACTTACCTGGCAACAAGAGCTAACAATGAAGAATATGACACCAGTAGAAATGCGACACTGGAGACACCCGGCACAAAATCCTTCAATATATGAGACAGACAATAACAGTACATACGCATTTGAAATATACACAGACGGCAGCACAATATATGAGACAGACAATAACAGTACATACGCATTTGAAATATACACAGACGGCAGCAAAATGGGAGACAAAGTTGGCGCAGCTGCAGTAATATTTATGAATGGCATGACCCACAAGCTAAAGTTCAAGCTGCTTGCTCGATGTTCAAATAACCTGGCAGAGCAACTTGCAATTCTTGAGGTGTTGAAAAAACTTAAGGAACTGGAAAATGAAGGGCACGCTGATAAACGAGTTGCCTTGTTCACTGACACTAGATCTCCTTAAAAACAACTCGAAATACAATTACCTGACTGAGGCAATCAAAGCTAAAATCCTTGACCTGAGAAAATCAGACTGGATGCTGCATTTTAGCTGGGTGAAAGCACACTCGGGCATATATGGCAATGAAATAGTAGACAGACTAGCATAAGAGGCTGCTGAGGAAGATCGTGAAATACAATATAATAAAACACCTAAAGAAGTCCTGATAAGCATGGAGAGAGACACTGGACTGAACACATGACACCTACAATGGACAGCATCAAGGAAAGAAGCCATCACCAAAGAATTCTTTCCATCCGTGTGAGAAATAGATTAAAACAAGAACTGCCCATTTGCCAAGAGTTTACCGCAATTGTCACAGGGCATGGAAAGCTCCGTTCATACTGCCATCGATTTGCTTTACTAGATAACCCAGTATGCAAATGTCAAGAAGAGGACCAAACAGTAGACCACATAACATTGTATGGTAAAATATTGTAAGAGAACATTTCATTACATGTACAAGATATTGTAAAATTACTGAATAAGTTGTATATAATGTAATTAAAAAAAAAAGGCATGTAGTATTCCTAAAGAATGGGGCATGCCAGGTAAAAAAAAAAACACACACACATGCGCACACACACACAAAGTAAGGGGGATTGCCTAAATGAGTCTGAAAACCTAATTTGCAGTAAAATCTTGATATTGAATGTTTGTGTGAAACACAGTACATCCTAAATTTAGTATTGAGGTTTTTGGCACTGTCCTAGCCCCATCAACAGCTGATTGGCGACTGAACATTATCTTCATGGCTATTGTGTCAACGTCTTGTAATTGGCTCCTAAAAGTGCACATTTGTTTAACTTTATATGGGTTAAGTTTTAAGCTTTAATCAAATAGGACTCAATAAGTCTTTTAATATGAAATTAGCTTCATTTTAACAATGCTTTTAATCATAATGATTTTAGCTGCTAAGAATATTTAGTAAAAGAATGAATGTCAAAAGTCATGTTAGTGCAACACATCATATGTTTTCCATGATAGAAATTTAAGTTTTCTTTAATTTTCTGGAAAAGTGTGTGAAGTCGTCTTCATTCTGAAGGAATTTTCTGTAATTTTAAAACATTAAATAATACATGAAAATGAACCATAGAAAGAAAATTTACGACACAGTTTATTCAAATATTTGTAGCATAAGGCAGTATTTGATCTGAGTTATTAATGTTCGAACTGTTCAGTAGCTGGTTAGTTTAAAGATGTGGAATTATAAAGCCAATGTATAACTTGCATAATATTTGAGTATCATTGTTCGATTTGGAACTATAATAAAATGTGTGATAAAAATTCTGTGATCAGTTAACTCCAATAAATTAAACGAGAAACATCAACTTTAGCAAGTGTATCTGTATACCCACTAATAAACAATAGTGGATAGAGGAAGTCTGTAACATCAGGTTTTTTTAAAAATGTATTTCAAATGAAATAATTACTTACTTGTGTCTACAGCTAAGGTGAAACAACTTGCTGAAATAAAGATAGGCATCCTGACACAGTGCATCAAAGGCAAAACTCTGTTCAGACTGAATGGTTCAACAGTGTCAAACATCTTGCTCAAGCTGAATTCGAAGCTCAACGGAGTGAACCATTGCCTTGCCATGAGGTCCAGGTAAGCATGCTTTACCTACTAATATTGGGTTAAAACTGCATGACTGGGTTAGAAAGCAAATTATTCTGTTTCCTAAGATATTTAAATAAAGCAGGAAACATGTACTGAAATTGTAACCAATAAGGATAAACCTAACAAAGGTACATACTGGATGTGGATGTATTTCACATTGGCAAAAGAAATTTAATTTCATTTTACTTACAAGTCAGAGCTAGGTACACTAAAATCAATAAACATGTTTTGGGAAATGGTTTGGGATATTCTTTTGATTATATCTTGCAGAAATTTGTTCTAATTCCAACATCGGACTGGCTGAAACAAGTGCTGGCAGAACCTGCCGAAGTTGCAGTGAATAAAAGTAGGTAACCTTGTGGCTGATTAAGCTGGAGAAAATATATCTACCCTGATCGTGACAGTGTTGTGGGTGTGGGTGTGTGTGCGTGTGTGCGCGCGTGCATGTGTGTGTGTGTGATGCATTAGGTATTTGGCTACTTATACTAACATTGTCATAATTCTGATCACAAACAGGTACAGTTTCTGATCTCACCTGAATTGCAAAGACCACACATATCAAATCATTAAGACTTTCTTTTTCTTTAAGTAGATTTGTGTGTAAATTTTCTATTCTTTCTTGTAAATTAGACTGGTTTTCCACTACACTGCTTATTTGTGTGGTTTGGTTTCGCATTTCAGATAAAATATTGTTTACATTTGCAGTATTGTCCAGATTTAAGTTAGCAATTTGGTTTTCTAACATTGAGTTAACATTTGTCTGTAAATTGCTTATTTCTTGGCTAACTAGTTCCCTTAGTTCATTAGATTGGCTATTCTGTACAAATTCTAACCTCTCTTGTTGTTCTCTTAGGTTAGTTATATCTTTCTCTTGTGAGCTTAATTGACTTTGCACAGCTTCGATGGATTGAGAGTATTCAATTCTCAATGCCTCGAGTTTGCTTGCATTATCGTTAGAAAACCTAACTTGTTCCTCTGTTAAATCCTGTATGTTTCTACGAATAGAATTTGTTTCCGTAGAAAAGTTTTCCTGCATAGTTTCTATTCTATTACCTATCTGCTCTTCTGTGCTAGTAATCTGATTTATAATTATGCTTAGTTCCAGATCAAGTTTGTTACATACATCTATCTTAGCATCTAATTTGCTACTGAGTTCTGCATTCTGACTTTTTATCTTCTTATTTACATCTTCTAACTTGCTACTGAGTTCTGTATTCTGATTTTCTATCTTATTATTTACATCTTCTATCTTATTATTTACTGCATTCTGATTTTCTATCACATCTTCTAACTTGCTACTGAGTTCTGCTATCATCTTCACTATCTGGTCTAAAGTACTTACATCTGGTAATTCCTAACATGTCCCTCATCCTGTGCAATCGCGTTTGCTTCATGCAACTGTTCACTAAATTGCTGGCGATGATCCATCCTTTCTGGCAGTTTACGTCTGCTTCCGAGTCTCATATATTGAAATATTTTAACTTGCAGTTGGTCGTCTTGATTCTTTAACGATGTGTAGATAATAGTAGGAAGTTTCTGTTGACCGTTGTGTAAATAAACTTGCCACCAATTCGGAGCCCTGAAGTTGGGACGCCATATTTGTGGCTATATATATATAAAGTCATCTGTTTCTCCAGCTTAATCTCTCTCCATCTTAATCGAGCCCCAAGTTCGGGCGCCATAATTGTGGCAATATATTTTCTCCAGCTTAATCAGCCACACATTCTGGCGAAATATTTGTGGTGTTTTCCTCCACTCGCAGCAGGTAGGATGCACGTAGACTGATTGGAAGATCCAGGTCGAGATTTGATTAAATAAGAGTCATGAGATCTGTTCCCAGGTGTAGATTTTTGATGACAGAAATAAAATTTTATGTGACTTCGATTTTGTAATATATTATTTAATTGTATAATCTGGATTACAATTCACTCGAACTTTCTTTCTTAATCGGTCACTGTAGATTACCTCCAACACATCGATAAATCCTTATTTTCAAGTTAATATAATTTCTATTAATTACTTAAAATTCCTCTTCTATATGTCTACTCATTACTATTAAAAATACTGAATAACTCTTTTTGAAGGTTATTAACTTTCCGTTACAAAACTTTTATATTCACCGCAACATTTTTCCATCGTCATGAAACAAGACTAAAGAACATATATCTATCTCAAGATTATTGATTTTCCGTAACTATCGTTACTCCTCTTAATTTTGTGATTGGCCGATGTACTGCTACGTCACCGCGTTACGTAATACAATTATTACTACGGCCAATCACAAAATTACACATATATATTTTCATTACTTAGCCTACTAAGTCATATCAGAAAACAATATTCATATAAAAAGTTCTAACTAAAACATATCGTTACAACCTCAATGTTGCAGAGTCATGTCCTGCTGACCTTGGCAACACCATACTGTCACGAGCCTTGTTGATCGAGGCGGCGCTGGTGACTAGTTCAAAGAGACAAACGTGCAGTGTGTAAATGAAAGCTCGCTGAAACGGTGGGGGGAAAGAGACGGAATTCTCAAGAGTTCTAGTTCCTCGTTCTAACCGCATCTCGATTGTTTGAGAAATTTCTGGAATGTGAGTAATCTATAAGTTAATCGGTAATTGAACGCGTGCGTGTAAACAGCTGTGTTTGTTGTGGTCGTTGACCTTGCAAGTTCATATTCATACTGTACTGTGTATGTGTATGAAGCGTGTTTTTACGGAAATAACTTGCAATTTTTGGTGTTTGCAACCTGGACTATAGATTTCATGAACCCACAAAGTCACAATTGCTGTCAGGAGTGCGACGTATCACCATGGAGATTGCATTAGAAAAGATTCTACAGAAAATGGAAGAAATGAAGACGGCGAACGACAACCTCACCGCCAAGATGAAAGAAATGAAGCCGGCTAACAATAACATCACCGAGAAAATGGAAGAGAAGTTGGAGACAGCAAATAACTTAGCCGCGACGATGACAACGAAAATGCCCGAATTGACCACGGAAATGAAGGCCCTACTATCTGAAATGAAGGCTGCGAAAGAGGCCCTTGCCAAAAAATTTGAAGAACAATTGGCCGGCGTAAAGGACGTCACGGAGTTGGGCGAGCGCATCGAAGACCTGGCGAGCCGCGTGAGTGACCTGGAGGGAAAGGCCGACACCAACACCAAGTCCCTGAACGCTATGGTGGAGGACATCGTCGGCAGAAGGATGAAAGATTTAAAGGCCGACGCGCCGGGACACGACACATCTGCGCGCGTCAAACTGCCGAAATATGGCATGTCCACGTTCGAAGTCTTACGTTGCCAGTTCGACACGGTGGCCATGCATCAGTGGTCACCTGAGGAGGAGGCCGCACAGCTAATAGCCAGCCTCCAGGGACGGGCCGCAGAAGTCCTGAACGCGGTCCAGACAGCGGCGGTGCCCAAAGACATCTGAGAGGCCCTGGAGAACCGCTGCAGTAGTTCGCTCTGGCTATTGAACAGCTGGCCAGCAAAGCTTTGGTCGACCTCCCACCTAAATTCGTATCCCGGGAAGCCGCCTACACGTTCGTTGACGGGGTACGAGACGTCGAGATGCGTCAGCGCTTAATGCTCGGCGACAGCCATCAGCGAGGCGATAACGGAAGCATTGAGGATGGAGGCGGCCAAGGTGACGGTTACTCCGGCGTCGAGAACAAGGAGTATCCGGTACATTGGAGTCCAAAGACCAGCCGAGGGACGCAGGCGAAGACCTAGTGGAATGTGTTGAGGGTGTGGACAGCCGAGGCACCTGGAGAGAGACTGCCCACACCAGGGAGAGCAGCCCGAAGAACGAGTAAGGGCCGTCGTGGCGAGAGGCACGTCGGCGCCATCACCATCCCCTCGAGTGACACTGCGCGCCGTCAGCCGGCGTATGGATGACAGCCTCATCGCGGACGGTTGGGTGAGAGGGAAGCCGTGCCCCGTGCTCATAGACACCGGAGCAGCCGTGACCATCATTAGACCCGACGTAGCCAGGGGTTTGCCGTCGAGAAAATCGAGCCGACCATACCAGCTAGTGACGGCATCGGGCGATACCTTGCCAGTGGAGAGGGAGCCCCTGCTAGAGTTGATCTTGGGACGGAGTGCCGTGCGTCAGTGGGTGTTCGTCGCTGAGGTGATACTGGGACTGGATGCCCTCAGGAGCCACGAGACGACGGTCGACGTCGGCAGGAAGGTCCTGCAGCTCAATGGAGAAGAGGTTATACTCCGGCAACCCGAAGAACGTCTGGAAATTTGCAGGGTCGTCCTGAGGGAAGACGTGGTTGTCCCCGCGAGAAGAGAGGTGGTGGTGACGGCGCGCCTGGAAGACCTGACAGCACGTTGGGTCCAGAGGCTGCAGGAGTACGACTTCACCTCTGATCATCGTAGAGGGAAGATCCAAGGCAACGCAGACGCCATGTCTCGAAGACCCTGCCCGGAAGATTGCGGCCAATGCACAAGAGTGGAAGAAAAGGAGCATGCTGCAGCTGTTAGAGTGGTCAGGGCAGTGCCTGCGGACGGCTGGGATAGCGCAGGCCTGAGGAGGGAGCAGCTGGCAGACGCCGACTTGGGGCCACTCTTGAGAGAAGTGGAAGCAGGGACGAGACCGACCTGGAAGGACATCGCATCCAGAAGTGCTGCGTACAAGTCGAACTGGGCCCAGTGGGAATCATTGAAGACCAAAGAGAGTGTGCTGTTCCGGGTTAAGTGCAGAGGTTCTACTCCCATTAGTCTTGGACCCGTAAGACCAAGGACATGGGCCTCGTTCTACCCGGGAGCGATTTATACTCTGGGGCTCTTTCCATAGGGCAATACCTGATTTCTTAAAAAGCCCCCCCGCTGAGCACAACGTCAAGATCAGAGAGGGCGTGCTATGCCGGTGCTGTTGGTGCTTCCCCGGAGTAAGGCCTCAGAAGTCTTGGAGGAAGTGCACACCACTACTTCAGGAGGACACCTGGGAGCAAACCGAACGGTTGACAAACTACGGCAGCGCTACTACTGGCTGAGGCTCCGAGCAGATGCTGAGAGATGGTGCCGTCAATGTCACGTGTTCGCGGTGAGTGGTGGCCCCCAGACTAGGAGCCGGGATCGCATGCAGCAGTACAACGTCGGAGCGCCATTCGAACGGATAGCTGTCTACATAGCTGGACCATTCCCAGTGTCCAACCTAGCCAACAAGTACCTGATGGTGGTCGTGGACTACTTCACCAAGTGGCCGGAGGTGTATGCCATCCCGAACCTAGAGGCCAAGACCATCACAGACTGCCTCGTGGAGCAAGTTTTCTGCCGTTTTGGGGTGCTGTTGGAGCTCCACATTGACCAGGGCTCCAATTTTGAGTCTAACCTAATGAAGGAGGCACTGGAAAGCCTTGGGGTGAACAATACCCGAACAACACCCCTGCACCCGCAGTCGTACGGCATGGCCGAGAGGTACATCAAGACCCTAGAAGAGCATCTGAGAAAGGTCGTGGCCAGCCATCAGTGAGACTGGGAAGTCAAGGTGTCATTGTTCCTGCTGGCCTACTGCTCGTTGACACACAATACCACTGGGATGATGCCAGCCAGCTTAATGTTCGGATGAGAGTTACGCCTCTCTTGTGACCTGGCATTTGGGAGCCCCACGGAAGCGAAGCAGCCAGAAACCGAGTATGTGGAGAACCTGGTGGACCATCTCCATGACATACACGAGATGGATCGTCAGAACATCCGGATGGCAAGTGACCGCATGAAGACCCGATACGACAGGCAAGCCAATAGCCAAGGGTCCCAGCAAGATGACCTGGTCTGGTTGTACTGCACTACCCGGGCCAAAGGACGCTGCCCGAAACTTCTACAGCCATCATAAAGACCGTACCGGGTGGTAAAGAGGATCAACAACGTGGTCTACCGCATCCAGAAGGTGCCCCGAGGAAAGATGTTGGTGGTACACCTGGATTGTCTGGCATGCAACGATGGTGCTGTTCGGGATGACCAGCCTTGAGGAGGGAGCAGTGTTGCGAGCCCATTGTTGATTGAGGCGGTGCCGGTGACTAGTTCAAAGAGACAAACGTGCAATGTGTAGATGAAAGCTCGCTGAAACGGCTGGTGGGAAAGAGACGGACTTCTCGGGAGTTCTAGTTCTTTGTTCTAACGGCATTTGGACTGTTTGAGAAATTTCTGGAATGTGAGCAATCCATAAAACGGCAGCCCGCCTGCCACAGGAGGAGTTAGTCGGTAATTGAACGCGTGCGCGTAAGCAGCTGTGTTGTAGCCGTTGACTTTGCAAGTTGAATTGTGTATGTGTACGAAGCGTGTTTCTACGGAAATAAAGTGCAATTTTTGGTGTTTGCAACCTCAACTTTTGATTTCAGGAACCCTGTGACTTTGACGGTTCATACTCGTACCCTAGTGGTTTACCGGCAAACATATGAGTCAGTTGGAGAATTTAATGTCATGTCGGCATATTAGCCATAGTAGCTCAGTGGTTTAGAGCAACCGCATTGAAAGCAGGAGATCCGCTGTTCAAATCCCAGCTATGGCAGTGAATTTTTCAGTCTGACTCTACTCATACAAACCATAGCCTACACACTGCTTGTGAGAAAGAAATGATTATTTCCATTCTTTTTTATATTCTTGCTGGCTGAAGGGTTGGTTAACTAATCTGTGTGTGACTGTTGATGGTGGCATATTTATGTGGTATGGGGTTGAAAATCTTTGCTTTGATGTAATTATCTGTGTGTATTGCTTTTCTGTGTATACCAAATTCCAGTTTTTTATTGTTTTTTAAGATTTTAAGGTCCAAGAAAGGTAGAGTACAATCCTCTTCAGTTTCTACTGTGAATTGTATGCTGGGTTCTTGAAGGGAGCAATTTCAAAGCATCATTTATCTGTTCGTAATGTACTATTGCAAATATGTCATCTACATATCTGTACCATGCTTTAAAAATTTGAGGAAAAACTTTAGTTATATGTATTTCGAAAAAGCTCATGTATAAATTGGCTAAAAATGGTGATAGCAGTCTTCCCATAACCAGTCCAATAGTTTGCAAAACATGTCCTAAATATAGGTACGTAACTGAAGCTGATGTGTAAAATATATGACTCATCTATACTTTAACATGAGATATGCACTGTTTGTGGTGTCTTACTATACAATGTGTACGTAAATCCCAGGCTTCATAATTACCACTATTAGGTTAATTGATGACCGAGAGATTTGTTTAACATGAGATATGCACTGTTTGTGGTGTCTTACTGTACAATGTGTACGTAAATCCCAGGCTTCATAATTACCACTATTAGGTTAATTGATGACCGAGAGATTTGTTGTTCAAATTCCAGCTATGGCATTGAATTTTTATTAGTTTGATTCTACCTTTTCATAAATGTAAGTTGTGTTTCACAGCTATGTAGATTCATTAATATTGTTTATCTCGCACCATTTGTCACAATGAGGAACAATGCATGCAGTTTCTGTATGATGAAGATTTACTAAGAACACGTATGTTTTGTCAGAAGTGTAATGCTGCCCTTCCCCCTGTTAGGAAAGGGGATTGGAGATATAAAATATTTTTGTGTAGGTAAGGGCAACACTTCTGGAAGTGCCCCTCCCCTCCAGGGGCCTACTGTGGTAGGTATGGGAATTACCGATCCTGGGGTCTCGAGGTAACCTGACACCCTCGATGTGGGTTCTTCTTAGTGGTGAGGGGTCAGACAAAACACCCACCCATGTGTAGGCCATGCGTGGAGACCCGCGTCGGTGGAAAGGTTTGTCCTGGTCTTCTTCTGAATTCGGGGAGGGTGCACATTTCCAAAACACTACTTTGGTTTCTGCTTCGCCTAAATGGTAGGTTAGGAACTAACCCGCTCCTAATCAATCGGCCAGGACTAGGTACTGTACCGAACTCCAGGGTGAGTGGGACGGCGAGCCCACTATATCCCCTGTGTAGCCCTGTCATCCCAGTGGGATGACCCCTTGTTGAGTTCCATGGTGGGTGGGGAGCACTGGAGGATAAAACCTATTCCGATTTAATATGTTAAATAAACATTTTAATAAAAATATTAAAAGTGCAAATGATATAATTAAGAACAATGTAAAAGAAGTAGTTGAGTGTGGTCCTCGCTACTTAGTAATTAAAAGAACACAGGAAGGCAGGAATTTTTCAACGGTTTCCGTTTTAATTCAGAAGGGTCTTGACAACATAGCTGGTGCAGTAAAATCCTGTACAAAATCTAGGAATGGCACGCTGCTGGTGGAAGCAACTACAGCACCCCATGCAGCTAAGATACAGAGAGCCAGCATGCTGGGCAGTTATTCTGTAAAAGTGGAGTTGCATAGGACCCTGAATTCCTTGCGTGGTGTTGTAAACACTAGTGTGTTGAATGGTATGTGCAACGAGGATATTCAGAAGAACCTTCAGGAACAAGGCTTTACAGCAGTCTATTGTGTGCAATGGAGAGAGCGAGGGGAAATGGTCCCTACTTGTACCCTGTTCTTGACCTTTGATCAGGTAGATCTCCCTCAAAGGATAAAGGCAGGATATGAAGTAATAGAGGTTAGACCATATATTCCTAACCCTCTGAGATGCTACAAATGTCAGCGGTTCGGTCACACTAGTGACTTCTGTAAAGGTGTACCTACATGTGTCAGCTTTGGAGACGTCATGCATGAAAATGCATGTACATCACCTTCAGCATGCGTTAACTATAGCAGTAAACATCCATCTAGTTAATGAGAATGCCCCCATTATATTGAAGAGCGAGCTATTCAGGAGATCCGGATTAAAGAGAAGTTATCCTTTTCAGAAGCCCAGAAACTTCTTCATATCCACAAGCCCTCTGTAACCAGTTCCCATACCTACAGCTCTGTGGCGGCTACCCCGTCACTAAAACAGGAAGCTGGTACTCAAACATGCGATATGAACGGGGCAACTATATCAGAGAAAGTTCTAGTGTCTAGATCACAACCAAAAGCATCGCCAACAACACATAGCTCCGTCCACACCACCTAAGACTACTGCAAATAACATCTCAGTTAAGTCACATGACAAACCATCACCGTCTAGCAACAGGACCAAATTGCCCATAATGTACCAAGCACCAGAAATAAAGTTCAAGACTCAGTATGATAGAACTGCCTTTCTGAAGGAAAGCGCAAAGCCTGCTCCCGAAAAGACCAAGGGAAAGAGAAGTACAAGAGCATCTCCTCCGAGTTCATCTTCGGAGTCATCATCTAGGGAGGACTCAGACCAGCGGCATTAATCTTTGTCACTCGTAGTTTCTAATCAGTTCAAGAGGCTCGAACCGAAAGTTGCAGAAGGAAAATGGTCCTCTTCTATAGAAGATATGGAGTAGGAAATACCTGACCATGCTGCCACATCGGCAGCAAAGAAAAGGCAGGATAAACCTGCAGAAATCAGCCCAACACCAAAGAAAAAGGGCAAATTGATCCGACCACCACTAAAATCTACGTAATGTGCATATTTATTTGACATCATATCCCATTACTATCGCCATGGCTATCCTAAAATGGAACATATGAGGTTTAAGAGCACATCGACCAAAGCTCGAACTTTTGCTCAATAAGCATGACCCCTTGTTGGTATGCTTACAAGAGATTAAGGTACACCACAAGACAATTTTAAAATCAGACGCTACACAACTCTGAGGCGTGATATTGAAACAGAAGAGGGCATTCCTGCTCACAGGGGCACTATGACGCTCCTCAGCTGCAACCTGACATCTAATCTGTAGCTGTAAAGATTAATATGCTATCAATCGAGTTTTGCATTTACAATATTACTCCCATCTGATGACCTCTTGTTAACTGACCTTGAAGATCTGGTTTCCCAACTATCAACACTGTTTCTCATATTGACAGACCTACATGCCCATCACCAACTTTGGGGTTCAAATCGGTCATGTTCGAGAGGCAATCTCATTGCAAAATTCATGGAGAGCAATAGCTTGGTTCTCTTGAACACCGGAGAACCAGCGTTCCTTTCAGACTCCTTTAACACCTATTCCCACATCGATTTGGCAGTTTGTTCATCCCAGTTAGCAGTTTCATTACAATGGAATCTCACCTCTGATTTACATTCCAGTGACCACTTTCCATGTCTTTAGTCTCTTAGTACAAGATGTGTCTCCTTCACATATACCTAGCTGACGTTTTGATCATGCCAACTGGAACCTTTACACCCAGTCGGCTGTTTTTAATTACAACGAGCACGATTCTGTGAATGATTTAGTTGATCATCTCACAGAGAAAATTCTTTCCGCTGCAGAACAGTCTATTCCACGTTCGACCACACATTCCTGTCGATTTCCTGTCCCATGGTGGACGAAAGACTGCTGGAATGCTATTCATTCTTGTAGACGAGCTCTAAAGGTATTCCAACGACACACTACCCTAAGTAATCTAATTGAGTACAAGAAAACGCGTGCAAAGTCTAGGCAAATAATTAAGGATAGCAAAAAGACCTCATGGAACAATTTTTTTTATCATCTTTTAAAAGACGTACACCTACCTCTGTTGTATGGAATAAGTTAAGGCGCGCCGGAAAATCGACCCACTTGCCAATCGCAGGTCTGAAAACATCTGCATGAGTTGTTGATCCATTTGACATAATTAACACTTCGGCTGTGCTTTCGCTCAAGTGTCTAGCTCAAATAATTATGCTCCTGAGTTCATATTAATTAAGAATCAGGTAGAATCTCAAGGTTTCATGTTAAGTTTCGGAAACCTTGAAGATTATAACCACCTCTTCACCTTGGCAGAGCTAGAACACGCTCTTTCATCTTCACGACTGTTAGCACCGGGACCGGGCGGAATCCACGTTCAAATGTTACAACATCTCTCACCTGAGGGTAAGGCATTCCTGCTCGAGGTCTATAACCATGTTTGGGTTGATGTCACGTTTCCTTACAAGTGGCGAGAAGCCACCATTATACCTATCTTGCAAGCTGGCAAGGACCATCACCTCCCTTCTAGCTACCATCCTATTTTCCTCACCGGCAGTTGTGGCTGGAAACGCACAACCTACTGAGTAACATCAGTACGGTTTTCGACAATGCCATTCAACAGTGCATCATCTTGTGTCCATGTCGACACAGGTTATCAACAGATTCCTTTAAAAACTGTCAAACCGTCGGAATATTTTTTGAGCTTGAAAAGGCTTATGATACGTGTTGGTGGGCAGGGTCACTACGCACTCTGCACACCTGGAATATACGTGGACGCCTACCTCTCTTCCTTCAGGAATTCTCGAAAGACTGCGTTGTCCGAGTAAGGGTTGGCTCGGTTTTTTCTAATCTTTTTGTTCAAGAGAACGGTGTACCACAGGGATCGGTATTAAGTGTTACGTTGTTTGCTATTGCGATTAATTCTCTCTCGAAGTGTGTACCTCCGGGGGTGTCGTCATGTCTATTTGTAGACGACTGCTGTCTACTGTACATCTCAGCGTACACCGTTTCTTAGCCAACCTTAAGAATTGGAGTTTAAAAAACGGCTTCCGATTCTCTGCTGAGAAAACAATCTGTGTTAACTTCTGGCGCCGTCAGAGTTAATTACCTCCAAGGCTCCATTTAGGCGCTGATCTACTAACTTTTGCAGATGAGACGAGGTTCCTTGGAGTGATATTTGATAGAGAACTTAGTTGGTCGTCGCATATAGCACAACTGAAAGCACGATGTGACCGATCTTTAAATATCTTGCGGGTACTAAGTGGTAAATCATGGGGAGCAGATCGTACAGTGATATTGCAACTTTATCGCTCACTCATCTGTTCCAAATTAGATTATGGTAGTATCATTTATATCTCAGCATGACCATCTGTGCTGAAGAGATTAGACACAGTTTATAATTGTGGCATACGTATAGCAGTTAGAGCATTTGCAACAAGCCGTGTTATAAGCATGTATACTGAATCTGCAGAACCTCCTCTGCAATACAGGCGCAACATGTTATTAGCAGATTATGGCTGTGGACTTAATTGCATGCCCACACATCCAACGTTTACACCGTTCTTTAACACCTTAATGGACATGTGTTATAGGAACACTTCTATTAAACCAAAGCCACCTGGTTTTCCATTCCGGGAGCTCCTTATACAGCTTGATACTGAAATGCCCAAGATGTATCCTAAGGGGGAGAGGACATACCCTCCTAGGTTGTGCAGAGCGTCCCACGTAGATCATTCCTCCAGGGGCCTACTTCAGTAGGTACGGGTTTGGCGCACCCGGGGTCCCGAGCCAACAGTCTTCCTCGTGTGGACTCCTCTTCGTGGTTGAGGGAGACGGTCAACAGGCTCACCCACGTGTAGGCCATGCGTGGAGACCCGTGTCGGTGGAAAGGTTTGTCCTGGTGGTTGAGGGATGCGTATCTGAGCTCGTAACAGTGCTTTTCTGAATTCAGGGAGGGTGCGCATTTCTAATACACTACTTTGGCTCCTGCTTCGCCTAAACGGGAGGTTAGGGACTAACCCACCCCTAATCAATCGGCCAGGACTAGGTATTGTACTGACCTCCAGGGTGAGTGGGACGGCGAGCTCGCTATATCCCCTGTGTAGCCCTGTCATCCCAGTGGGATGACCCCTTGTTGGGCTCCGTGGTGGGTGGGGAGCCATGGGGGATGAAACTTAGTCTTATCTATTATGGTAAACCCCTCTATTAAAATTAATAGCAAAAGTGGAAAGGAAATAGCCGAGTGTAGTGGTCCTCGCTGTTTATTTATAGAACTGAGGAAGGTCGCAAGTTTAGTACCGTGAATCCATTCGTTATTCAGAAGGGCTTAGGTAGTATTGCTGGTTCTGTGAAGGCATGTACTAGATCTCGCAATGGCACGCTCCTGGTCGAAGCAGTTTCTTCAACACAGGCTGCTAAAATCTTGAAAGCCATTAAGCTTGCGAGCTATCCTGTGCGCGTTGAATTGCATAGGACTCTGAACTCCTCACGTGGTGCTGTAAACACCAGCGCATTGGATGGTATGTCCAATGAGGAGATTCAGCAAAACTTGGCGGAACAAGGTGTGACTAATGTATATCGAGTTCACCGCAAAGAACGAGGTGAACTAGTGCCCACTCGTACCCTGTTTCTTACCTTTGATCAGGTAGAGATCCTGAAAAGGATTAAGGCAGGGTATGAAGCTATTGAAGTGAGGCAGTATATACCTAATCCACTGAGGTGTTATAAGTGCCAGCGCTTTGGCCACACAAGTGATTCATGTAATGGAGCTGCCACTTGCGTTGACTGCGGGGAAGTCAAGCATGACAATGCGTGCACTTCACCCGCAAAGTGTGTTAACTGCAGTGGTAATCACTCAGCAAACTCCAGAGAATGTCCCCGTTTTATGGAGGAGAAGGCGATCCAAGAGATCCGGGTAAGAGAGAGGGTGTCCTTCGTGGAAGCCCGGAAACTCTTGCGTGTTCGCCAGCCTTCTGTACCTAGGACCATTACTTATAATGCAGTTGCAGCAAAGCCGGTACCCAGGCGTGAAATCGCAACACAAACCTGCGAAATAAACGGGGAGGTAGTATCCGAAAGATCAATTACACCAAGATCACAGCTAAAGCAACAAACACCAACACGAACAACAGTGAGCGCACCGACCAGGTCCAGTCCTAAGAAGAAGGTTTTAATCAAGTCACCGGCGAAAGCATCTACTTCAAGAACAAGTGAACCGGTAGTATATAATGTGTCGCCCAGAAAATTTAAGACCACTTATGACAGAACGGACTTCCTCAAGGTAAATAGTAAGAGAAGTGAAAAGAGAGCTAGCCAGCAGAAAAGTCGCGAACATCTCCGTCCACAACATCTGAGGACTCATCTGGAGAGGACGCCGATCGGCGACTTTCATCTTCGCCGGTCGCAGTTTCCGATCCTGTTGAGAGACTGGATTCGAAGTCACCAGTACATAAGCCGTCCTCTTCCATTGACGATGTGGAGCGGGTGGATCCTATTCTCACTGCCCAAATGACAGTGAGGAAAAGGCAGGAAAAACCTCCTGAAAGCTCTAGTCCTGCCCCAAAGAAACGCAACAAATTGGTTCGACCACCTCTGGGCAGGTAGCTCTTGTTATGGCCAGTTTTTTTTTACTGAAAGTAGTATTTTTATGGCTCTTAGTATTTTATGGGAAATAATTGTTTTTATTATTATTATATTTTTATTTGTACGCATTTGGGCTTATTTATATTTTAGTCATTTTGTTTTGATATGTTTTTTAAATTTTGACTAATTTATATCTGGCTATTGCCATGAATCAGTTTCTGTAAGGGCGCTGATGACCAAGCAGTTGAGTGCCCTTATATCCATATCATCACATCACGTAGATCTGGGAATGACTAAATATGATAATTCTACCATGTCTCTGTCTAGTATCTGCACATGTTTTTTAGAACTTTTATCGCGATATGAGGACCCTTTTATAATTTATTCTGATGGCGTGGTGTGTTCATGGATCCCTGGTCAAGTAGGTTTGCAGAGGAATGAAATGGCAGATTCGGCAGCCAAGATGGCTACCATGAAGCCCGGGGTTCGAGTACCATCTGTGACATTGGAAGATTTTAGGGCCGTATTGCAGAGAGCTCTGCAAACCTGCTGGCAGGAAGAGTGGTCCGCTCTCCGCAATAATAAACTTAGATCTGTGAAAGAACTTCCGATTCCCTGGGTTACATCCTGTCGATCATCTCGTCGCGAGGAGGTGAGTTTGGCTCGGTTGCGTATTGGGCACTGCTTTTTACTCAGTTTCCTTTTTAAAAAGGAGCCTGCTACACTGTGTCTGTTTTGCAATGAAGCGTTATCTGTATGACACGTGCTACTAGATTGTTCTCACCTAGCAGACCTTAGGATGTCTCTGCAGCTGCCGGCCAGCTTTGCAGTAATGCTAGCGGACGATAACACAGTTGTGGAGAAGGTTTATAGATTCTTTTCTAGGTTAGACTTTAGGATTTAGTGAACAAAATATTTAGTAGGTTTTGATTGATATTTCTTTTTACTTCTTTTTTTTTTTTTTTTAATGTACGTGTAGATTTAATAGGTTTATTTAAGCTTGTATAGTTTTTAGAAATTTTATTTCTGGCTTTTGCCATGACAAGTTTTCTATAGGGTGCTGATGGCCGCCGTAGTTGAGCGCCCTTATACACATCATCATCATCATCATCATCATCATCATCATCATCATCATCATCATCATCATCATCATCATCATCACCACATGCTTTTTAGAATTTTTATCGTGATATGAGGACCATTTTGTAATTTATAGTGATGGCTCCAGGAGCTCAAATGGTGTTGGTTGTACTTACGTGTGTGGAACCGAACTGTATACTAGTGATTTGCGAAAGTCATTTTTCTGTGCTATTTCAATAATTTTGTTGTATTGAAATAGCACAGAAAAATGACTTTCCCAAATCACTAGTAGACAAAAAAGTGAACTTAGCAAAAAAGAAGAAACTACTAAAGGAAACAACAACCCTCTCAGCTACAGAAAATAAAAGGATCTTCAAAAAATTCACTTACCATCCATGGGCCTTTGATTAATTCAAAAAAGTCTTCAAAAAAGAAAACATTCAACTAGCACCAGTGAACCATTTCTCCTTAAAAAACCTAATTTGCTCAAACATCAAAGATACCATTCCATCTAACAAAAAATCTGGGATATATCAAATTGAATGCTGTGACTGTAGTCAAATTTATATTGGAAAAACCAAAAGAAATTTAGAAACAAGAGCAAAGGAACACTTTAGGAACATAAAATACAAACAATCAGAAAAATCAGCAGTTGCCACGCATTTTTGGGAAAAAAACCACAACATAAATCCAGAACCAAAATTACTAAAACATACAACAGGAAAACAAGAACTGTCCACATGGGAACAAATCTTTATTTCAAAAAATAGGAACAAAGTATTCAATTTCGACATCCCCCAGAAAGATTTGTTCAGCAAGTTCCTCGAACTGCCACCAGAGGAGACTGATGACAAAATATTGCCAGCTACACCAAGGAGAACCAGTCGATGTCCGGCTGAGGATAGAGGGAAGGCCTCTGAAACTAGTTCCGGGAAAATTTAAAAGTAAGTGTTGTTTAGTGTCATTAATCGACTCCCAATAAATTTAATTTATACAACACTGTTTTCAACACTTCCATGAAAGGATTTACTGTGTAAATTGTTGAATGTTTAATAATTGTCTTGCATACCAAATGAAAGAAACATGGTGGCATGTGTGGTGGCATATGTGACATATATTAGCATAAAATCATTTCTAATAAGTCTAGTGTTACATTTGTCTGCAGTGGTATAAATTTTACTTTTGTTATGCATGACTGGAGGAATTTAGTAACAGTGACATCAAAATCAATTGAAAAATTGAATAGTTTTTCCAAGCAGTGCATTGTATGATTAAACATATTGTAACTAAAGAAAAACCAATTTGTGCTAAACTCACTTCATCACTGAAACATTTAGCACAAATGCACACAGCAAACACATTTGTTTTCATATTGCTAATGTTTCTTATGTCTCTGTTGCTTTCACCGACTTGCAGTGCTTAGCTTCTCATTGCTTGTAGACTGACACTGATACTCAGTAACACTCAACTTGCTAACTTTCTCACCAAATGACTGTTCCTTGACTGGCTTTTGTAATCCCATATTTATCCCCAGGCTACGGTGAGAAAAGTGCTGGAAACACACATATATAGAAATTTTCTGGAACATTCTTGAATTGATTCTTCTAGAAAAATGACAGCTATGGTAAAACAAAGACCATGTGCTTTCCTGCTCATTAGATCAGTGCAGCAGTCATGCTTTCTCATCACCAGCAAGGATGTACACAATACATCCCTGCTCCTCATGCAAGTCCCAGTTCTATTGTCGCGTCGCATCACTGCTCCTTCCTTATGACCCCCGAGAGAACACGATAGTGGATAGCAAAAATAGCACAAACCAGCCGGTCCAATCTCAAATGATCACCTGCTCATGGCCAGGGCAGCACAAGCCCCTCCCACCAAATAATTGTATATAGAGAGAGAAGAGTTCAGTCATTTCATTCAGATCCTGAAGTAGGCCATGGAGTATACAGTGACCAAAAGCTCAACATTCATAAACCTGACATGGCTCATCACCCGCGAAGCCTTGAATAATAACGCTTACCGTGAAAACTTCAAGTCTAGTATTTATTCTGTTTGCATTTTCTATATTTTTTAAGTCTAAAAATAACTGTCTTGTTTATTTTCGCTTCTAGTGTTTTGTTAAGGATTGTCTGAAAATGGTTGGGAAGATTATGTATAAAAATATACTATAATAATAATAATAATAATAATAATAATAATAATAATAATAACATAATGGAATGTTTATGTATGTTACGTTTTACAGGCCAAGATGTCTGGGGCGCCCTATAATGATTGTTGGTGCAGATGTGACTCATCCGTCACCAGATCAGACAACTATTCCCTCTGTGGCTGCTGTAAGTATCACTTTCTCTTGTTATGTTGTTTTCCACTTGAGTAAGTTTCTGTTTAATGAAGACATTTGCATTTCAGGTGAGTGCAAGCCATGATCCAACTGCATTCCAGTACAACATGGAATACAGGCTACAGCCGGCGCGTGTTGAAATTATTCAAGACCTGGAGAATATTATGCGAAAACAGCTAATGTTTTTCTGGAAGCGTACAAATTACCAGCCAGATAGAATTATATTCTATCGTGATGGAGTGAGTGAGGGTCAATTTGAGCAGGTAAGTGGTAACAGATGCAAGGAAATGGAAAATATTAGACATATTTTCTATATCCAAGATTTTTCATAACCGAAATACAGGGGAAAAAAAAAGAACTAAAAAAGGAAATGACACAAATTATAACTAATATTAATGACTTCACTTATGTTTTACAATGGAAGTGCCATGTATAAGCAAATTATAACTAATATTAATGACTTCACTTGCGTTTTATAGTTATTCATTTTTAACTGGAATATCAAGCAGATCACACATTTGCATCATCAGCTTGTTGACTGCTTGTTTCATTATTACTGTTATTGCTGCTATATATGGTTTGTTTCATATTGTATTGTCAACTACTGAAAGTAAAATTTGACGTAAACAGTAGTATTTCAAAATTCATTATACTATTATACAAATATAACAATTTGTAACAAAAACTTCACTTAACTTTAGAAAATGATGTTAATTAGAAAGAAGAATTAACATCATTTTCTAAAGCTAGGTGAAGTTTTTGTTACAAATTGTTATATTTGTATAATGTTCATTGCTTCACTGTAACTAGCTTCATTTTCTACATAATTCATTGTACTATCTTTATTTTTCAAATTATATTTTTTGCAAGTCATCAAATCTTTGGTTTCATTTAAATGCTTTAGTAATTAAACCTTTGGATTAATTTCTTTATGATTAAATGACCAAAAGTTATATGCCACAGTAGGGTATTTCATGACTAAGGAATGATGGAAATAAATTTATTTTAATGCTGGGATATGTCTTTTTTTATGTTTTACAATAAAGAAACAACATGTTTACATTTTTTCCTGGAACTTAAGATTTATACAGAATGTTTTCAGATGTCATTATGCTGCACCACAACTCTTGATATGATACATATTATCACTCATTTCATAATTCAAATAATAGATGCGATGAATAAGCACAACAAAGCATTTAAATATGAACTTTAGTATTTTGCTTGTATTGTCAGGTGATAGTCTGTCTTTTCCATTGCATTGGTGGCAGAGAAGCAGTGTTCTAGTACCCATCTAAATAGTATATGTGCAAGACAGTGTTAAAGCTTGAAAGAGATATAAACATCTGAGGAAGAAAACTCTCCTTTTGCATCTGAAAACAATGAACCTTATTATTTGAAGTAAAAGGTTAGAAACAGTGATGTATTTAACATTTGAAAGTAATGAGTCGGTAATTCAAAAACAAACGTCACTTAAATTATCCTTACTTGGACATGTTTCAGAGAACGTTTTGTCCCCATCGTCAGCAGTTATCCGACGGATAACTCCGAAACATGTCCAAGTAAGGATAATTTAAGTGATGTTTGTTTTTGAATTACCGACTCATTACTTTCAAACAATGAACCTTGTTTATGTGAAGACCCATTATAAATCCAGAGGGGCACAAACAATTTTGTTATTTGAAAACTTTTTGTACATAATATTTGGAGGAATTTAGTAACTATTTGTAGTTGGTTTTTCGCTTTCAATTTTTTGAGGAACTAATTTCAGGAACTGTTGCTTCCATTTTCAACCTTGAAGGTTCCATTGTCATCTTTTGTTGCCTGTGGTCTTCTCTCTGGTGGTGGAACTATGAACTTCTTTATCAAATTATCGACAGGTGGGATTTCAAAGTTTATTATTCAGTCTTTATATTGTGACTGTGGGTTCGTAAAATTAAAAGTTAAGTTTGAAGAAATTCAAAATGCTCTTTATTTCCTTAGAAAGATACTGTACACCCCTTTGCAGCAAGCTGACATAACATAAACCAACACAATCTCTCGTCACTTCTGCACACATAAATAAACAAAAGAATTCACTTTCAAATCCCAGCTGCACGTGCACAAATATTGAGTGCAATTACCACTGTCCCAACTGGCGAGTTGCGGGTTCGTTTTTATTCCTCCACTCATTGATCTAGAAATTAGTGGAATTTTCTGTAACAATCAAGAAAGCGAACCTTCCAATCATCTATCTTTATCTGTTTCAGCAAGCTTTTTATCTCTGCAGTACGCTATCTGTCCCTTTGTGCGTGTCGGCTGCACCAGTCGCAACAATAGCTGGCGACACGCTCCCTCCTCAAGGCTGGTCGTCCCGAAAAGCACCATCGTAGCGGGCCAGAGATCTAGGTGTACAACCAACATTTATCCTAGGGTCACCTTCTGGATGCGGTAGACCATGTCGTTAATCCTCTTTACCACCCAGTAAGGTCCTTGCCATGATTATTGAAGTTTTGGACAGTGTTCCTTGGTCCAGGTAGGGCAGTACAACCAGACCAGGTCACCACGTCACCTCTCCTTCGCTGTTGGCTTGCCTGTCGTACCTGGTCTTCATGCGGTCGCTCGACATCTGGATGTTCTGACGAGCCATCTCGTGCATGTCATGGAGATGATCCACGAGGCTCTCCATATACTCTGTTGCTGGCTGCTTTGCTTCAGGGGACTCCCAAAAGCGATGTCACAAGGGAGGCATAACTCTCGGCCAAACATTAAACTGTCTGGCGTCATCCCAGTGGTGTCGTGTGTTGACAAGCGGTAGGCCAGCAGAAACAGTGACACCTTGACGTCCCACTCTTGCTGATGGCTGGCAACGACCTTCCTCAGATGTTCTTCTAGGGTGTTGATGTAACTCTTCACCATGCCGCCCGACTACAGATGTAGGGGTGTTGTGCGGGTCTTGTTGACCCCAAGCCTTTCCAGCGCCTCCTTCATCAGATCAGACTCAAAATTGGTGCCCTGATCGCTGTGGAGCTCTAATGGCACCCCAAAACAGCAGAACAGTTGCTCCACGAGGCATTCTGTAATTGTCTTCGCCTCCTGGTTCGGGATGGCATACACCTCCGGCCATTTGGTGAAGTAGTCCACGACCACCATCAGTTGCCTCGGTCAGACACTGGGAATGGTCCAGCTATGTCGACAGTAATGCGTTCGAATGGCGCTCCTACGTTGTACTGCTGCGTGCGACCCCGGCTCCTAGATTGGGGGCTGCAACCTTCCGTGCACATGTGACACTGACAACACCATCTCTCAGCGTCTGCTCAGAGCCTCAGCCAGTAGTAGTGCTGTCAGAGTTTGTCGATCATTCGGTTTGCTCCCAGGTGTCCACCTGAAGTACCGACATGCACTTCCTCCAAGGCTTCCGGGACCTTACTTCGGTGAAGTACCAACTGCTCCCTCTGCGTCTTTCCATCTGGTGATTCTCATACCTGGAACAGCATGCCCTCTCTGTTCTTCAGTGAATCCCATTGGGCCCAGTATGACTTGTATGTGGCGCTTCTGGGTGCGATGTCCTCCCAGGTTGGTCTTGTTCCTGCCTCCACTTCCCTCAAGAGTGACCCCAAGTCGGTGTCTGCCAGCTGCTCCCTCCTCAGTCCTGTACTATCCCAAACATCAGCAGCCACTGCTATGGCCATTCTGACAGATGCGGCACGCTCCTTCTCTTCCACTCTGTTGCATTGGCCGCACTCTTCTGTGCAGGGACTTCGGAATATGACATCTGCATTGCCGTGGATCTTCCCTCTACGATGTTCTGAGGTGAACTCACACTCCTGCATCCTCTGAACCCAACGGGCTGTTTGGCCTTCCAGGTTCCTAAAGCTGAGTAGCCTAGTTCGGGCGGGGTGGTCAGTCCTCAGGTGGAATGGCTGACCGTACAGGTACTTGTGGAAGTGTTCCAAGGTCTTCACTACTGCCAACAGCTCTTGCCGGGTGACGCAGTAGTTCTCTCCTTGGACAGTGTCTTGCTGTAGTAAGCTATCGCCCGCTCGTGGGCATCCTTGACCTGGGATAGGACACCTCCAATGCAATAGTCGCTGGCGTCAATGTCCACAATGAAGGTGCCAACTGGTTGTGGGAATCCCAAAGTAGGAGCACTGCAAAGTGTCTCCTTCAGCTGCTGTAAAGCGCCTTCGGTTTCCTCCATCAACGCATAAGGCTGGTGTTCTGTCAGGTGGGTGAGGGGCTTGGCGATGTTGGAGAACCCCTTTATGAAGCGGCGTTAATAACTGCGCAATTCTCGCTTATCTTTCAGGCGAGGCTAATCTCTTGCGGTCTGACTTTTCTCCGGGTCAGTGGCCACTGTGGTTGGTGAAACGATGTGGCCCAAGTAATTGACTTCCTTGCGGAAGAGCTAGCACTTTACGTTTAGCTTCAGGTTGCTCACCTGCAGTCTCTGTAACACCTTGTTCTGGTTGTCCAGATTGTCTTCGAATGTCTTGCCGACGATGATGTCCAGGAATAGCAGGCAGGTGCCATAAGTCAATTCTCTCATCACCGACTCCATGAGGCGTTAAAAGGTAGCTGGTGCGTTGCAGAGACCAGAGGGCATAACTATGAACTGCCAAAGCACTTGGCCTGTCGAAAATGCGATCTTCTCTTTGTCTCTCGGGTCTAGAGCCACCTGCCAATAACCCAACTTCAGTTCCAGGGTCGAGAACCACTGTGCACCAGCCAGTGTGTCCAGGGTGTCGTCAATCCGGGGTAATGGGAAGCAATCCTTCCTGGTGACAGCTTCCTGTAGTCCACGCAGAAGCGTAGCTCGCCGTTCATCAGAACTATAGGGAAACACCAAAGGCTGTCAGATTCTGAATCACTCCTCTGGTTCTCATGTCCTCCAGCATGTCCGCTTGTTTTGCCAGCGGAAAGCGTCTGGGTGGTTGCCGAATAGGCCGGGCATCTCCGGTGTCAATGCGGTGGCTCACTCTGTCCGTGTGGCTGTAGTTGCTGTTCGGATTGGGTTGGACTCGAAGGGGCAGTGTGTTTCCCGACACCCGGGGGTTACCGGGTACTTCTGCGGACGGGGTTGAGGGAAGCCATATATTCCAGCGAACTATCCTGCATAGCTAATAGAAGGGTGCTAGATCACCAGGCTGCCCTACCGAGGTTGATCGGCAGCCTCCCCCTTTGGGGTTGGCGCGCGTAAGTGGCATATCCAATTCCACCCGTCTGGAGTTTTCGGACCAGATGGAGGGTGGGGGCTTCTTAGTCTCTAGGTCTTGCCCTATGGAAAGAGCCCTGGAGGTGCCGGGCGCCCCTTGGTCATAGAGGGAGGGCTGCCCTACTAGTTACCCTCATACCTACATGAACATATCGCCTTGACTGAAAACGTGCTGGTATCGTCTCAGCTATTGTCGAACCTTCTCCAGCTGTTCTGTGGTCAGGTGGTCGGCCGCCCTACTCTGCTGACGGTGCGCAGTGTCACTCGAAGAGATGGTGGTGATGGCGCCGACATGCCCCTCGCCACGACGGCCCTTACTCGTTTTCCGGCTGCTGTCCCTGGTGTGGGCAGTCTCTCTCCAGGTGTCACGGCTGGCCACACTATAGCACTTTGCCGGTGTCCCTCGGCTGGTCTTCGGTCTCCAGTGCAGTAAATACTCCTTGTTCTCGACGTCGGGGTAGCCGTCACGTTGGCCGCCTCCATCCTCAATGCTGCCGTTAGCGCCTCGTGGATGGTCTTGTAGTCGCCGAGCATTAGGCGCTGAACTATCTCGACGTCTCATACTCCGTCAACAAACGTGTAGGCGGCTTCCCGGGATACGAATTCAGGTGGTTGGTGGAGCAAGGCTTTGCTGGCCAGCTGTTCAATTGCCAGGGCTGCTGCGTCCTTGACTTCAGTTGGCTGCGGTAGGCTGCGGCCAAGCGGTGATTTCCGAAGCAGTTTTCCAGGGCTTCCCAGATGTCCTTGGGTGTCGCCGTCTGGACCGTGTTCAGGACCTCTGTGGCCCATCCCTGGAGGCTGGCTACTAGCTGTGTGGCCTCCTCCTCCGGTGACCACTTGTTGTGCTTGGCCACTGTATCGAATTGACGGCAAAAGACTTCAAACTTTGACGTGCCGTCGTACTTTGGTAGTTTGACGCGCACAGATGTTGTGTCGGGTCCCGGCGCGTTGGCCCTTAAATCCTTCATTCTTCTGCCGACGAAGTCCTCCACCATGGCGTTCAGAGACTTGGTGTTGATGTCGGCCTATCCCTTTAGGTTGTTAACGTGGTTTGCCAGGTCTTCGATGGCCTTCACCATAGCGTTCAGGGACTTGGTGTTACTGTCGACCTTTCCCTCTAATTTGTTAAGGTGCTCATCCACTTGACCCATCCGCTTGTCCAGTTCTGCACGTCATCCCTCATGCTGGCCAACTGCTCTTCAAATTTTGCGGTGAGGGCATCATTCACCGCCTTCATTTCGGTTGCCTGGCTATCGTTCGCTGCTCTTATTTCCATGGTAAACGTCGCAGCAAGGGTGTCATTCGCCATCTTCATTTCTTTCAACTCCGCGGCTAGGTTGTTATTTGCCGCTTTTGTTTTCGCAGCGAGGTTGTCATTCGCTGTTCTCATTTCTTTGAGCTCTTCTAGAATTTTTTGCCAATGCAGCGTCCATTGTTGTATGTTCCACTTCTGACACCAATTGTGACTTTGTGGGTTCCTAAAATTAAAATTCAAGTTTGCAGTAATTCAAAATGCTCTTTATTTCCGTATAAGGACACTGTTTATACACCCTTTGCGGCTAGCTGACATAACATAAATCAACATAATCTCTCGACACTTCTGCACACGTAAATAAACAAAAGAGTTCCCTTTCAAATCCTAGCTGTACGTGCACAATTATCGAGTCCAGTTACCGCAGTCCCAGCTGGCGAGTCGCAGCTTCTTTTTTATACCTCCACTCATTGATCTAGAAATTAGTGGAAGTTTCTGTAACAATCAAGAAAGCGAACCTTCCAGTCAGCTATCTTTATTTGTTCCGGCAAGCTTTTAATCTCCACACTTCACTATCTGTCCCTTTGTGCGCGCCGGCCGTGCCAGTCACAACAATGGCTCGCGACAATATTTACTATTAAGATATCGATAATTTGATGAAGTTCATAGCTCCACTGCTAGAGAGAAGACTGCAGGCAACAACAGATGACGGTTGGACCTTCAAAGTTGAAAATGGTAGCAACAGCTCCATAAACTAGTCCCTTAAAAAATTGCAATGTAAGTGATATAGTGTGAAAAACTGACAAGTAGTTGTATAAACTTTTTATAGTGTTGGCTGGCTTGGAAGATTTAAAAATGATCAGTAATGAATACATATATTATAAATGAGAACACATTTGTCACACTACTTGTGTAAGTTGTGCAGCAATTTGTGTTGTATAAAATTGTTTATGCAATTGCTCATGCAACTAAATGGGATAACTATCTTTTAGAAGAAAATAAAGAGTAACATGCTGCCTTTTGAAATGTTTGTTGATGACATCATCCTATATAATATTAGTTACAAATGTTATTTCTTTTTTCTAACAGTTTCATTTCAAAATATTAAATTTAAAGTGTTAAATTTTATATGCACTATTTATTACTTACAAAAGAGCCTGTATACGACATGCATTTATTGGGTAATAAAGGATAAGTATTCATGTCCTGTAATTGTAGCAAACACACTTATTACATTAAAATTGTGCCCTCATCACCAGTTACTTGTCAACTCTTAGTTTGTTTCCATTTCTGGACTTCAAAATCATCAGACAGAATTAGGAACTTAGTTTAGAAATTATACAAAACCAAAGTTATACCCAATTTGCTGGTGAACACCTTGGATTGGAGACTTGTTGAGGAGCAGATCAGTCCATAGCCTGGCATGAGAGTGACAAAAAAAAAGTATGGGATGAATGGCAGGGGAAGCTGGAAAACCTGAAGAAGACCTGCCCTAACTCTGCTTTGTCTACCACAAATCCCAATTGTATTTCCCAGAGTTCGAACTCAGGCTGCTTTGGTGATAGGCTGTGGTCTAAGCACTCAGGCACTGCATTGCCTCCATTCTCTAACAGAGTGTGTTATTCAAAATTGTATTATTTCCTCAAGAGTGGTACTGAAGAATTTTATTTAGAATACCACGGTTTAAGATACATAAAAAATAAAATGTGCATATTGAATTTTCTGGTAGGTCTTTGAAGTACTTTATATCTGGAAGGAATTTTATGTATACGTTGCAATTTTTATTTGTGCTTTGCACAGCCACACACATGAACATTTCCTAAAAATTATTTTTTATCCTGAGAGATTCAAAGTGTGTTTCTAATGAAATTTAAGTATGAAATTTTTGGGTGGAGTACAATACTTCCTCTTATTTTAATAGGTAATTAATACAAAAAGAAATAATGATAGTAGCTGAAGAAAGTCATGTGAAAGTACAAGTAACACATGAGATATTTAAAGTGCATAGCATTTAAGATTGAATCTGAATTGAGTGTTGTTCATTGTGTTTGTAGGTTTTAAATGCAGAACTTATGGCCATCCGTAGAGCTTGTACTTCTCTGAATCCAAATTACAAGCCAAAAATTACATTCCTGGTGGTGCAGAAGCGCCATCATACACGGTTTTTCCCATTGCGTGACCAGGATGCTGATGGAAGGAACCGTAATGTGCCGCCAGGTACTGTTGTGGACACAGACATCACTCATCCCACAGAACTGGACTTTTATCTCGTCAGCCATGCCAGTATTCAGGTTGGTGTGACAACAGAGCAAGTATACTTCTCAAATCATGGTATTCTCACTTACAAAAGTTCAGGCTATGAGCAGTACAAACTGAAAGTAGCAGTTAGTAAAAGGAGAAGGACATCTTACCATTTTTTGTTTCAGTTTCTTTTCTGAAGTGTTCAAATGAAATGACAGTATAAGCAGGTTTAGTAGTAACACTGGAAACAAATGCATTGCTTATTTTTACCAATCATTTGCTAAAGCTCAACTTAATGACTACATATGTAGCATATGGTAGTCACCGCTCTTATTTTCTGACTTGTTCGGAACTGAATAGTTTAGCAAGTGTGTTAATTGATCATTTAATACTCCAATACATTAAGTTGCATTACATGAAACTTAAGTGAACTTGGAAATTTGTGTCACTACAATCTTAAGTATAAAAAATAAATTCAAGCAAAGTTGAGATAATGTGTAATTGGAGGAATTTAGTAACAGTGACGTCAAAACTAATTGAAAAAACTATTTGTAGTACTTTTTAACACTTTGTCACTTACATTGTACATTATTGAGGTACTACAGTGCTATTAGTTTAAGAATCGGAGCTCATGAGAGTTGTTATGCAGCAGCAGTCATGCACTTGCTCGCCGATACTCGGCAGTTTTAACTCGCGGAACTAAAGTCAACAAAAATTACTTACTGTGGTATATTAGTTACAGAAGTTGTTACTTACCCTAATCACAATAGCTGCTCTAAGTGCTATCCATTTTGTGCCATTCACAAGTTACACCGTTGTAAAAAGCTTGCATTCATTTAATCAATTCCACTGCATCAATCTTACCAATTTCCTTATGAATGTTTTCTTTAAGTTCATCTAAGGTACATTGTGTGACGAACTGACATATTTTGAAAGATTCAATGCGTATTTTCAGCAGGATAATGCGACTGTGCATAGTGCTGGGGCATCCATGACAGAGCTCTGCCGTATCATTGGCAATACAATTATAAGCAGCGGACTATGGTCAGGTCGTTCCTCTGATCTGACACCATTATCTTTTTATTTCTGGGGAGCGATTAAAAGGTAAAGTGTATGCAAATAATCCACATACCTTAGATGAACTCAAAGAAAAGATCAGTTGGGAAATAGGTATGGTTGGTTCAGTGAAATTGATGAAAGTGAATGCAAGTCATTTATGATGGTGTAACTTGTGCATAGCACAAAATGAACAGCACTTCCAGCAGCTATTGTGATTAAGGTGAGTACCGACTTCTGTAATTAATATAGCACAGTAAATAAGTTACATTGTTTTTAGTTCTGTGAGTTAAAACTGCTGAGTATCAGCAAGCAAGTGGGTGACTGCTGCAGCATGGCAACTGTCACAGGCGCCTATTCTTAAACTAATAAGCACTGTAGTTTCGGAAGTCCAACTCAAGTTGGACCGAGGTTGAAAATGGATGCAATAGCTTCTGAAACTAGTGCTGTCCTCCACAGGAGAGATAGATAGTCTCCGAGGCCTGAGACGCAGAACTTTGGTCAAAGCAAAATATCTCTGATAAAGTTGAGCTGTTCCCTAAAATATCAAAGCTCATATTAGTGGAAATGAAATTTAAGTTTATGAAATGGAACAATGATGCTTTAATTATTATTGAACTGCAAGGACATTATTGCATGATGGCATATATATTTGTGACAGATTCAAAAATACACAGGACAGGATTTATTAAAAACTGTAAAACCGTCAGAATATTTTTTGACCTCGAAAAGGCTTATGATACGTGTTGGCGTGCAGGGTTGCTACGTACTCTGCACACCTGGAATATACGTGGACACCTACCACTCTTCCTTCAGGAATTCTTAAAAGACCGCGTATTCCGAGTAAAGGTTGGCTCGGTTTTTTCGAATCTTTTTGTTCAAGAGAACGGTGTACCACAGGGATCGGTACTAAGTGTTATGTTGTTTGCTATTGCGATTAATTCTATCTCGAAATGTGTACCTACGAGGGTACTTTGCCGTCTACGTCTCAGCGCACACCGTTTTTAGAGTGCCATCTACAAACCACCTTGGACAATCTTAAGAATTGGAGTTTAAAAAGTGGCTTCCGATTCTCCGTGTGTTAACTTCTGGCGTCAGCAGAGTCGACTACCTCCAAGGCTCCGGCTAGGCGCTGATCTACTACCTTCTGCAGATGAGACAAGGTTCCTTGGAGTGATATTTGATAGAAAACTTAGTTGGTTGTCACATATAGCACAACTGAAAGTACGATGTGACCAATCTTTAAATATCTTGCAGGTACTAAGTGGAAAATCGTGGGGAGCGGATCGTACAGTGTTACTGCTACTTTATCGCGCACTCATCCGTTCCAAATTAGATTATGGTAGTATCGTTTATGGCTCAGCACGACCATCTGTGCTGAAGAGATTAGACACAGTCCATAATTGTGGCATACGTATAGCAGTTGGGGCATTTCCAACGAGCCGAGTTATAAGCCTGTATGCTGAGTCTGCAGAACCTCCTCTGCAGTACAGGCGCAACATGCTATTAGCAAATTATGGCTGTGGACTTAATGCATGCCCACCCATCCATCGTTTACGCCGTTCTTTAACACCTTCATGGACGTGTGTTATAGAAACACTTCTATTAAATCAAAGCCACCTGGTTCTCATTTCCGGGAGCTCCTTAGACATCTTGATCCTGAAATGCCCAAGAGTATCCTAGGGGCGAGAGGACATATCCTCCCTGGTTGTGCAGAGCGTCCCACGTTGATCTGGCCATGACTAAATATGATAAATCTACCATGTCTATGTCTAGTATCCGCAAATGTTTTTTAGATTTTTTATCGCGATATGAGGACCATTTTATAATTTATACTGATGGCTCCAAGAACTCAAATGGTGTTGGCTGTGCTTACGTGTGTGGAACCGAACCTTATACATTCGGATTCGACACTAGCAATTCCATTTTTACTGCAGAGCTTTATGCAATATACTGGGCCATTTTACATGTACATCGACGAAAGTTGGAGGACTGTTTAATCCTGAGTGATTCCCTCAGTGCACTTCAAAGCCTACGGCAGCTGTACAACTACCACCCCATTGTGCAGCGTATCCAGGATGCCCTCCACGTTTTATACGCTTCTGGCGTTAGCGTGGTGTGTGCATGGATCCCTGGTCACGTATGCTTGCGGGGGAATGAAATGGCGGATTCGGCAGCCAAGATGGCTGCTATGAAGCCCAGGGTTCTTGTACTATGTGTGACATCGGAAGATTTCAGGGCTGAATTGCGGAGAGCTGTGCAAACCTGCTGGCAGGAAGAGTGGTCCGCTCTCCGCAATAATAAGCTTAGATCTGTGAAAGAACTTCTGATTCCCTGGGTTACCTCCTGCCGGTCATCTCGTCGCGAGGAGGTGAGTTTGGCTCGGTTGCAAATTAGGCACTGCTTTTTTACTCATAGTTTTCTTTTTAAAAAGGAGCCTGCTCCACTGTGTCCGTTTTGCAATGAAGCGTTATCTGTACGTTGGCTCGGTTGCAAATTAGGCACTGCTTTTTTACTCATAGTTTTCTTTTTAAAAAGGAGCCTGCTCCACTGTGTCCATTTTGCAATGAAGTGTTATCTGTACGACACGTGCTGCTAGAGTGTTTTCACCTAAACCTTGTTTCACGTAAGCTTGCCCCGTAATCTCTTAACGGTCACGTGACCACATCTTCTCTCATTGGCTGCTGTTGTGGTGCAGACTGTTTTGCGGTAAAAATTAGTTATTTAACATGGTGATATATCTTTATATGTTGAAAGAGAATTGTCAAATATTTACTTTCATAACTGTTTCAATTAAATATATTACGCAACCAAGTTAATTTATCTGAAATGCATGTTAATTCTTAAACGAAGTAAAGAGATGGTTCCTTTGCATCTAGGCCTACCTTTCAGATGACACAAATAGCACATGCTTTAGCGGTAGTGATGACATATTTGTTATGTAAAAAACTGAAGCTGCTGACAGTGAAGTAAACTAGGTTATTAATAACAACTAAACACTAGTAACACAACTTCACTTATCTTATATAAGATAAGTGAAGTTGTGTTACTAGTGTTTAGTTGTTATTAATAATGACATATTTGTTTATATGACTTTTATCACTGACCTTGTTCTGAACTGGATTAGTCATGTATTGTCATTCGAAGGTGTGCTGTGCAAGTGCGAGAGATACGTTATTTTATCCATCGTTTATTGTGCATGTACTTATATGTATAATGGCAGAGTCTACCGCCAGTTTTCCGCTAAAGCATCGCAAGAGTAAACCATTACAAAGCGGTGAAAAATGAATTGTGTTGCATGTGTTTAATGCACTCACAGAGAAGAATCCGTCTTTGTCAGTGAGAGAAGTCGAACAGTTGTGCTCCGAACTTACAGGTGTGAGTGTTAGGTCCATAGGAACATCGCAACGTGAAGTTGAGAAAAACAGAAAAGCGCGTGCTCGGAGAATGCGATGAGTTCGTTAAAAGTGCTGTACGTCGTCATGTGCATAGTTTTTTTCTTTAGGAACGAACTCCCTAACATAAATAAAATTGTCTGCTGTAAATGAGGATGTAGATTTACCAAATTTCAGCAGATTTGCAAGGTATGTGTTCTGGTTTAAAAAATCCCAGTGGAAAAGGCTGAAGACTGATTGTCACTCATATAGGAAGTGATAGTGGTTTTGTGGAGGATGGTCTACTGCTGTTTGAGTCAAAGAAAACCGGTGATTACCATGAGGATATGAATGGAGATGTGTTTCAGCAGTGGTTTGTGAGTGTGTTAGCAAAACTGGAACCAAGCAGCATAATTGTGATGGACAATGCTCCTTACCACAGCGTTCGTGTCGAAAAGAAACCAAATACATCCTGGAAGAAACAAGACATTATTGAGTGGCTGCGTGCAAAAAATGAAGTTGTAAATGAATCCCTTATTAAGGCAGAACTACTGGAACTTGTAGTAAAGCATGCCAGCGATTGTGATAAATACGTAATCGATGAAATGGCAAGGTCAGCTGGTCATGAGGTACTCAGGCTTCCACCATATCACTGGATTTTAAATCCAATTGAGCTTATTTGGAGCCAAATTAAAGGATTCGTAGTGAAGAGTTCCGACAGCGAAACTGTTACTGCAGAATCAGAATCCGAATCCGAGATGGAGGGGATTACTCCATTACCAGATTCTCCATAACGCGTGAGTTCAGTTTCACTATAAACTTGTATTTTTGCCTGCCTTCATATCCTCATTTGCAGATTAGCTATCTTCCTGGCAATTATGACGTTTACTGCAGGTTTAAATGTGACGGGAAGGCACCGCCTATGGCCTATGGCGCGAAAGCATTTGCCAATTAGGATGAGGGGGAAGGTAGATGCATGCGGAGTGATACATGTCAGCGGGGCAAGGTTATATGAAACAGGGTTTAGCAGACCTTAGGACATCTCTGCAGCTGCCGGCCAGCTTTGTAGAAATGCTAGCGGACGATGACACAGTAGTGCAGAAGGTTTTTAGATTCTTTTCTAGGTTAGGCTTTAGGATTTAGTGTTTGAAATATTTAGTAGGTTTTCATTGATATTTCTTTTTTTTTTTTTTTTATTATTATTTTTTTTATTTTATAATGTACGTTTAGTTTTAATAGGTTTGTGTACAGTTGTATAGTTTTTAGAAATTTTATATCTGGCTTTTGCCATGACAAGTTTTTTAAAGGGCGCTGATGACCGCCGTAATTGAGCGCCCTTATACACATCATCATCATCATCTGTGACAGATTCAAAAATACACAGGACAGGAAGAACATAATACAGTTGAACCTGATTTACCATATGCACATGTTTTCTTGAGTGCAGGTATAGTGCGGGTAGTGGGGAAGAAGAGAGAGCTAACACGCTTTTGTTTCTACAGTGTAGTCAACCTAGAAAAACACAATTCAGCAAACTCACATGTAAGATAAACAAAGATATGTGCCGCAAGTGTGAGATGTCACTAAACAGTAAATTGAACTCTCCAATGAGCTGTACGTTTATATACTTACTATATATGGAACACATAAAAATAGAAAACATATATTATGGCTTCGTTTGCTTTGTGATTCTTTGATTTCTGATTCTGGTGTGTCACTGTCATTGTTATCCTCTGATGAGTTGATGATAATTTCATCAATTGCATTTTCATTCTCCAATATTGCATTTCCAGCTTTTGGACTTTCTTGCAATCCATTGCAGTTACGGAGGAGAATGTTCCTGCAGCAAGTTTCCACAGATTTGTGGCTGACATGTCACCAGTAACATTGCATACTCTGAAAACATTCTTTATTTTTGCTCATTCTATCTCAATTGAATTCAGATCACAGTCATACGAAGGTAGACGAATAATAGTATGTCCACTTTCGAGACCCATAACATCCACAACATACATCTTGCTCTAAGGTTATTGTAAACTGGTTAGCTAATTTACTTCAAAATTGCTCAAAACGAAATATGGCACACATGGACTGCACACACAGAAACAGGGTTCATATGAAAACTCAGCATATTAGCCACTAGATGTTAGAGTATATGGCATACCACAAGGTTCTATATTAGGACCTTTATTATTCTTTATATTCATAACATAAATGCAATTATACCAGGTAACACCAGACTAGTACAATATGCTGATGATATAACCATCTCAATTTGTAATAAAAAGGTGTGCGCACTAGGCAGAAGTATCAATGATACTGTAAATACCATAGTTATGTACTTATATAACCTAAATACGTATGTAAATGCAGCTAAATGTGAAGTAATAACTTTTGGATTTAAAACAGTTGAGCCATCATTACAGCTTTCCATAAACCACAGTGTGGTCCACAACGTAAACTCAGTAAATCTACTAGGATTGAATATAGATAAATCATTTACCTATGCTGGACACATACAGAAACTTGGATCAACTATCAGCAAAACTTATTTGTTTTAAAATATTTAAATAAGTATATACCAACTGAAGCAGCAATAGCTATATACTACTCCCTTATTCACTCACATATGTCTTATGCAATTGAACTGTGGGACACCATATCTAAAACAAATTTTAGTAAAATATTTATTCTACAAAAAAGGACAGTTCGATACTTAGGCAAACCAAAATTTAATGAGACATGTAGAAATACCTTTAAGCAATTAAACATATTAACCCTCCCAAGCTTATATATCTACAAAACCATATTATGAAGTATAACTCTTTGTCACTAACCTACTCTGATGTTCATAGATACAATAATAGACATAAAAATGATACACATACAGAAAACTCAAGAGTCACATAAATACAGGTATTCGTCAAGAATAAAACCATCGTACTTAAAATGCACAACATATTCTGTATCACTAACATTTATCACTCATATCGTCATTCCTAACCAGGAACTTCTAACCTCACTTCTATTCTAGCTTTACAAAATTGCAGCACATAATACAGCTTCCATTTATCAACTAACAGTAAAATTGTAAACTATACAGTTCGTTTCTTTGATTATTTGTTACCATACATCTTATTGTAAATACTGTATAACACTTACACTTAAATGTTCACTATAACATTTTATGAATGTTTGTCAGATTAACAATGTATATATTATTTAAAAACAATTAATTATGATAGAGGAACCTTAAGGGTCAACCTCGGACTGTTATTGCATTAATATTATATTTTAAATTTTCATAAATGACCTGCAAAGCAACCCTGCTGAACGACCGATAAAATTAGTCTTGAAATACAGTATTGGAGAAACGATGGTGTAAAGTCTGTCTACTCAACGCAAGTGCACGGCGGCCGCTTTCTTTGAGGAACCCTCATAATCGTTTTACAACATGGACCCTCCTCCTGACGGTCCCCTCTACAAGGTTGCAACATTTTAACATCACCGTCTTGCACCTAATGAAACAGAACAACTGGAAGTTGGAACTTTGGCAACTGAGACTCCACGCGGAGTAGACATGCAACTGTCATTTTCAGAAAATAGGGGTTGCTATTGGTCCCCAACGTCAGTTTTCCATTTCTGAAGTGTGGAGATAGATTTATGACGGTCATTAGTGGGCGGAAAGGTCAGGTTCTTTGAGGTCCCTTTGACTGGGAACTGTACACACGTTGGCTAAACAGACTTTAACAGAAAATGCAATTGATGAAATTATCATCAACAAATCAGAGGATACCAGTGATGAAAGTGACTCACCATAATTGGAAATCAAGAAAACGTGCACATATATTATAACTTAGAATTACTTATAAATGAAATTTTGATAATGCATTTTTTTCCCCTAAGAAAGGGTAAAATAGTGGGCCTACATGTATAAAAATTTACAAATAAAGACATGTATGAAGTAAACATTATTTAGAAATTGGTCCCACTTTCAACTATTCACTTAATTTGGCTGAGGTATTTTAAAATTTGGATCGTTCAAAATATGAACCATTTTTGTCAATGTCACATGAAGCTGGTCTTTTTTTAATCACAACCATGTTTTTGCAATCAGCAATAATTAGACTCTCACAAAATGCACAAAGGTATCGAAATTTGCACTCTCCTGTAAGAATTAATTCATTTATAGACACAATTTCATCTCTACCAGTACCATCACCATCTTTAAGATACTAAATTTAAAGATAGAGTAGCCGTACTTTCATAAAGTTCATGCATTTAAAGAAGTTAAGCTTAGAAGCGAGTCCCATCCAGTTCAGTGGGAGTGGTTGAGGTATGATAGTGTGCACTACTTTAAGTGGATTGGGGAAACTCTATGACATCCAAATCGTCTCTTCACTTGTGTGAGAAACAATAACAATCTCACATGACAATTTCTGTTTATGCAAGCATTGCCTTACATCACCAGCTAATTTCCCTTAACTATCTTTCCTGCATCCTGCTAACCACATAGAGCTTGGTGCTGTACAGTACTTAACTCATCTGTAACAAATAACACACTGACTTTCGTGCATACAGGTTTGCGCATGTGATGGCTGGACAGCTCGCATACTGGAATTGCTGCCATTGCCAGGGACTTTATTGAAGTACTGCTACTCCACAATGTTTGATGGTGGAGACGATACTGGCTGCCAGGCAGCTGAGATAAATTCCATATCTCTTAGTAATATAATGGCAAGATTGTCATTTCCTAAATCAGTCAGTGTTATTATATGTTGAACCAGTATTGTTCTATAATGTAATTCGAAGTTTGTAATGGTTCCCAAATGAAGTGGCTGTAGATGACTGATACTGTTAGGAGGGAAAAATTCCACTCATTTTCCAGAATTATTTGAGGTGAATGTGCTGCACATTGATCCATTAAAAGACGGCGCTGCTCCTGTTTTCTTTTTCATTCAAATGTCCAGTTTCTTTGACTAGTTTTCCATTAAAATCATATTCCATAGCTTTTGTTTTCTCACCCTAAAAATGCCTCAGATTCTTAGAATTTCCTGTCATAAGTGGGAGAAGTGGATGCATTGGTAGCAAAAAAAAACTGTTACACAAAGTTTACTTTTCTTCCTTCCATTTAATGAGTCACCCTTTTCAGCTAATGTCCTGCTGGGAATGAGATTGTAGAACAGCTCAGTCTCATCACAGCTATAAATATTTTGAGGCTGATAATCGCCTATAATTTCTGGTAGAACCTCTTTCTTCCAGTGTTGCACCATGATGTCACCCTGAGCATTCAACTTGGCGCAAATTGTTTTCCATGTGATTCCAAGAGGATCTTTAAATCCTTACAAACATCTTGAAATCAACAATAATTTTATAATTTTGGCTAATTGCTTTCAGAATGGGTCACTTATTGGTAGATCTACAGCCTGTTTCTGCTGGAACCAAGTGAAAAATGCAGTTTCCAAATCAGCATATCTTCTTGCACCCATTTTAAAAGTTCATTCAAAACCGCATATCTGTTACTGATGACCGTGCATGGCATGGTATAAACAATTTCTAAGTCTGAAGCAATTTGTGTTTTGGTTTTGAATCTATTGTCACCTCTCATATGAATTTTACTTACCTATCTAATGTATATGTATAGCATTTCATTTTTCTTTTTTCCATGGCTGATTAAAAGAAACTAAAAAATGAAAAACAAACCACTGTTAAACAGTAAACACCAGATACCGAAAATTACCTTTACTTCTCATTTGTTGCTACGAGATTTTTACATTGAAAGACATACCAGCAAACATAGCATTTTGTTTTTGCAGCCAAAATCCACCTGCTCAGTTTCTTTGTCAGCAGTGATAAGGGAAATGTGTTTCAAGTTTCTTTTAAGATAGCATATGCACATTTACGGGCACAATTTACAATTGTAAAATTCAGTTGTATAGCTGCAAATTATATATAAACGCATTATGTATAAAATCGATTCTATTGACATATCAAAATTTTACTGTATTGGAACACCACAGTGAAGCAAACAAATATTAAATTATAGATGAGTCATGTTTTTCATTTACATAAATGAAGATGTGTAAAACATACGACACATCTATAATTTAATATTCTATTGACATGTTTCTAAATTTCATTTTTCCTTGGGCCTACAAATATGTACATTTAAATATGAATTACTTAGAACTGAGTTATGTATAAAGAAGTCTTATGTATAAGACACTAAAGAAGTCAAATTTTTGGGTGTTATAGTTGACAATAAACTCTCCTGGGAACCACATATTAATTACATCACTACAAGGCTCTCAAGAGTTATATATCTTATCAAAAACTTAAAAAACTATGTACCGAATACATACATTAGATCTGCTTACTTTGCTTTTTTTCATATCATTATATTATATGGTATCTTACTTTGGGGTAGTAGTAGCCACGTTAGTAATATCCTACTATTGCAGAAGAAGATTATCCGTATTATATCTGATACAGACAAATTCGCACATTGTAAGCCATTATTTATTAAATTAAGAATAATGACAGTAGTAAACTTATACATCTACACCGCCCTAATTTATATAAAAAAGAATTTATCTGATTACAACTATAGACAGGATATTCATAAATATAATACTGGTTATACAAACCAAATTGATACACCTTATCAATAGGCTTGCAAAATCACATAATAGTTTTGAAATATTAGGTATAAGAATGTATAATGCACTTCCAGATTATGTAACTCAACTGCCAAATAACAGTTTTGAACATAGGCTTTATGAAGGATAGATAGCATGTTGACTCTATCAAACACCTTAACCTATATACGGCTAGTGTAGAGAAATGATTAATTTCCATCAATTAGCTAAAATTTATGACAGATTATTAATCAACCCATTCTACTCCCTACAGGAATTTTTTGAAAATGCATCTCAATTGTAAATAGTGTCACCTATTCACTGAACGTTGTAATCTGTATTGTATCTTCTGACGTCTATTGCTGTAAAGCTCGACAAAAAATTCTTAATAATAATAATAATAATAATAATAATAATAATAATAATAATAATAATAATAATAATAATAATACTGGTTATGTCACCCCAGCAGTCATGCTGAACTTATAAGTTTCTACTCACTCTGCTGTTTATGGTAATATTTTAATAAATTGTATTGTTCATTGATTGTTTGAATTGTTGATTAAATTATATTGTTGCACATATTTTTGAGACTTGCCATGGCTGTATTAAGGTTAATGTATTTAGTTACCTCTGTAGTCAGACTGATACATACAAAATATACTTACTTCTTTTTGTAATGATTTTGTAAAATGACTATGTGAATGCAAGATTGTACTTTCTCTACCACTTATATTATTTTATTAAATTGTATTGTATTGACGTTGCCTATTGCTGTATTTAAGCTTAATGGCAAAAAAATAAATATTATTATAAAGCAGATTCAACTGTATACTAAAATAAAAAATTGACAATTGAAATTGACAATAGAAACATTGACAAATAACTTCAAAATGCTGAACTGATACTACAAGTAAGACTGGCAGATAGACCAAAGCAAAGAGGCACTGCTGGCTGTGAAGGAAGATATGTATTTGATGCCATGTATTTGTTCAACATCAAGATTACAACAAAGAGATGGATACAAAGCAGATTCTGCAAAATGTTGCACAAGTTATGCTAATGCAAGATATCACTACCAACTGTAAAAAAGTGCCAACAAGAAAAGTACAGAGTATTAAAATGGCCTGCTTAAAGAGCAAGAACATACCATTCAGAGAGGATAGTAAAAGGTCTGAATTAGTTAAAATATTATACAATGTTCATGATTAATATTGCAAGTAATATTGTATTGAAAAGTTAGTGATAGCAGCTGAAGTCACAATTTTGTGGTTCCTCCTTATCCCTGGAGTTTAACCCAATCAAAAATGTATGGTGTCAGATTGAGAGATGCATACCATCAGAAATACAGAACCAGGGTGAGTTACCTGGATAAGGTTTTTACTGGGGTTTTCCGTTATCCTGTAAAGACGAATGTCTGGTAACTACGCTCCATGGACCCCGGACCCATTTGAGCATCATTTCATCCATTACATTCATCGTCCGATATAACTTAACGTTGGAGGACGTAAATTACAACAACAACAAAAAAACTTCATACTAGTCACAGTTACAGTGCTAATGAAACGAGGTGTGCTAAATATTATAGCAGACAACTGGAAAAGCTATGTAAATCACATATGTAGTGCAAGAAAAATATGTGGACTGCAGACAGTATAATTTAAGTAATTCATGACAGTGTTATGATAAATTTAGAATCTCAAGAACTGAAGGCACTTCAGAAACAGGGACTGATAATCACTGTTGTAATTATATGCATGTTAGTTTCATAACTGTCTGATTTCCTTGTCACTTTCAAAGCCCACCCCAATGTTGCAACACTACATGTCAGCTACATCCAGTTTGTATCTCTGATAGCCTTTACTTCTGTTAAAAGTAACTGGGTGATCCATATAAAACTGAACAGTTTTAATGTTTCTGGGAGTATCAATAAGAAAAATGTTGTAATTTATCCTTAACAAGTTTTGAACTCAGGATCTCTTGAATGTGACAGAGTGGATAATATTGGTAAAGATTTGATACCACTACATTCTATTGTTGCCTTACAACAGTTTATACACCAACACTGCTGCCACCACGTGAAATGACCAAAAGCTCGACTTCCATTAACTTAACACAGCTGATCACCCACCAATCCTTGATTAATAACACTTGCCATGAGAGCTTCAAGTCTCATTATTATTATTATTATTATTATTATTATTATTATTATTATTATTATTATTATTATTATTATTATTATTATTATTATTATTATTATTATTATTATTATTATTATTTACATCCCAATGTTAAATCATTGGATGGTGAATGAAATTAATTGGGTGAAATGATGCTGAAATGAGTCCAGATTTCATAGAGCTTAGTTATCTGACATTCATCTTTCAGCATAAGGGAAAACTTGTTAAAAACCTTTTCCAGATAACTAACCGTGACCCAGATTTGAATTCGGGCTCTTTTGAATGCAGGCTTGTAGGCATTGCATCAATGTGAAAAGATCTGGTAAAAAAAGCTCTAAGTTCATTAATATGTTTTGCAAAATGAGTTGTATGATTTAATGAAGAAAAGGAAATAAGCCAAATTAACTGAACATTTCAAAGCCAGACTGATTTCTAAATGTTTCCTCTGTGTTTATTGTGTGTAAAACTTAATACATGCAGGCCCACTGTATTATTTAAAATATATATGTGATGCATCATCAAAATCTCATTTGTAAGTAATAAGTAATCTTTCCTTTTCCCTTTATATACATGTAAATCAGGTTCAGCTGTATATACAAGTAAGATTTTTTTCTTGTAATTTACACCCTCAAATGTTAAATCACATTGGATGATGAATGAAAGGAGTGTAATGATGTTCAAATGAGTTCAGGGTCCATAGAGCATAAAGTTATCAGACATTCAACTTTTTTGGTAAGGGAAAATGCTGGAAATAAACTCTTATCCTGATAACTTGCCCTGATTGTGAGGCAGATACCTACCCTCTAGACTAGAAAGGTGGGCACAAGGTGGAAATGAAATAGTCTAAGAGCAAATTTGTCTTATTGGAATAATAAAGTCAAATAATTGTTAATTGATGGAAATTAATCATTTCTTCACACTAGCCCAGGGCCTGATAACTCAGATAGGAGACCAGGAGACACATTAAGGTTCGCGAAACACCCGGAGTCTACAGATACAGTTTTGAGCGCTGCAGGCGCCGGATTCAATGCCGCCAATATAATTATTTTGTCTGCCGTGTTGCATACTAACTAATATATAAAATAACTTCTGCTTAGTTCAAAATTTAATAGTTATTGTATTATTTTACTACTTACGAAGTAATTTTCGTAATATTTTTGGCCTATTATCCACCTTATTTGAGCTCAATGTACTATATGAATAAGACACTACATTGGCTAACCTGTAAATATTTGAATTAAAGCTTTAACGACAAGGAGGCCAAGCTAAATTAAGTTCTGAATACAATTTTCATCGATTTGTGAAATTGTAAAAAATTGAAGGAACTACGAGGACGTATGGGCAGCAGGAAGAACGAGAATAGATTTTCACAAAGACCTATTGGTAAGTAAGATTTAGCATGTAGCTAAATACCGACAATTAATATGACATAACCTGAAATGTGCCTTAATACATATTCATTCACAGTTAAATTCTCTAGATTAATGTAGCACCTTATAATGGAAAAAGTGTGTTGTTTTACATACAAAAGCATTAGTTTCATTAACCTTGTTACTTTATTACTGCAATAATGGGATTTTCTGTTTTTTGTCTTTCAGGGATTATCCATCATCTCAGGCTACCAGGAATACGATGGCAGAAATCAGAGTGCAGGATTACTGGATATTGTGTATGTTTCTTGTTTTGGTGATGTGCAGTGATCTTCAGGAGCTTTAGTAATGTAGCACAAAGCATTCTTTCCCGCGTATACAGCAATTTAATGTGGCATATCAAATATTTCTGAAAGTTTGAGTTTCATTTCATATCAGTGGAAAATTTAACAAAAACTTTGAGGATAACTGTGGCCAGCAAGGAAAAGTGAAAAGTGAAGTTATTTTAGACAGTTGATTGGGTGTATTAGTTTTTGTGTTTGTACTTGTAGTTTTAAATTTAAAATATATATAATATATAAGTCCATGTAAGGTAAGTAATATGCAGTTTAAAATACTGAAAGAATAGCTGTGAATTTTCAGATATACCAAAATTAGCATCTGTGTTTACGTATAATCTAGGTGGCTTAAATTAAAATTTTTGGGCGAGATGCTTGATATGAATTTTATAAACTTTTTCTTTAAATTGCAATGATAAGTATTTTGAAGAACTAAGTTCTCTTAACCTTACTCAGCAGTGTATATCTACATCATTGATCAAGAATGTCACAGCTTTTAACAGCAATTAAAAGTATGATCTAAGATTCCATAAACCTAATTTGTTCTATATTGTTTAATGCAGTAGTCACTATGCAATATTATTGTACACACTACAGTAAATTATTTACCTGAATAACAATCTTTGAAGAGATCTGATGGGATTAGAATTTATTTGAAAAAGCTTTACAAGTTTTTAGGTGTAATTGTGCATTGCAAGAAATGATTAAAATGTCATTGTGTCATCATTATATGCCACTTTTAATTTTATTTCTAATATTCCAGTTATTCTTAAAACATGCACAATGTCAGCTAGCTAGGACCTAAACACAGTGTGGCTTGATCTCAAATTAGTAAAGCTTCACAATAAATAATAGGTTATAAATCCTCTTCCTTGTTAACACACACACACACACACACACACACACACAAATGGGTTCAGAAAAATAACAAGTTAAAGTGATATTTGCACAGCATTTATGTATTCTGTGGTATTTCTGTTCTCAGCATGTACTTGCCACCATTTATGAGTAATATTGGTACACAATTTCTGTAATGCTAACCATTTTAAGGGTGATATAACGTTTCTAGCGTGACCCACAGAAATGTTACATGTCACATGAAACTACACTGTTAAACATCCTCTCATTGTTCTAAGTTGGAATGAAAATCTCAATCTTTGGCATGAGAAAAAGATGTTTAACCTAATATATGAGCCATTTGCTACATGCAGTGATGCGAAGCCACATAATAATTTTGAAAAGTAGATAAAACTGCACATTATTTTGCTATATAATGCACTTCTTGTTTCTTTGTAGTGAACACATAAGGGAATTATGGACTGTCAAAAGAAATAATGTTTAGATGTGTGAGCAAATAAATTACATTACTAAATTATTTTTTATTAACTACTCAAACACACAGTTCCATCACTTTCACTTCTTAACTAAAACTACAAACAGCATTAATAGTTCATAGTGTAATCTTTCATTGAGTTATTTATTTGACACACATTCAGTTGTATGTCATGGACTGAGAGGTTTACACTATGCAGAGGGCTCCATTTGCCATCTTAGTCATAAAGTACATTGCTTAAAGTCCTATCAAGTTAAAGCAAGCCATTTATCCAAACAATTGCTCTGCACATTAAGCAAATTATATTTCACAGTCAGATAACTACATGAAATAATCTCTTATTGGAAGATACACTGTGCATTAAATTTTATTTTTAAAACTGCACATTTTCTTCTTCAGCATTCATTGCTGTGCATATGCATGCCATTGAAGCATTTAAAAATTCAACGCTGTAATATTCTTGTGTTGTGAAGACAGAGTTAAGCTTAGGACAATTTTAAATGAATGATACAGCTTTAATGTAATTATTATTTTTCATAATTTATTCTGCACTTGTGAATGTTAATTCAACCAAAGTGATTAGAAGTATATAAAATAGTGCCATTTATGAAATTTATGTCACCAGTTGCTAATACTGACTTCTGTACTAATTTGACATTATTAATCTTATATGAATCGATCACAAATTTCATGTTTTTCTCTGAATATACTTTAGTATACTTGTGCTGAAAATAATGTATGTACTATTGAGCTTTTAAAATACTTATTAAATATAACCATTAACAGAGCTGCTTTGGTGTCATTTTAAAGAAATAGTGCTATTTTTTTGTACATAGTTGTTGTTATAATTTCAAATTTATATACATATTTCTTTAGGTTTTTTTTCTCACTGTTATTTCAGGGAATTTTTCAACATTCTGTGTACAAAGAAATTGCATTACATATAACGTTATGGTAACCTTATCTGTTTTCCTGTATCTACAGAATCATTATTTTAGTGTTAAGTTATCTTTATTTTAAGTATTACACTAAGAAGCTTGAGGGAAAGGGTATACAGATATCTTGTATAATCTCAACAGCATCTTAAGTTATCTCACTCTCTCGTTTTTAAAATTTTAATTGTTTTTAAAGACAAAATTATCAATTTGCAACAGGAATAAAGATATAATGCTTTGTGGAAGTTAATTATTCATATTTAACAGGAAAAGTTCAAGTGGATTCTTCCAATTCTTTTTACAAATTGGACAACTTCTTTCGAAGTCACATTTCGCACACTGATGAATAGTTTATCGCACATTTCCTCAGCGTATTTGACGCGTATTATCCTAATATGATATAGTTGATATGTGCCGTAAACTATTCATGTGCGACGAGAAGTGATTTCGAAAGAAGTTGGATTCTATCAGTCAGTGAAAATGGGAGCCGAAGGGAAGGGGAGGTGAATGCACCATAGCTCGGTCGCAATAGAAGCTTACTACATTACCGGCCGCACCGGCCGTAGTTGCCAAGGTCGCCGGGGTCTAAAGATTTAGGAAAGAGCGCCCTATGCGTCTTCAGATTTTAACACGGAGTTGAGCATCTGGTATTAATCTGTGCACTAGCCATATATAGGCTCTTTTGAATAGATAGGTTTTGAATTTGTTTCAAATCCTGGCCATGGCATTGAATTTTTCAGGTTGACTCTGTTAAAAACCTCAGAAGTTTTAATTTTCAAGTTTTCTAGAAAAAAGTATGTTTATTCAGAAATTGTATATAATTGTGCTGGATTACTGTTTATTAATTGAATAAACAAGAAAGATTTCATTGGCATATTTCATTATAACAAACATCTCTGCAGTGTGCCAGCTTTGGTTTCCCACAACTTGATATTGATTTCCTGGAAATTGATGCCAACGCATTGGGGACATGTTATCCCAAGTCCAGAACAGACTGGAGCAAATAGTTTACTACAGTAATTCTCCAAGGCTGAAACAACCACATTACCTTACATGAGTTTCTGGCAGCAGTGAAGGTGCTAGAACATTTCTATAAGTTCCTTATGGTCAAGACTGACCACTCTGCCCTCATGCTGCTATTGAGTTTTAAGAACCTGGAGGCTCTGTGTGCAGAGGCACCAAGGCTATATCACATCGTAAGGGAAAAAGCTGCTCTACAATGGATGACTTGTCATGAAGATCCTGGTCTGCGACTACTGCAGGAGTCTGTTGTAGGCATCTGTGTGATTTTAGTGATGCCTTTGGATGAATAGGATAGTGCAGACCTGAGGAGCGAGGAGCTGGTAGATTCTGATTTGGAGTGTTATTCAGAGAAGTGGAAGCAAGAACTATGCCATCCTGGGAGAACATTGCACTCATAAATAGCAAGTATGTCTTACTTGACCCATTGAAACTTGCTAAAGATTGAGGATGGTATGTTATACAGAATTTTGGAGTCAGCTGATGGGAAGAGCTAGTGCTTCCTCAGAGTAAGGTTGTGGAAGATCTGGAAGAAAAATTATGCAGACACTTTGGGAGGGCATCTTGTATTCAACCAAATGATCAACAACCTTTGACACCTGGTTTTCATTTCCGGGAGCTCCTTAGACATATTGATACTGAAATGCCCAAGATGTATCCTAGGGGGGAGAGGACATACCCTCCTTGGTTGTGCAGAGCATCCCCGGTTGTTCTAGGGATGTCTATGTCTAGTATCCGCACATGTTTTTTAGAATTTTTATCGCGATATGAGGACCATTTTATAATTTATACTGATGGCTCCAAGAACTCAAATGGTGTTGGTTGTGCTTACGTGTGTGGAACCGAACCGTATACATTCGGATTCCACACTATCACTTCCATTTTAACTGCAGAGCTTTATGCAATATACCGTCGACGAAAGTTGGGGGACTGCTTAATCCTAAGTGATTCCCTCAGTGCACTTCAAAGCCTACGGCAGCTGTACAACTACCACCCTATTGTGCAGCGTATACAGGATGCCCTCCACGTTTTACACGCTTCTGGCGTTAACGCGGTGTGTGCATGGATCCCTGGTCACGTAGGCTTGCGGGGGAATGAAATGGCAGATTCAGCAGCCAAGACGTCTACCATGAAGCCCAGGGTTCGAATACCATCTGTGACATCGGAAGACTTTAGGGCCGTATTGCGGAGAGCTGTGCAAACCTGCTGGCAGGAAGAGTGGTCCGCTCTCCGCAATAATAAACTTATATCTGTCAAAGAACTTCCGATTCCCTGGGTTACCTCCTGTCGGTCATCTCGTCGCGAAGAGGTGAGTTTGGCTCGGTTACGAATTGGGCACTGCTTTTTTACTCATAGTTTTCTTTTTAAAAAGGAGCCTTCTCCACTGTGTCCGTTTTGCAATGAAGCAATGTCTGTACGACACGTGCTGCTAGAGTGTTTTTGCCTAGCAGACCTTAGGACGTCTCTGCAGCTGCCGGTCAGCTTTGCAGAAATGCTAGCGGACGATAACGCAGTAGTGGAGAAGGTTTTTAGATTCTTTTCGAGATTAGAGTTTAGGATTTAGCAAATAGAATTTATGGCTTTTTAGATAACATTTCTATTGTTATTATTGTTTTTATATTTTTTTTAACGCTTATGTATTTTTTGTCAGTCTATTGACATATTTATAGTGTTTCAGAGGAATTTATATCTGGCTTTTGCCATGACCAGTTTCTTTTAAAAAGGACGCTGATGACCTCTGCAGTTGAGTGCCCTTATACTCATCATCATCTCGTCAGTTCACCAAGTTGTCATAGGTGTGTGTCATAACAAACCAGGAGGCCAAGATGATTGCAGATTGACTCATGGGAGAACTATCCTGCCACTCTGGGTTGCTGCTGAAACTGTACAGTGATCAGACACAAACGAATCAAAACTGACAAGTGTTAGAGTAATTCGTATACAAGAATATACAACCTCTCTCCACCTGCAGTCAGGCAGCATGATTGAATGGTTCATTAAGATCCTTGAAGGACATCTTAAGAAGATCACAGCCAACCTCCTGAGGGAACTGGATGTTAGGGTGCCACTTTTCTTGTTGGTCTATCAATTTTCTACCTATGACACCACCAGTATAATGCCAGCTAGTTTTGTCTTCACCAGGGAGTTGAGTCTACCATGTAACTTAATGTTTGGGAATCCTCCTGAAGCAGAACAGTCAGCAGTTGATTACATGGAGAACCTAATAGACAGTTTTCACTCCACAAATAAAATGCCACATTAACACCTCCAGATAATGAGTGGCTGGATGAAGACCCAATATGATCGCTAGCCAATAGCCATGTTTTCCAGCAGGGTGATCTGTGGTATGACAATATTGCCCTAGACAGGCTAAGGAACTTGCCCCAAACTACAGAAAGTATGGTAAGAACCATACTGCATGGTGAAGAGGCTCAACAGCAGAATTTATGGCATCCAGAAACTGCCAGACAGGAAGTTGCTGGTGATATACTCTGATTGTCTGGTCAGCTATGAAAGTGCTGGTTGGGACAACCAGGGAGCAACTTCATCTCAGCTTCAAGACAATTGCAGACAATAGTGTCACCCTATTAGCGTAAGATACGACCGGGGACAGCTGGAAGGGTCCGAGGCAGCCAAGCTACGCCCCCCGCCCATTAATCTGTCACTAACTGAGGGGTGATTTAGGGAAATGTCACTTGTCCCTCGACGTTTCTCTCCCCTTCTCCTGTCCTCTGGAATGTTCGGGTGATTCGCGGAGAACCAGAGACTTCTAGAATAACAGGATATTCCTATAAAAAGGGCTTCAATTAGGAGTCAGTTAGTTCTTGGTGTAAGAATGCAGTGCTAGTGTACGAGCATCGGAAGATTGTACGTATTACGAGTGCAAGTGAAATTGTAACGGGCGAACTGGTGAATCGTAATTGTGTGCATTACGTAATTCTGTGTAATTGGCAAGAGTTTAACTGTAAGTCGGTGGAAATAAAGAACATTTTTGAGTGGTGTAATTGGACTTTTCATTTCACGAACCCACAAAGTCACAATAGTGTAGGATTGGCATGCACTGGCTTGGGTTGCCACCTACTGGATCTACATTAAAGACCAGTTTCCTTGCCAAATGATAGCCAAGAACTCATAACATGGCCATTATTTGCCGCTTCTCAATTTTGGAGTCTTCTTTCTTGTAAGTGGAAAATGTTTGCTGAGATGTGCAATGTTATTTGATATGGCAATGAAAATTTGAGTATACGCAACAATAACTTAAGTGTAACATAAGTACTGTGCCAACTCTTAGAAGAAAAATATATGATAAACAGTAATTGTTCTCATTTGTTATACAAAATCACAGCTATGGAAATGGTAAAGTTCTAGACCTTAATTGAAGATACCTTCCCAACATTTCTAATTATAAGGACTTAGAGAAATGTTCTGCATTAGCAATAGCAATTTAGATGTACTGTTCTTATTTTTGTACTGTGATTGTTTTGCGAGATTGGTTTGCAAGATTGGTTTGCAAGACCCTAGCGATTTATTGCTATATTGTGTTTATAGGGAGTAAGCCGTCCTACCAAGTACCACAGACTTTGGGATGACAGTAACATGGACGAAGACGAACTGGAAAATTTGACATACTACTTATGTCATCTCTTCTCACGCTGTAGTCGCAGTGTATCCTATCCCGCTCCAACTTACTATGCACATCTTGCAGCATATAGAGCTCGTGTGTACCTGGAAGGGTAAGTGTCTACATTGCTACTCTCTGGTCACATTAAGTGACATAAATATAAATAAACCATTTGTATTCTGAGTTGTCATTGGATGGGTAAGATACTCTGGTAGTTTATAAAAATCAGTGATAATCCATGTCACTCTCGAGCCGAGTTTATGGATCAGTCTGAATCCAAGCTGAAATCATCTGAAGAGCTGTAACAATATTGATAATTCAGCTGCCCTCCACATTGTCAGCTAGGCCATTCAGTTGCCACATTTGTTCTTCTTTGATGATGTGCAACATGTATGGTGTCATTTCCTGTTATACTGTATCCAGCAACACACAAACTTATAGTTTAAACATTTTGTTGTTTTTGGCTACAAATGCTTTAGTACGGCTCCAGACTGGATTTAGGTTCGAACATTAAATCTTTCAACAATGTGACCAACTAAGGTCGTCGCTAATGTATTTATTGTGATTCTTGTTGGCAATGTTTGGAGCTAATTTCAGGAGTTCTGCTCTGTTGCCACTCTTGCAAATGACACATACATTACATTATATAGAATAAAAAGAAATATTTCAGAAAGTGGAGTGCCATTGTTACTAAAATTAGGCAAATGAGTCAACCTTGTATATACTTTTCTCCACTTACAAGTTTTTTGATGAAGACTAGTTTCTGGGAACCTCTTCCCTATCGTCAGTTCTGAGGTTGACTGATGATGCATCCGATGTCTGCATCTGGCTTGGTGTCGTGCTGCCATCTAATGTCCTGGTAAGTTTGATGACGTCATCTACCGCGGGAATTTCAAAATTCATCAAGAGATCCTGTTTCTTTGTAATAAATATGTTTTCCCAAATCTGTAGTTCCAGAGGTTTCTTTGCCTGTTTGATCAGTTCTATTTCTTGTTTTATGTTGTGATTCTCAGACCAAAAGTGATGTGCTACGGCCGACTTGTCGATGTGTTTGAATTTAATATTTCTGAATGAAATGGCTACCTTTTCTAGATTTGAAAATCATTAGAACACCAACAGGATTACAATTTGGAATATACAGAAAAGCAACACATGTTGACAGTTACATTAAATGCAACCCATTTAACCCAGTACACCATCAATATGCAGTATTCCTTAGTTTGGTTCACAGATTAATCAACATTCCGCAAACAAAAACAGAATATGAACAGGAGTGCACTTACATACACCAGGTTGCCGAATTGAACAACTATAACACAAATTTCATCAAAAAATTGATCTACAGACACAAAAGAAACAAAAACTTAAAGGACATTACTATGTTAAAAAAAGTAGAAAACCCAAACACCAGATATGGCAAATTTACATTTCATCCAAAATATAACAGTAAGTTGTTTACCTTTACTTGTAAGATTTCATAGAGTAAGTGATCTGCTGGAAAGAAAGGCTTGCTTCATAGAAACCATGCTTAGAAGTTAGTATGATCCTCATTTGCCTATACCTCATCCAGCTAATAAATCTTTCTATTCCTCTTCCTATACTGTTTTATATTCCCTGAATAGTTTCGTGTCCATCTCTGTTCATTACTGCATTAATCCTGTTTCACTTTAAATGCTGAAAGCTCATGTCATTTAACAGCATGAAAAAGTATTAGATCTCCTAAGTTTAGGTAACTCTTGGACTTCATTCACTGCAGTTAACATTTTATTTTGTTAAAGGTTCATTGCCAGAAGGAAGGAGAAAGGGAAAAAAAACCTTAAGCACCTTAGCTCAAACTACACACATAAGTCATGGTTTCATATGACTGCTTTTTTGGATTCTTTTCTTCTCTGGTGTTCTTAAATGTCTGTCTCTTTAAGCTTGTTATTGGCTTATGCTACAGTATATTCATTGATGCCATATATTCAGTGCTGATAATCAACCATCAACAGGAATGGAAACATGTAGTATTTAGAGCTAGTCTGGTTCTTTAGGTGACCAGAAAATGATCTTTGAATTAGCAAAACCCTCGTAGCCTTAAGGTCATACTGAAAATCATAAGCAACAATTTTTAAAATCTGATTTATTTTTTAGACAGACCAAGTACATCATCTTAATCTATGGATTATTCTGTTACTTTTCAACATAGTCTCCATTTCTTTGCATATCTTTTTACTTTCTCTAATATGTATAGGAAGTATTGAATTTCTTCCAAAAGTTTGATATTGATATTTCACTAAAAATACATACTTCGGGACCCCGAATTAAAAACAAAAATGCATTTTTAGCATATGTATCTCAACAAAAATTAAGATAAAAACCAAACTTCATATTTAAGTTCAGCTAGCCGTACTTCCATAAAGTTCCTGACAAGGGCGGCGATTCCAATATGCGAGCTGTCCAGCCGGCACATGCGAAAACCTGTATGTGCGAGTCAATGTGCTATTGTTTACAGACGAGTTTCTAAAGATGTGACATGAAGATTTTGAAGAAAATCTCTCCACCCCAGACTCCCTTCACATAGAACATTTTTCAAAAGTTTTGATTTTCTCAAACTGGCTCTATTTTTATAAAAATATCATGTGTTTTAAGATATTTTCATGACAGTCATGGGAATCTCTTAGAAGTTTTCTTCATTCTGAATTATTTTTGTATAAATGGTAAGAGATTGACAAAATCTTACTACACAAAAAAATGTAGATTTTGTTAGAACACCTATTTTCTTATTTTTTGTGCTAACCATTTCAGTAATATTCCTTGTTATTTGCCTGAATTTTCCAATAGCTATACTTCTCTCAAATGGAAGTTGTCATTCATTTTTTTCATCTTTTGGCTGTTATTCAAAGATAATGCAATTTCAGTCATCATATCATGACCAGCTTTACAATATTTGATTATAACTTAAAGTCTAATGTATCCCTATATTCCCTTGTATCTACAAAAACAAACAAAAAAAATAGCTGTAAGTTTGGAAGGATTGAGTCAGACTGAAAAATTCAATGCCATAGCCAGGATTTGAACCACGTATCTTCTGGTTGACATCCAGCCGCTCTAGCCCTTGAGCTACTATGGCCAACGTGCTGGTATGACATTAAATTCTCCAACTGACTCGTGTTTTTCTCTGTCATATCGGCACGTTGGCTATAGTAGTTAGAGCGGCTAGATGACAACCAGAAGATCCGTGGTTCAAATCCTGGCTATGGCATTGAATTGTTCAGTCTGACTCAATCTTTCCATACTTTAGCCTACACACAGCTAGTGTGAAAGAACAATTAATTTCCATTAGCTGTAAGTTGTTTATCTCAATTAACATGAGGTAGATAGGGTAGATAGTAGGTAGATAGTGCTTGTAAAAATAGTTTGTGGAAGAGTGATTATAGAAAATCATATGAGTGTAACACACATTTGTAGAATTATTTTAGACTTAAGATGGAACTTTTGGCTTTGGTACTAAATACACAAAACAGTAATTATCTTGATGACAGAGAAATAATGAAAAGCCTGTCAGTTTGTATTTGAATCCAGGACCTCCCAAAATGTTAAAATAGGCATGTTACTCAATAGGAAAGTATTGAAAAATGCAAAACAATAATGATGGATATTTAAAAATGGTCCATGATATAGAAAGACTTATTTGAAATAAATGATGTGTCGAGATTTAACTGTATTGGAACCCCACAGTGAAGCGAAATAATTATATTAATTTATAGATGAGTCGTATTTATTACACATCTATAAATTAATAAATAATGTGTCTTTTTTTCATGCATCTGCAACTTTTTGTCGCATTGTTTAGTAGTAAAGATTATAAATGAAGGAAGGTTTTGATGCGACCACCAGAAAAGCTTTAAGTTATAATAAACAATGTTTACTGTCCCATAGCTCATTTGTTATAGAGCACCTATACACTGTGTGAGGAGCCCCTTGTTGGGGATAGAAATTTTTCTCCAGCCAAGATTGTCCAAAAGTTGAACATGTTTGTGATCTAATGATGACAACTATATAAAAGTTGCCAATATGAGTCAGTTAAAGGCAGGATATAAAAAGATAATTAAAAAAAAATGTCTATTGCTAACAATGTTGACTGTATTTTTGTTACAGGCACCAAATTCAGCTTGGAAACCTTGCGAACGAGCAGAAATTAAGGCAAACGGATGAAAACTTTGTCAAAAATAATCCAATGTACTTTGTATAGTTTACATTGAAATCCTAAGCATGTATAACTTCCAGATTGTTGAAATGTTAATCTTTGCATTGCTGAAATTATCAAATTGAGTATTTTCGGTAAATTACCATATATAAGTGAATAATCACCGCACCCTGAATTTACAAAGAGATGTTTTTAGAGGGTGAGAAAATTGTTAAATGTATATATTGAAGAGATAAAGACTACATTATCTCTATTTATCAGCACTGCAAGGAGAGTCCTCAACATTACAAACTGTCCCTCAAGGGAATTCAAAATTTCACACTTCTTGAAAGTTCTTTCAGTTTCAGCACATTGGCAGCAGTGATATGATCCTGGCAATATTTAGCATCATTAACAAAACAAAGTATTAATTTGATCAGTGATTACTGTTCCTCTGCTCAAGATGAACTTCACTTATTAGCTTGAACACAGCTCTCTTCAGCAGTGTGATAGTCTATTTGTTTTGCAGCAATCTGGAGTTTCACTTAGCTGGCATAACACAATCACTTTGAAATGATACCTTTGCACACAATTTTGGTTTGTTACAGAGGAATGCCAATTTTCAGATTTTTATGTACCAACCCTTATGTCTCAGTTACACACTGTTAAATTTTTGAAGGTGTGGTATTATTCGCATGTATATGTTAAAGAAACATCCCTTGATATTTACACAAATGATTGTGAAGTACACACATTATGTATCTTATTTTTGCTGAATTCAGTTATTTTATTTACAAAATCAATATTTTAATAAATATTTTAAAGCAATGCAGTTAATTTAGTCTTATTCTTTATATAAATTGATCTTCGATTAGAGGTTATTTGTAAACCAAACTGTTAAAAATAACAAATTATGGTGATAAAGTAAAATAGTGAAAATGTTCTGATCTTAATTTTAATTAAATATCTAATATAAATATTTGTTTCACTGTTTGATTGCTGGAAGAGCTGGTTCAGTTAACCCTTGGTCAGATGATTTCAGCAGCAGGAAGGTTAAAATGACACTTTTATAGGGCCAATTTCACCAACTGATGTTAAAAATACTTCATGTTTGCTAATATTTAATTAAAGATTTAACATAGTGTTGAAACTTTGTATTTCATCAAGCTTTTACAATTGTTAATTGCAAACAAAAGCTTTCAAGAAGGCAGTGAGCAATTTATATGGCATCTGAATATGCTCTAATGCACTTTTGTCTACGCATAACAGACTCTCTGTGTCAGTAATAAATAACTAATTAGGTCCATCTGTGTGATTGCATACTCAAAAATTTGCATGCAGAGAAATTAACGACACTGCTCTAAAATTGCTAATTGCAGAACTATAGAAGCTTATGTGCAAAAAAGCTGACAGATTCACATTTAAAGGATAGTAATATACCTGAAGGAAAACCTGAATTAAGTTAATTGAAATATACTTTCTGCCAGGCTCAGTAAGCAACAGGATGCTTTGATGTCTACATCTCTTAACAGCTGCAAATGCCTACCTTAAAGGGATTTAGTAGGAGTCACCCCAGTCACCTTGTTACAGCAATAATGAAACATTCAAGGACAGTTGCTGGCTGATATCATGTGCTGAAAGTACTGCTTCTTTATTGTACCATGCTGGTATTTCTGGAAGAGTCAACTTTGACAATGTTCCATTCGTCAACTCCAGAGACTTCAGCTTCCATAACATTTCTTTCATGATCCATGGCTATAAAAGGGATTGCAAAAACCAGCCTGAGTTAGTCACGAGTGCAGGGCAGCCAGAGAGATGTCAGAGAATTGGCAAGCAGTTGCAGTGTTAAAAGTCTGCAAGCGCTGAGTGTTGAAGTTTTGGGCAGCACAAGTTGTTGTGAGCAACAGAAAGACAAACTTTGGCCTGACATGTTTTCTCTGTGTATTTGTAAAAGTAGAAATAATGTACTAATATAATTTTGAGTCAAACTAGTACTCAATGCTTCATATGTTGCTAGTGTGTACCTAGAACATATTTCCTTAGCACCTTCCTAACATCTTATGGTACTAGTACAAGCACTAGTTTGACTCAGAACTATATTTTGTGCCATAGTCCTTACTCATAGGAAACAATGTACTATTTTGGTAACAAATAGTGAGTTTAGTACAACTTGAACTTGGTGGAGTTGCCATTTAGTCTCAATACAATGCATACCAAAATAGTCTGGTGTGAAGAGCAGTTTCCACAGTTTAAATATGAATGGTGTATACTATATTGAAACACAAGTGTTCAAAAATGATCAGCAAAGTCCACAAACATAAATAACAATAAATTTGTAGCAAAACTTTGCATAAAGAGGAGATTGATAACCAGGGCTACCCGTCAAATCAAGTTTTAAACACGAAATTACAAAGGATGTTAAAAAAAAAAACACAAAGTGCTTGCAGGAGTGTTCAGTTTGGCTGACTCTATCAACGATGCTCACAAGGGAACTGTCACTATGCTCATACCTCTATTCGTTTGAGAGTTTGATGACATCTCTGCTCTATGTGGGGCCTCTGTGCCAAAAATTGGGTGCAGAGTATAGCTGGAAGCACCTGAAAATGAATCCAGGATATGTAAGAACATACAGGTATAATAATGCAGCTTTGTACAGGAGGGATTGTTTACCCCTGATGGTTAGATGCCTATACATGGCATACATAAGGAGTGCTGTCCCCCCACACTCCGCACAGAGCTGACGAGGGAGGTCCAGCAGCTATTTGTAAGTGGTTACATGCAGCACTTTTAAGGCTTCAGTTTTGGGCATTGCAGTTCTACTCTACAGCAGATTTTTTGTGCACATAATTTATGTACAGCAGCATTACACCTTCAAATTTTCAGGTGCATAGTGGTGTGAGTACAGTGATAGTTTCCTTGTCATTCATGAAGCAGCAATGAAGGATACCCAAAATGTGGCAAAAGAGGTGGGACATTCATTCTGTTTGCTTTACTTCTGTAGTGGTTCCCTGTATAAGGTAGAGTACTTGTGCAAGTTTCTGCAAGTGTGCAGAAACCTGTCATAAATAATCTGATGACAGTAGAAGACAAAACAATATTGTGTACATATGCAATAAATTGGCAATGAAAATGAGTGCTTTACATGCAAAATATTCTTGCAAAGATTTAGAACTTTTGCTCTGTCCCTTTTATCATTATTATTGTTCGCAACATACATTGGTCATAATAACAAGTTTGAACTAGCCGTGGTTTGAACCAATATTGATATTGCAGTCACCATGTTTTCAACCAAAGGCCAATATTTGTATCTGATTTAAAAAGTTCCTCCTTTCATGGTTTTCAAATGCAGTATGATGCAGGTCCATTGTTCCATTAGGAATGACAAATACAACTTTCATAAACTGTTTGGTTTTGCTGCAGCCATTTCCAGACTTGTAACCTTTTTTAAACTCAACAGTTTAACACCTGATTATAGCAAACATTGGTTGATGAAACTGGCCTTAGATTTTGTATACTAAACATCAATTTGATATTAAGCTTTCTGTTTTTAACCTTAATTTCAAAGACTTTTATTGGTGGATACGAATTGTTTTAAATTAACTGGTGAGGGGTAAACAATATGTAAGATAAGACTGAAGCTTATTTTGTAATATAATTAGAATATCCTTGTAAAACTGACTGAAGCATTTTAACAAAAACAACTTAATGAAATGTGACAGTTAATGTTACTGCTGTATCTAATAACTCTACCCCAAAAAGATTTAATTAAATGCTTGAGAAATTTGGAATATTCAAATTATGCTTTCTGAGATTTTCAGAACCTCTCCAGTTCCTAAAGATATTCCTGCAACACAACTTACTTTCAAGTGTTTGTTCATACCTTAATGCCCTGCCATCAGTTCACTTTGTGTTAATATCTTAACTAACAAACATTCTATTTTTCCATTTGGCGAAAAATGTTATTACTTACTGCTTTTCCTAATAAGCAGATGGAAACAATCCCCCAGTATTTGTATAAAATGATGTGAAACAATGGCAGGATATCTTGACTTCCTTAACCTCTCCCTGACAGTTTTTGAAGTTTCAGAAATGCAGTATAGCCTAGAAGTACACTTTGGTGGTAAGTAAAATGATGTGATGAACTTCACCTCAAACTTCTTTGTCACCAAAATCATACAATCGTAATGTACAACCTCTCTCTTTTATATAAATACAAGCTTCAACATGTCTCTTTAACAGGGACAGCCGGTGAGACATTGTATTGACAGTGCCATAAATAAATGAGTGAATGAATAAATAAATAAGGGTTGTTAAAATATAAATATGTGTACCAAACTGAACGTACAGGGAAACAGAAATAGATATTTATAACATCCGTACTCTTGTTACGCACAGGTGTAACGAGTACAGTAAAAGTTTGATAATACAGTTAGTTCATGGAGAATGTGATACGAAGCGTTCGTGTATGATTTTACGTTCTGCCATAAGAAGCCGTGAATAAGCAAACATCCTAGCCCTTAACACAGGTGCTTATGAGCGTAGATGGTGCCGTTCTGGAATCGGCACCAAGCCACAGAAAACAACCGCGACAGAGCACTTGCGTTTAACGCGCCTATTCACACGAGGGAGCAGATACTCAGAAGCAAACTTTTTTGCGCAATTCTTATACACTTCTTTCTTTTGTTTTCATACAGATGGTGCCATGGCACAGCGGCACTACCTCAGAAGCCACACCTGCTCTTTAATGTTTTTTACGTCTTTGTCGCAGCACCAACTTGTGCTGCTGGTAATCCCTTTGATGTACACAGGTTCACCTTTCACACAGAACTGCACGCCGACTCTAAACACAATAACTCTGATATTCACTCATAAACTGCTTCACTGCTATTTCCTACCATGGAGCCACATTCGTCAACTTAAATCATTGACTATACACTGCCATATCAGGTCTTGTATTGGCTTATACGTAGTCCTACAGAGCACAGAAGATCCAGCTAGTGATGGCAGAATTGAATCCTTTTAAGAATCAAATACACTGTATTCAAATACTTTGAAAATTTGAAACTTTTTCATTCTAATACAAGTTCTTGGATACTACAATCCAAAACACTTGCTTGTATCCAAATGCAAATTCTCGGATACTGTCACATACTGCTATTTGAGAACACTTGTAATCAAAAACAAGTTCTTGGATACTTTCACGTGCTGCTAATTGAGAACACCTGTGTTCGAAAACAAGTTCTCAGACTCCACAATTATGCACTTGTAATTACGCACTCTACAATTACACATGCTTTTAATTGAAAACACTTGTATTTGAAAACATCTTGGATATTGCAGTCACACACTGCTAATGAAAACATTTTAAATGATGTACAAAGAATAAAACTGTATCAAAATGTTGAGTACGCTCACATGTTTCTATTTAAGATTTTATTTTGAGTTATGTATACAGTACTTTCAATTGCTAAAATAATTTTGTCTGGATTCTTTGGTGACAACATCTTTCTTCTTACATTTGTTAGGTAAACAGTTTATGAAAAAAATTTCACTAAGATGGGATGTAAAAGCATTTTAAGCAACATTCAACATTTCATTAAACTGGATAAAAAAACATATATAAAAGGTTTAGAAATACTACATATTAACTTGATTCCTTTTTGTTTACAAATTTATCTCAGCCATTAAGACTGATATATGAATGTAATGTGAAATATATTTATTTGCTAGATTCTCATCATAACAATCTCCATGTTTGACATAAGACTTTTCAATATCCAAAAAACAAAAGGTTTGTTCATGAAACTTTCTCAGAAATGCAATTTATACCTTAATACTGAATATATGTATTAACATATTCACCAATATGGACGTCATATGACATCCAAGTTAAAAAGCCCCAAACCGATATGGACGTGTATAAATGTCCTGTGCATACATGCATTCAATGCTTATTTAATGATAATTCTTTTAAACTTTGTTTTACAGTAAATTTAAATAAATTCTATAAGAAGTTAAAGCTTACCTTAAAGATTACACAGAAAATGAAGCTAGTTACAGTGGAATAATAAATATTATACCAATAAAAATATTTGTTAATTAACTCCCACTTATCTTAAGAAGTTGATGTTAATACTTTTATCTTCTTTATACAAGATAGAAGTATTAACATCAACTTCTTAAGATAAGTGGAAGTTAATTAACATTTTTTTTTTTTTTTTTTATAATTTACCTTTAAAGGTTTCTTTTTGAATGGTACACCTCGGAACAGGGATAAACACACAAGGAAACATCTCCACATTCACGGCAAATCGTACTAGTTTCCTTTCGGACACCTTTCTTGCGGCACACCAGACATTTTCTAAAGGGATGCAACTTTTTTGCTTATGTTTCTCAGAACTTATAAGTTCTGGGAAACATTATAAAAAGCTACAAACAACAATGGAGAATGCAATTGTAATATTGGAACAATGGACTAACCATAACAATATGGAGATAAACACAGAAAAAACCCAATATCAACTGTTCACAATGCAACACAAAACAGAAAATATATGTCTGCAAATCAATAACAAAAATTTACAAGAAACATCTGCAACAACATATCTAGGAATAGAACGAGACCGGAAACTATCAATGAAAGAACATGTAAACAATGTAACAAATAAGATCAACAAAAAGAACTACATCTTAAAACGCCTAGCAGGAAAAAAATGGGGTGGAAATATGGACCTCCTTAATAACACATATAAAACATACATAAAACCCAACCTACTATTTGGAGGAGAACTGTTGGCAACAGTAAGCAAGAAACTCAAAAGGAAAATAGAAACTTTACAAAACAATTCACTAAGAATAATAACAGGAGCTGTAAAAACAACAGCAATTGCTATACTACAAAGCTCCACAAAAAATATAGCCATAGAACTGGAACATGAACTAAAGGCAATTACCCTAGCACAAAAACTGCAAGTTAACAGAAATAGACACAAGTGGTATCACACAGCAGATAACATAAGCAATCTAAAAACCCAAACAAGCTTCAGAACATACATCAATAACTCAAAACATAAGAACATAATAGCAACAAATATAATAGAGGAAAAGAGCCCAACAGAATATATTGATATACAATATAAGAATGACCTGTTATATACAACATATAAGCAAAACAATTCACCAAATGAAATGAGAGCAATAACAATAGCAACAGAAAATGAAAGATATCCAGAAAAAGAATGGCTCCAAGTATATATAGATGGGTCCTTTATTAACAAACATGCTGCTGGTGCAGGAGTATACTGCAAACATTTTGTACAGTATCTAACACTAGACGAAACTTCAAACCGTTATGACGGAGAACTAACAGCCATAAAAGCAGCACTGCAGAATGTCTTGTACAGACCGTACATAAAGCAAAACATAGTTATCTTAACAGCAGGGGCCGCTTCTCAATGGGGTAGCATGTTTGCGCTACAACCAAAATGCTGGGTCTCCCTTTAATGCAAGGGCATGTTCCATTTGGCGTTCAGTTCGACCTTGTCTAGTGCAGTGGCCCTCAGCGCGCTGTATTGTTTGCAGGTGCCAAGTAGTTCACCCTCAGTTGCAAACCATTGGTATACAATGGGGAGGTATAGGGCAGGATGAACCTAGGTCGTGCCGAGGCAAGTAGGGGGGAAGGGCGGAGCTTATGGCTGCATAAGGTTGGTTAACCTAGCAGCCAGAGAATAGTGAATGCCAAGCCTTCTCCTTCTGTTTTCAGCGCCACCTATTATTCTCATATTAAATGTTCGCATCGGTCAACTATTACCACAGATTACTATTACCTACCAGAGCATAGCCACATGTTTTGTGCCGTGTTTTGTTAGCTGTGTCGTGCTTTGAGTAGTGAATAAGAGTGATTTATTTAAATACAAGTATATTGTGTTATATAAGGAGAAACAATGAATTCCATAAAGGGTCTATTAGCACATCCTTTTTAAAAATGAGCTTAGAAGAAAAAACCGAAAATAAGCGACTTGGAAGTCCCACGCCAAATATAAAAATCACATAGGTAGTCAAAACAAAAACAAGATATTTGAACAGAAACTTTAACAACAATGTATATGAGAAATATAATTTGATGTGTGGTTGTAATATTAAAAATAGCCTGTTTTGCTTTCCTTGCGTTCTCTTTGGCGGTGAAGATCCGTGGACAAAACATGGTGTGAATGCTTTGCAGCCTCTTCATGATCGCGCTAAAAACACGTAACTTAAAAACTGCACATGAAAAACACAGTTTTGCTATGCTTGGCAATGTAAATATAGCAAAGCAGATGAAATGTGTAGTGTTTAACGCCCGCTTTTACTACATACGGCACCGCAGGCGATGGCAGTGATGATACATGAGATGAAGATGGAGCACCGGTGGAATGAGATAGCGGGGGAAACTGGAGATCCCGGAGAAAACCTGCCCCAGCGCCGTGTTGTCCACCACAAATCTCACTTTGCAAAGCAGATGGACAGTGCATATCGGAGATCAATTGAAGAACACAGCCAGAAAGTGGCTCAAAATAGGTATGTTTTAAACATTATTGTTAACTGCATTAGGTTTTGTGGAACCTTTGAGTTAACTCTACGAGGACACAATGATTCAGCTACGTCAAGCAATCCTGGTATTTTTCGAGGACTGATAAACTTCAGTGCAGAGCTAGACTGTGTTTTGAAAAACCTATCTGGAGAATGCTACAGTGTTTAAGGGGACCTCCAAAACAATCCAGAACGAAATCTTGCAATGTACACTTGAAGTCTGCCATGAAGAGATATCAAGTCCATTTTTAGCTGCATAAATAGAAGAGTGTTATGCTCTAGAGAGTTTCTGAAATACGCATGTTGTGTTATACGCTGTGAATTACCGTTAACTTGTATATACAGCAGTCTATAGTGGTAGGCTTAAACAACCGTTTGTTACTTTAAAAAAATTAAATTGCATGGATAAATTTGTGAACCACCGATTTTCAGAGCCACCAGCCGCCCCTGCTTAACAGATTTAAAATCGGCCATAGATGGGATTGTAAATTATAAAAACAAAACAACAAGAAACATCAAAGAAATAAGAAGTTTAATTAAAGCTGTTGAATCAATAAATCATGTCACCCTGCAATGGATTCCAGCCCATGTTGGACTTTCAGGTAATGAACATGATGACCAACTAGCAAAAATAGGTGCAATTCAAAATATAAAACCTGTAAGACAAATTGAAATCAATAAAAAAAATTAAACAACATTAAGCTACATTTCAAAAGACAGCAAAGACTTGATGAAGATAAACTAAAAGACAAGGATTATAAGAACATTGGAGACAAAACTGACATACAAAAACTACCATGAAAAACTGCAGTGGCCATATTTAGAATGGAAACTGGCCATGACTGTCTTGCAGAACACCTTTATAAAATACACTGCATACCTACACCCAAGTGTACTATCTGTAAAGAGGATGCCATCATGAACAAACACCATTTGGTCATATTTAATGGTCTCAAAAGCGAGAACCTACAGGCTTTATATTGGAAGCCAGGGGGAAAATGATGCAAATCAACTAATCCCCAGTGCCATTAGTCAACAACAACAACAATTTAAATATCTTGTTCTGTTTATTGGGTATCCGTTCCCGGCCGTGCAGGGTTCAAATGGCCATCGGCGAAGCGGTTAAACAATAATACATAATTTTCATTGTGAAACTCACAATAGGTCTTTTCATATAACTATGTTACACATTATATAAAATGATGTACTTGAAAATCAATAGTAGTATGTTAGTAACATAAAGATGAATTTGGTTTTGAATTTACAACATAGCTATTCATTCATTGTAGTCTTGTAATGTACATTTCTTTATTCCATGATTCAGTAATTGAAATATGATCGATCACATGTGCAATAATTGTATGGGAACAGTCTGATAGCTTTGGGATGGAAATAGGTTCAGTACGTGTAAAGAGTATGTTTTATCTACATACTGTAGTCATGTTCTGTGGTCCTATCTCATGTGATGTTTATCAACCAGCTCACTTCTCCCCTCTATGTTGCCTGACTTTAAAATGTGAATCTGTGAGCACCAATCAGAATGAGTGAAACTGAATCGAGATCTGGATTCAGATTGTAGTTTTCAGTGCACCTGCACCTATCCAAGAACTTGCAAGAAGTAGCCGAATATATACTTAGGTTTTGAAATCATCATCCAAGAATTGACTACATCAACATTTTGTATTCAAATACTCCCATCACTAGTTCCAGTAGTTGAATATTCTCAAATTACATTCCAGAACAGTCCAGACAGTAATAATACAACTTCCTTCATGACGTCAGCTAGTGGCTGTCTTTGAAGTCATGTTCATCTGTCACAGCAGACTTGCTTCCACTGTGGTGACATCAGCTAATGGCTATCCTTAAAAGCCATATTAATTTTCACTGCCAGCTCATGTGATTGCTGTGACAGTATTCTATATCTTAACAAAGCTGGACTCATATCAACACTACCAATGTACCAGAATTTTATCTAACTGGAGTTTTAAGATGCTAGTAAATCTGATGGGATTGTCGCTTTTAAGTACACTTAAAAACCATGGGTCTGAAGAGGGTTTGAATTTGGAATCAGTAGACCAGTGCCTAACCAACTGATGATTTGGTACTGTGATTATTTCTACCAAGAAAATAATTTATTAGGTTAGTTAAAACTGTGAATAGAGCACTGGAAGTTTAAATGCATAAGCACTGAAAAGACAACATTAATATACAAAAAGGAGGTAGAAGCAGCGATGTGTTTTTGAATTTACTTAAAAGAAAATGAAAACAAAAACCGAAAAACTAAAGTACAAATTGACCAATTTGATGAACATTTCTTCACATCGAAACCATACCGAAAAAAAGTTTAAGAATAAGAGACACATCGGAAATAGAAACTTGAGTCCTGCAGCAATTAGTCCACACGCTAAATGCAAAACAGCAACAAGTAGCGTAAACGGAAAAACAAACACGCAAAACTTTGAAAACGTCGTAAATCTATCAAATCAAAATTTCTCCACAAAAGAATTAGGTCTTCTAAACAAAGGATTAAAAACTTGCGTAAGTTTTTCAAACGAAATTGAGGACTACATTGCAGATATAAACATTTCGGCACAGTGTCTACCAGTATCAAAACAAAACCCACTTAAAAGCCAACGTGAAAATATTTTGGAAGAAATAAAAACCAGATCCGTTCAGAAGAGCAAACAAAATATTATCCGTTCATTGAAACAAAAAAACGTCATATACACCAAGGCAGACAAAGGTAACAAAATAGTCATAATGGATAAATCTGATTACCTTGAAAAAATGGAAGAAATGTTAACTAACAGTGAATATGAAACCATCAACAAAAATCCATTAACAGCTTGCATAAAATCATTTGAAAAAACAATAGCAAAATCAAGTATAATATCAAACAAATATGCAGTTAAACCAGATAACCCAACCTTACCTAGACTTTATGGCTTACCCAAAATACACAAACCATCCATAACAATGAATGTGGGATAATTTCGAACAAAACTATTTGGCAATGCTAAGCAAGAAAATGAAAACAAAAACCGAAAAACTAAAGTACAAATTGACCAATTTGATGAACATTTCTTCACATCGAAACCATACCGAAAAAAAGTTTAAGAATAAGAGACACATCGGAAATAGAAACTTGAGTCCTGCAGCAATTAGTCCACACGCTAAATGCAAAACAGCAACAAGTAGCGTAAACGGAAAAACAAACACGCAAAACTTTGAAAACGTCGTAAATCTATCAAATCAAAATTTCTCCACAAAAGAATTAGGTCTTCTAAACAAAGGATTAAAAACTTGCGTAAGTTTTTCAAACGAAATTGAGGACTACATTGCAGATATAAACATTTCGGCACAGTGTCTACCAGTATCAAAACAAAACCCACTTAAAAGCCAATGTGAAAATATTTTGGAAGAAATAAAAACCAGATCCGTTCAGAAGAGCAAACAAAATATTATCCGTTCATTGAAACAAAAAAACGTCATATACACCAAGGCAGACAAAGGTAACAAAATAGTCATAATGGATAAATCTGATTACCTTGAAAAAATGGAAGAAATGTTAACTAACAGTGAATATGAAACCATCAACAAAAATCCATTAACAGCTTGCATAAAATCATTTGAAAAAACAATAGCAAAATCAAGTATAATATCAAACAAATATGCAGTTAAACCAGATAACCCAACCTTACCTAGACTTTATGGCTTACCCAAAATACACAAACCATCCATAACAATGAGACCTATAGTTAGTAGTATAAATTCACCAACATACAAACTTGCAAAATGGCTAACAAACAAATTCAACTCATTTCCAAAATTCGATAGCCTAAGCATCAAAAACACCTATGAACTCATAGAACACATTAAGGATACTGAACTAAATGAAGAAGACACACTAGTCTCATTTGACGTTAAATCACTGTTTCCCAGCATACCAGTTAAACAACTCCCAACATTGATAGAAAAATGGCTCAAATCACTTGGAATGTCATCACTTGAAATTTCAGATTACATCGAACTTACCAAATTATGTATAGAACAGAATTTCTTCCAGTTTCAAACAAAATATTTCCATCAAACTTCTGGTTTAGCAATGGGCAACCCCTTATCACCCTTCCTGGCTGATCTGTACATGAGTGCACTGGAAATAAGGATCACTAAAGGTTTCCCATGGATGTTCAAACTCTGGCAAAGATATGTAGATGACATATTTGCCATAGTGCCAAAAAAACACATCAGTGATGCACTAAAACTTTTAAATATTCAAGAAAAAAGCATCAAGTTCACTGTAGAAGTTGAAAAAGACAAGTATTTATCATTTTTAGATCTAAAAATAATCAGAAATAAAAATAGAATAAACTTTGGCATTTACAGAAAACCAACACAGACAGACAACTACATAAAAGCTAATGGCTACAATCCAAGATCCCACAAACAGGCCATCTTTAATAGTTTAGCACACAGACTGGTCAACATCCCTCTCACAGCAGAAGAATACAAAATAGAATACAACAAAATTATTGAAATAGCACAGAAAAATGACTTTCCCAAATCACTAGTAGACAAAAAAGTGAACTTCGCAAAAAAGAAGAAACTACTAAAGGAAACCACAACCCTCTCAGCTACAGAAACTAAAATGATCTTCAAAAAATTCACTTACCATCCATGGGCCTTTGATAAATTCAAAAAAGTCTTCAAAAAACAAAACATTCAACTAGCTCCAGTGAACCATTACTCCTTAAAAAACCTAATTTGCTCAAACATCAAAGATGCCATTCCATCTAACAAAAAATCTGGTATATATCAAATTGAATGCTATGACTGTAATCAAATTTATATTGGAAAAACCAAAAGAAATTTAGAAACAAGAGCAAAGGAACACTTTAGGAACATAAAGTACAAACAATTAGAAAAATCAGCAGTTGCCACGCATTTTTGGGAAAAAAACCACAACATAAATACAGAACCAAAATTACTAAAACATACAACAGGAAAAGAAGAGCTGTCCACATGGGAACAAATCTTTATTTCAAAAAATAGGAACAAAGTATTCAATTTCGACATCCCCCAGAAAGATTTGTTCAGCAAGTTCCTCGGACCGCCACCAGAGGAGACCGAAGACAAAATATTGCCAGCTACACCAATGAGAACTAGTCGATGTCCGGCTGAAGATAGAGGGAAGCCCTCAGAAACCGGTTCCGGGAAAATTTAAAAGTGAGTGTTGTTTTGTGTTATTAATCGACTCCCAATTAACTTAATTAAGGATTTGAGTTGGAATTAGCTGAACTGAATCGGATACCTTCTAATCATGACAGTTTCCAAAACCGTCATGTAATTTTGACTCTTAATCTCTAAAGTGAGTATTATCTTTTTTCTGCCAGTCAGTATACCAAAACTTAATCTTGAATATAAAAGTGAAAATATGAAAGACAATTTTGAACCCAAATATTTAGGAATGGCATAGATATTAAAAAGCTTCTAAGTAGAAGAAAGAGTGAAAACATTCACTTTCATTCACGGACAGAACTGCACATTACCCATTTTGTGACATGCCAGCCACAGGCTGTTTCATCACATGAAATGGAGATAATTATTTGAATTGCTCTAAATATATTAAGTGCCTAATTTACGAGGGTGGTCTGTAAAGTTTCTGATGAACATGAAGATGGCAGCACTCATAAATAAAAGCTAGTGATTTTCATTGTCCATCTGTTGACAGTTACTTACCAAAATTTCAGCCATTTTGGATGCTCAGTTGTTTGAGTGAGTTGATGTGAGTGTTTTTATGAAAATGAACAAAATTGAGTATCGAGCTGCCATTAAATATTTGTTTTTGAAAGATAATATGCCTATGCAAATCAAAGATGTGTTGGATTCTGTATATGGGGACTCTGCACCATCATTTACCTCAGTGAAATGTTGGGCAGCTGAATTTAAAGGGGACCGTAAGAGCTTAGGAGACGAACGTTCGGTACATGCAAAAACTGCAACTACCAATGAAAGCATCGCCAAAGTTCACCAAATGTTGCTAGATAACCACCGAATTAAAGTGAGAGAGATAGCAGAGGCTATGAACATGTTAAAAGAACATGTTTGTCACATATTAAATCAACATTTAGACATGAGAAAGCTGTCCGCACATTGAATGCCACGTTTGCTCACATTAGATCAAAAACTTGTTCGAATAAGCATTTCCAATGCTCTGTTGGCACAGTTTCGGTGCAATAAATCTGAGTTTTGGTGCCAATTAATCACTGTAGATGAAACTTGGATACACTATTATATGCCCGAAACAAAAATACAGTCCAAACAGTGGACTGCAAAGGAGGAACCGGCTCCAAAAAAAAGCAAAAACTGTTTTTTCAGCTGGGAAAGTGATGGCGGCTGTTTTTTTTTTTTTTTTTTTTTTTTTTTTTTGGATAGTCATGGAGTTATTTGAATCGATTATCTTCAAAAAAGGAAAAACCATTACAGGAACATACTACGCATCATTACTTGACAAGCTGAAGGCAAAACTTGCAGACAAAGAAAATCCTGTTTCACCTGGACAATGCATTGCCTCACACCTCACTGCAATGGCAAAAATCCACAAATTACAGTTTGAATTGCTTGACCATCCGCCTTACTCACCAGATCTAGCCCCAAATAACTTCTTTTTGTACCTTCATCTAAAAATTGCTCTCGTAGGACAGAGATTTTCGTCAAATGAAAAGGCAATCACCTTTGTGAACAATTATTTTGTGGAGAAAAATGCTGAGTACTATTTGGACGGGTTACAGAGATGGAAGCACCGCTGGGTGAAGTGTGTAGAGTTACAAGGACACTATGTTGGTGGGGGGGGGGGGGAATCTGAAAAAAAGGTCTTGTATCTTCATTAAGTCGGAAACTTTTCAAACCACTTATGTTTTAGAAATTGTTAATGACTGATTATGCAAGTACTGGATGCAACAACAGACCTGAAGGATTTCCATGTGATCCAAAAATAAGTTGCTAAAGGCAAACTTATAACATTTAAATATTTTTAGTCTTAATTTCTGTCATAAGTAAGGCTGATGCTATTTAGCACAGATAAAAAACGGATGGGATCCAAAGTAAAAAATAATAATTTTATGTCATGTCTATGTGCAAGAAAGTTGTGATTGAGCATTTAACAATTGTTTTATTTTTATGCATTAACCTTCAGTTGCAATATTTGATTAAATATAAAATAATTTACTAAGAGAGTAAAGGATTTCGAGCTTTCATAGTGATGATTATTAATCAGAGCTTCTCTACTCGCCACATATTAATGTGCCCTTCTATGCTATGAAGAAGGCCATTGAACTAGAATGGTCAAAAGCTCAAGCTACTTTATAGATATTGCACATCTGGTAACCTGAGCAGCTTTTCAGTATAGCTTTAGAATAACAAATTGACTTTTACTGAAATCTGTCATTTTGCAAAGGTCCTAGGCAGTGGTGGTCAGTGAATTTTATAACAAGGGAAGCACTTATAAGAAACTGCTACCTGCTATTACCACTGCAACTAATTTTTTCTACAACAAATACTAAAATTACCTCCACTACTGTTGCATACCAGGATTGTAAGGGGGTTGAAGGACTTACAAACCTAATCAACAACTAGGGATGTAGCTACTGAAAGGATAAGGGAGCAGATGGCACAGCTAAACAGATCAAAGTTTAGGGACATGAGTAGGGTTAAAATAACGTGATGGGTTCTCCATAACATTGACAAATATATTTTAAAGATTGGGGAAGGCAAATCAAACACAGCTCTCCTTTGTCTTGAAGAGATAAAGGGTGCAATCAAGACAGACATCGAATCAATTGATGCATGATAAATAAATATTACCTTTTATGTAGAGTGGCATAGAGTTCTGAACAAGAGGTGGCTGGTTCACTTTGATGAGTTGAGTTGTGTAGAACTATTCACAAGTAGCAGCCTCCAATGATCTAACCAACTAACTGACTGACTAACTAACCACGATCTGACTATGATCCAACTAACCCTGAATCGACTAACCCTTCCTTACTGGCTGTAATCGTTTAAATAGAACTGGCTTCCAAAATGTCTGCCATCATATGACTCCGGTTCTTCACAGAGGGTTTACATCCTATGGTGCAACCCAAGAATGACCCTTCTTAATTTTTCTGTTGATTTAACAGAACACATGAGCTGGCAGGTCAATACCACTGCTTACTCTGATCACTGAGTCATCCAACCTGTCTCAATTTGTTACTTCCTGCTAAAGCTTAGAGCTTACCACAAAATGAAATGTGAACCTCCAATAATTAAAATATTTCCCAAATCTTGTTCATACCTTATACGCAACATATCCCCATCACTTAGAGTTTGCTGCCCTCAGCAAATCCAAACGACTAGTAAAATTTACAGATGAGATACACATTTTTAAGTGGAGAATACATAAAAGAATAATTTACACTTACAAAATGTTGTGCTGGACACATAGGCAACCGAGCATACTTGCCAGGTGGAAAAATACAAACATTTACATATATATGTTTTTTTCTGAAAAGTCATAAGTGTAACACCTGAAAAAGAAAATTAGAGGACAGGAAATGGGAATGAGCTATTGCGGATTGGTTTTGAAGTATCCCACGTTGAATGAAGTCCATATTTCCATAGAAACACACTGTTCCACCACTATGAGTTATGTCATATAGTTTTGGGAGACACTTCACAACACATGGTCACTGAAGGGTTAAAATTACTGCTTTAAGTTTGTCTAACAAGGCCCTAGCTGTCACAAGTATTGTAAATTTTTAGGGTGAGGCTTTCAAAGAGAAAAAAAAAGTTTAATGTTCTTCCTGCTCTGGTTTGATAGTCTGTACTTAGTCTTTTAAAGCAGGGAAGCTGATGAACCTCGGTTGTGGCTTGCTGTATATTTGATATCGTGTTCAAGCGTATGGTGCTCTTTGGTAGTGCTTGTCTGTACTGAAGAGCCGATGAAAAGTTTGAAAGTGGAGTTTATGGTTTTTAGAATAGTCCACTTAGCTTACACTCGCCTACCTCAGCTGGGTCTGAGTTCTTGCAGGTGAGTCAATGAGAACACGAAAGAGTGACTTATAAGTTATTTTACTTAAGCCACTGTAAAAGTTTGCTGGGTAGAGTTGCTTTGTCTTTTACCCAGGGTTTCACAGCGATAGCCATGAGTCCATGAAGTCCATGAAGTTGAGGAGGTCCTCTGGAAAGATTGGGTGCCTTTCCAGACCGGAGTAGTCTTGGGTGCCATTCCTAATGTGATACTTGGGTCATCTGGGGTGCTTTGGTTCTCCCAGGAAAGAGTAACTGCTAGGGTCCCTGGCCTCTGTGGTGTCTCCTCTGCTTTCTCCTTATGGTGGTGGTGTTTCCTGATGCTTCGACGTGTTCGTTCATCCATGCCACAACAGGAAAACAAATGATCCAGAGTTAGGATTGATGCATAAGAATATTTCTATGGGGTTGAGGATGGATTAAGGGGAGGCATCTGTGAAAAATGCTAAAATCCAGAGTTTATATCAGAACTGCTTGAAATTTTGTCATTATGTGGGATATAGGGAATCTAGTTAAGCTTTTAAAATTCATCTTTCTATCTTAAATAGTTTTTTCAAAAAAAAAATATTTAGTGCTTTTTATAGTATGATTTTTGTATGTTATATAAAACGTCCCAGGTCATACAGTTTTTCTTTTAGAAACTTTAAATTTTAGATTCAGGTTTCTCTGTACATCAGTTATAAAAGTTGCTATACTTTTAAAGTGTGTATCAAGTATTTTTGGACAAAAAAAATTTATGTGTGAATATATTAATTTTTTTTTTTTTTTTTTTTTTTTTTTTTTTTTTTTTGCAATTTTGAGATTTAAAAATCAATAATAAATAAACTATTTAATTTAAATAAACAAAAATACCAACTTTTATTAAACATTTATTTAGGAATGTGTATGCAAAGTATAATACAAATTCGTTGAGAATTGCAGAAGTTGGAGCATTTTGAAGGTACAAAAATGTTCAAAAATTGAAAGTGGAGAAAAATGAATTTAAAGATTTAAATTGAAATTACACTACTTTCTTTACTTTGAAAACGCCATGCATCATATGCAGGCCCTACAGCTATCTTATTACCTTCTTTCTCTTTAATTTGGTTACTTTTGGCCCTTTTTTTTATAATTTTTCTATCTACAATAGTTTTTACCAAAAAAAATGATAATTTAATTTTTTGCTGCGATTTCTTTACATTGGGAAACATATTACATTCTTTACAATTTTTGTTTTAAATGATTGGAACTTTGGATTCTGGTTCCTTTAGATAATAGTTACAAAACTATATATGTATATACTCACTTGCCCAAGTCTAATGGTTCTGGAGGAGAAAATTTAAGGAATATGATAGAATTTTCTTGAATTTTTTTCAATTTTCTTTTTTCAATGCCAATCATTATTAATTTTTTCATATACAGCCATAATTATACCAATTTTTATTGAAAACTTTAGTGTCTGGACTATAAGGAGTATTAAAAATGCTAAAAGTTGGACATGAAGAAAAATCTAGTTAGAAGCTATAAATATAAACAATATTTTTTTTCTATGTTTCAAATTCATCCTGCACTATATCAAGACCACTCAGCTAGTTTACTATCCTCTTCTACTTTTAATTTAGTTACCTTTAACTGCTTCTTGGCAGATTTATATTTGCTCAATGAACTTTGATCACTTTGTTTTAGCTTTCACCTATCCCTAATACTGCTAATTTTCTTGCTAACAGGACTTACTTTGCTTGATGCAACTTTTGTCTTAACTTTAAGTCTATCTTTATAACCCATATTAAATTCACTAACAGCTGCAATCACTGCAATTTGCAATTTCTTTCTTAATACAAAAACTTCTAAAAAAAAATTGTGGCATTTACTCCATGGAAACTTTCATTAGCATTTTGTACTTCTCCTTTAATGCAACTTTCCCATATAATAGTACTAACTAATCTCTTTATTTTTGTCTATGAGATGGAAATTGTAAGTAGAATAGTTCATGCAATTCATACCCATGGTCAGACAAAACTTCTGCATAGAAATATGACCCTTACCAATGCCCAGAAATACATCAACCATTCTTCTATTTACATCAAAAGGTGACCTACTTGAATCACTGTTAACTCTTGGGCTATAATATGTTTTCACTTAATATTTACCTCAAGCATAGCATTCTAGTATCATTCATTACTATTATGGCTAGAACACCTTAAAGTTTCATTATATTTTATTTCACAAACACTACATGTCAGTGGAAATGTTTGTTTACTTTCAAAAGTAGTAAGTAGGAAATAATATATAAAAATGGTCGCGGAAAGGTTCAGTAGCTTCCACAAACATCCAGAAGATGTCTCTGCACATTACCACAGTAACAGAATCAAACCGCATAGTTTAAACACGAGAATTCCATCAATTTCTTTGCGACACACTGGAAAAAGCAATATAAATGGCCACGCCCAACCGCACATGGGTGTTTAAATAATGACGTGGCTGCTCTTTAAATGGCACTAGGGTCTAACTGACGGCATATTCTGAAACTACAATGTTTAAACATAATTTTAATGCAAAAAACGGAAAATGTCGTTTTTTGTCATTTTTGACAAAATTTCACCGATGCCTCCCCTTAAAGTTCCCAGGGATATAATTAAATGGAAGGGCTTTTCAGGTATCACATTACAAAATGAATATTTCTTATATCTAGTTACAAATTATGATTATATATAATTAACATAAATGGAACATGTATGAAATTATGTGGAACCATTAATTTTAGGGGAAGAAGAAAAAAAAAATGGTTAAAATTTATAGAGTAAACAAAAATGAAATTTTATGCTTGACTTATGGCTGAATAACATAAGCAAATAAATTATGGAAACTCATAGATGTTCCACTTAAATATGGTTGTTCACACAATAGTGATAAACTTGGAACAAATTACAAGTATTATTCCTAAAACGATCATACAATTGAATTAAACATTATCATCAATAATATTTACTACAATTTAGCTAAAGAAAAATTAAATACATTTAATGAGTAGTACTTGCTATAAATTATAGGACATTATTTACAAAAATTATGTCTAATGACTTGCCATAATAGCACCTATATTGGATTAGACCTACGCCTAACAAATGTCTACTGTTGTCATAAAATCAGTCAAATATCAGAGTTAACCATGGCTTTCTATTTTGTTACAATTAATCTTGTTGATGTTACTGGAGTAATTGTTTCTAGAGTTACATAACATACTTTCATAATACATGGTAATTAATGTCACATTGATACAATCATCTTACAATCTATAAGGATATCCTATGACTTTATCTTTTTACATAAATATAGCAGAAGTAACTCTGACATTTGCTGGTTTAGCATCAATTCTTTAAACAAGAGGTATAATGTTTCTTTTCTTTTTTTTTTTCTCAAATAAAAGTGTGATCAAAGATATCGATAAACAATACCGATCCTGTTATCTAAAGATATGATGTACTCTACTGTCACTGGATGTTAAAAACAAGTGTTAAATTACAGTGCATTAGGTTGTCTTATAAATGAAATGTTAATTGACAATAATTAAGTCTTCTCTTGTTTATTAATCCTTAAAAAATTTAGGCGTGCTTTTGGAGCATGGTAATTATACGTGATAGCAAAAGAAAGGGGGTTTGTAGATTGTAGATTTCATCGTGCTGTAATCTGTAAACAGAACTTGATATAACGATTAGTTTAATCTTTGTCATAGGTCATGTCTCAGATCCATAATGAATATCGTCAAGGGATATATTTGAGTCATGTGCTGCCTGCTGAATTAAAAGTTCAATAACTGATGGAGAAACTTGCTGGTTTAAGTTGAACTACCCTTAGAATAGCATACCAAGATAATTACATCAAGTTGATCAGTCTGCTTTGAGAAACAATGAAGATAAGTCAATAGGTTTCTTTATCAATACTTAAGGGTGAATTGGGGAAACATAGCTGAATTCTATGACTTAGAACCTTAGGTAACACCTGAATTTAAAGAAAAAACATGTGCCTTTCTTATCACATGATTTAAGTCGTTTATTGACTTTGCTCTTCAATCTTCATAGCTAATACTATTTCTTATATGATCTTAGGATTTGAATGTATATCTATACCTGTCTATTCTACCATTGTCATTCATTAAGGTAAGCTAATGAAGGGTGGCCAACCCTCATAGCAAACTTCACATTCATGCTGCGCAGCTTTCACTCATACTTAAACATTAATGTTATTTTGTCTTCACAACTTCTTCATTTACACTGATCAGTGGTTTATGTACCTTTTGTTTGTGAATTTTTACAAGAGAAACGCTTGCACAAAAATCTCTGTTAAAACACAACAAATCTAAACACATCAGACTACTTTAAGGGGCCTAAATAAATGCCTTTGGGTGATGGAATCACCAAAGGTTTATAGGCTCTAACATTCATCTATCATAAAACGAAGCACTAGTGACTATAAGCTCTTAAGGCTTGAAGCTGTGAAAGATACCATGGTATACATATATATATATATATATATATATATATATATATATATATTCTTTATAGTTGCCTCTGGAGATCTTGTGATAAATTCCAGTGAAACCATATTAATACTTCTATAACTAGTACAAAAGTGAATCGAGAATATATTGATACATTGCTTCACTCACACTGTTTATTCACAGGACATGTTTCAAGAGCCCTTGCTCCTATCATCAGCTGATACTCGATTAGTGTAAGTTGAAGTGGTTTCCTCTTTCTCCATGTTGTCAATAGATGGCGTGATGTACTTCTCAAAGATGTCCGGTGGTGGAGTTTCAAAATTCATTACTCTATGACGATTTTTGTTAATGAGGATTTTTTTCCCATACGGAAAGGTCTATGGGGTGATTAACGTATTTTATTAGAGATGTTTCCAAGTTGATGTCGTATCTAGTTTTCAAAAAATGAAAAGCCACTGCTGATTTTTCTGCTTCACCATTTTTAATGTTTCTTATATGTTCTTTAGTTCTGATGTTAATATTTCTTTTTGTTTTTCCTATATAAATTTTAGGACAAGTTTCACATTTGATCTCATAGATTCCTGGTTTTTCTTTGGTAGTGATTGAGTTTTTGGGAGGGCCTTTTAACAAATTTCTGATATTAAACCTATTTTGAGGTGCAAGAGTTATGTTGTGTTTTGAGAAGATTTTTTGGAATTTGTTATAGGCTGATGGGTGGAAGGTGAATTTTTTAAAAAGTTTTTTTCTCTTTTTCTCCTGTAGGTTCTAGGGTGGTGGTTTCTTTTATTTTCTTAGCTTTGTTGAGTCTGTTAACTGTTTTGTCTACTAAATTTTGGTTGAAACCGTTGGATATAGCTACTTTTTTTATGTGTAGGTATTCTTCTTGATAATCTTCTCTGTTTAGTGGAAAGTTGATCATCCGAAAGATTAAACTGTTGAAAATGGCATGTTGGTGTTGTTTTGGGTTGAAACTGTTGTTCTTAATGTAATTATCTGTGTGTGTCGGTTTCCTGTAAATACCAAAAGTGAGTTTGTTGTTCATTTTTTTGATCTTGATGTCCAAAAAGGGGAGCACACCATCCTCTTCTGTTTCCAATGTAAATTTTATAGCTGGATTTTGTATATTTAAAAGTCTAAGACCATCTTGTATGAGTTTTTTAGGTACTATTGCAAAAATGTCGTCAACTTAGCGATACCACACTTTGAAATAATTTGGAAAAGTTTTTGTGATATGTGTTTCAAAAGCACTCATAAATAAATCTGCGAAGAAGGGAGATAATGGGTTGCCCATAGCTAGGCCTGTTTTTTGTTTATAGATCTGTCCATTAAAGCTGAAAAAATGTTGATTGATACAAATTTCTGTAAGTTGTGAAAGTTCTTCTATTTCTTCAGCCATTTTTTGAGAAGTGGAATAAGCTCATTGGTAGGTATACTTGGATATAAAGAAATGACGTCAAAGGAAACTAAAGCATCTGTAGAGTTGATCTTTGTGTCCTTCAGGAGATTTAACAATTCAAACGAGTTTTTGATACTTAAATTTTCAAATTTTGTGAAGGATCTGAAGATTTGGACTAGCCATTTTGATAGTTGGTAAGTGGGTGCATCAATGATATTAATTATTGGTCTGAGGGTAATTTCAGGTTTATGTATTTTGGGTAAACCATATATGTATGGTGTTTTTGGACTGTCTATTTCATTGTTCAATTTATCTCTTTTAGTCATGATTTTACTGTTTTTAATTGCTAATTCCACAGATTTGCATGCTTTCTTTAATGGATTGTTTTCTAGTTTAACAAATTCTTTTCCGTTTAAAAGGTTGTCCATTTTTTTGCAATGGTCTTCTTCGTCCAATATTACTATTTTGTTACCCTTGTCTGCTTTTGTGTAGACTACCGGTTTTTCATTATTAATTTTTTATATGAATATCTGTTTGAATTTGCATTTTGAATATGATCTAGAGTTTCTATGCACTGTGTTCTGATCGTAGATTTTTTATTATCGGGCAAATTATATATCGCTATTTCAATGTCCGCGATATAGTTTTCAATGTTTTTTGTGTAATCTACACATGTTTTTAGGCCTTTGTTTAGAAAATCTATTTCTTTCTCCGTGAAGTTGCATGTGGATAGATTCGTTACATTGTTAGGTTTTTGACATGAGAGTAATAAATCTTGCTTTTTATGTGGATTTGGTTCTTGCTTCTTTAGAAGATTCATGAATTTTTGTTTCAAAATGGCTGTTTTCTTACGCATTTTCAAATTAAGAATTGACAGCATATTATTTTCTAAGTTAGACCGCATGGCCGGGTTCATACATTTCAAAATTTTTAAGTGTAGTTCGTATATTTTTAATTCTGTGGAATGTAACAAATTGTAGTGGTGGTTTATTTCCATTTTAATTACACCACAATATAAATATAAATATTGTGACTTTGTGGGTTCGTGAAATGAAAAGTCCAATTGCACCACTCAAAAATGTTCTTTATTTCCACCGACTTACAGTTAAACTCCTGCCAATTACACAGAATTACGTAATGCACACAATTACGATTCACCAGTTCGTCCGTTACAATTTCACTTGCACTCGTAATTGCGTACAATCCTCCTATGCACTCACACAGTCTTCTCGTCGTACACTAGCACTGCATTCTTACGCCAAAAACTGACTCACTCCTCTTGCCCGACGTGTTGCTTATATAGGGTCAGCTAGCCGATCTGGAAGGTTCTAGATTAGATGAAATATCCCATAAGTTCGAGAACCTAGGAGAAGTGTAAAGAGACGGCTCAGGAGCCTGCAATCCCTCTCCTAACCATCCCTTCAGTTAGTGACAGGAGACAAATGAGTGGGTGTGGCGTGGCCTCCAGTCCCTTCTCAGCTGTCGTTTGTTGTGCTTCCCGATAATTGGGTGACACTGCTCCCTCCTCAAAGCTGGTCGTCCCGAACAGCACCATCATAGCGGGCTAGACGATCCAGGTGTACCACCAACATCTTCCCTCGGGGAACCTTCTGGATGTGGTAGACCATGTCGTTAATCCTCTTCACCACCCGGTACGGTCCTTGCCATGGCTGCTGGAGCTTCGGGCAGCGCCCCTTGGTCCGGGTAGGACGGTGCAACCAGACCAGGTCACCTTGCTGGAACCCTTGGCTGTTGGCTTGCCTGTCATACCTGGTCTTCATGCGGTCGCTCACCTTCTGGATGTTCTGGCGAGACATCTCGTGCATGTCGTGGAGATGGTCCACCAAGTTCTCCACATACTCGGTTGCTGGCTGTTTCGCTTCCGGAGGGCTTCCAAAAGCCAGGTCACAAGAGAGGCGTAACTCTCGACCGAACATTAAGCTGGCTGGCGTCATCCCAGTTGTGTCGTGTGTAGACGAGCGGTAGGCCAGCAAGAACAGTGGCACCTTGACGTCCCAGTCTCGCTGATGGCTGGCCACGACCTTCCACAGGTGTTCCTCTAAGGTCTTGATGTATCTTTCGACCATGCCATCCGACTGGGGATGTAGAGGCGTCGTGCGGGTCTTGTTCACCCCCAGCCTTTGTAGTGCCTCCTTCATTAGGTTGGACTCAAAGTTGGTACCCTGGTCACTGTGTAGCTCTAACGGCACCCCGAATCGACAGAACACTTGCTCCACGAGGCAGTCTGTGATTGTCTTTGCCTCTTGGTTTGGGATGGCATACACCTCCGGCCACTTGGTGAAGTAGTCCACGACCACCATTAGGTACTTGTTGCCTCGGTCGGAAACTGGGAACGGTCCAGCAATGTCAACGGCGATCCGTTCGAATGGCGCTCCGACGTTGTACTGCTGCATGCGACCCTGGCTCCTAGTCTGGGGGCTACGACTCGCCGCGCACACGTGACACTGACGGCACCATCTCTCAGCATCTGCTCGGAGTCTCAGCCAGTAGTAACGCTGCCGTAGTTTGTCAATCGTTCGGTTCGCTCCCAGGTGTCCTCCTGAAGTACCGGCGTGCACTTCCTCCAAGACTTCCGAGACCTTACTCCGGGGAAGTACCAACTGTTCTCTTTGCGTCTTCCCATCGGGTGACTCCCATACCCGGAACAGCAAGCCCTCTCTGGTCTTCAACGAGTCCCATTTGGCCCAATACGACTTGTAGGTGGCGCTCCTCGGTGCGATGTCCTCCCAGGTTGGTCTCGTCCCTGCCTGCACTTCGCTCAAGAGTGGCCCCAAGTCTGCGTCCGCCAGCTGCTCCCTCCTAAGGCCTGCGCTATCCCAACCATCCGCAGGCACTGCCGTGACTACTCGGACTGCTGCGGCACGCTCCTTCCCCTCCACTCTTGTGCACTGTCCGCACTCTTCTGGACAGGGTCTCCGGGACATGGCGTCAGCGTTACCGTGGCTCTTCCCTCTATGATGTTCCGAGGTGAAGTCGTACTCCTGCAGCCTCGGGACGCAACCTGCTGTCTGGCGTTCTGGTCGCGCCGTCACCATCACCTCGCTCCTCGCGGGAACAACCACGTCTTCGTTCAAGACGACCCTGCAAATACCAAGGCGCTCCTCTGGTTGACGGAGTATAACCTCTTCTCCGTTGAGCCGCAGGACCTTCTTGCCGACGTCGACCGTCGCCTCGTGGCTCCTGAGGGCATCCAATCCCAGTATCACCTCCTCAGCCACCTTCGCGACGAACACCCACAAACGCACGGCACTCCGTCCCAAGGTCAGCTCCAGCAAGGCCTCCTCCACAGGCAAGGTGTCGCCCGATGACGTGACAAGCTGGTATGGTCGGCTCGGCTTCCTTGTCGGCAAACGCTTCGCCACGTCAGGTCTGATGATGGTCACGGGCGCCCCGGTGTCCACCAGCACGTGGCACGGCTTTCCTCTTACCCAACCGTCCGCGATGAGGCTGTCATCCATACGCCGGCTGACGGCGCGCAGTGTCACTCGAGGGGATGGTGGTGATGGCGCCGACGTGCCCCTCTCCACGACGGCCCTTACTCGTTTTCCGGCTGCTCTTCCTGGTATGGGCAGTCTCTCTGCAGGTGTCCGGGCTGTCCACACCCCCAACACAGGCCACTAGGTGTTCGCCGGCGTCCCTCAGCTGGTCTTCTGTCTCCGGCGTAGCGGACACTCCTCGTTCTCGACGTCGGGATAGCTGTTACTTTGGCCGCCTCCATCCTTAATGCCGCTGTCAGCGCCTCGTGGACGGTTTTATAAGCGCCGAGCATTAGGCGCTGACGAATCTCCGTGTCCCGTACCCCGTCGACAAAGTTGTAGGCGGCTTCCCGGGATACGCCAGCTGCTCAATCGCTATGGCAAACTCCTGCAGCGTCTGCCCCGGCTGTTGTGACCTTGCCTTTAGCTGGCTGCGGTATGCTGCGGCTAAGCGGTGGTTCCCGAAGCGATTCTCCAGGGCCTCGCAGATGTCCTTGGGCGCCGCCGTTGTCTGCAGCGCGTTTAGGACTTCCGCGGCCCGTCCCTGGAGGCTGGCTATTAACTGTGTGGCCTCCTCCTCCGGTGACCATCTGTTGTGCTTGGCCACTGTGTCGAACTGGCGGCGGAAGACCTCGAATGTTGACGCGCCGTCATATTTCGGAGGTTTGACGCGCGCCGATGTTGTGTCGCGTCCCGGTGCGTCGGCCTTCAAATCCTTCAACCTCCTGCCGACGACGTCCTCCACCATGGCGTTCAGGGACTTGACGCTGCTGTCGGCCTTCCCTTCCAGGTCGTTAACGTGGCTTGCCAGATCCTCGACGCGCTCGTCCACTTGGCCCATCCGCTTGCCCAGCTCGTCACGTCATCCCTTACGCCGGCCAACTGTTCTTCAAATTTGGCGGCGAGAGCCTCGTTCGCCACCATCATTTCCGTGGCCAAACTGTCGTTCGCTGCCCTCATTTCTGTGGTCAATTCGGTCTTTATTTCTTCCATCTTCTCGGTGATGCTGTCGTTGGCCGTCTTCATTTGTTTCAACTCGGCGGTGATATTGTCGTTGGCCGTCTTCATTTGTTTCAACTCGGCGGTGAGGTTCTTGTTTGCCGCTTCTGTTTTTGTTGTTAACTCGTTCATCTTCGCGTCCATTTTCTCGGTGATGTTGTCGTTTGCCGTCTTCATTTCCGATGTCAGTTCGGCCTTCATTTCCATCATCTTCTCCAAAATCTTTTGCAATGCCGCGTCCATCGCTGTAATGTTCCGTGAAGTTGTCATCCCACTTCTGACACCAGTGTGACTTTGTGGGTTCGTGAAATGAAAAGTCCAATTGCACCACTCAAAAATGTTCTTTATTTCCACCGACTTACAGTTAAACTCCTGCCAATTACACAGAATTACGTAATGCACACAATTACGATTCACCAGTTCGTCCGTTACAATTTCACTTGCACTCGTAATTACGTACAATCCTCCTATGCACTCACACAGTCTTCTCGTCGTACACTAGCACTGCATTCTTACGCCAAAAACTGACTCACTCCTCTTGCCCGACGTGTTGCTTATATAGGGTCAGCTAGCCGATCTGAAAGGTTCTAGATTAGATGAAATATCCCGTAAGTTCGAGAACCTAGGAGAAGGGTAAAGAGACGGCTCAGGGGCCCGCAATCCCTCTCCTAACCATCCCTTCAGTTAGTGACAGGAGACAAATGAGTGGGTGTGGCGTGGCCTCCGGTCCCTTCTCAGCTGTCGTTTGTTGTGCTTCCCGATAATTGGGTGACAATATACAAATTATATATTATAACTTTTATTATATTTATAATAATTATTTATTTATTTATAATATTTATTTATTATATAGTATATATTATATTATAAATTATATATATACAAAATCCGGCTATAAAATTTACATTGGAAACAGAAGAGGATGGTGTGCTCCCCTTTTTGGACATCAAGATCAAAAAAATGAACAACAAACTCACTTTTGGTATTTACAGGAAACCGACACACACAGATAATTACATTAAGAACAACAGTTTCAACCCAAAACAACACCAACATGCCATTTTCAACAGTTTAATCTTTCGGATGATCAACTTTCCACTAAACAGAGAAGATTATCAAGAAGAATACCTACACATAAAAAAAGTAGCTATATCCAACGGTTTCAACCCAAATTTAGTAGACAAAACAGTTAACAGACTCAACAAAGCTAAGAAAATAAAAGAAACCACCACCCTAGAACCTACAGGAGAAAAAGAGAAAAAAACTTTTTAAAAAATTCACCTTCCACCCATCAGCCTATAACAAATTCCAAAAAATCTTCTCAAAACACAACATAACTCTAGCACCTCAAAATAGGTTTAATATCAGAAATTTGTTAAAAGGCCCTCCCAAAAACTCAATCACTACCAAAGAAAAACCAGGAATCTATGAGATCAAATGTGAAACTTGCCCTAAAATTTATATAGGATAAACAAAAAGAAATATTAACATCAGAACTAAAGAACATATAAGAAACATTAAAAATGGTGAAACAGAAAAATCAGCAGTGGCTTTTCATTTTTTGAATACTAGACATGACATCAACTTGGAAACATCTCTAATAAAATACGTTAATCACCCCATAGACCTTTCCGTATGGGAAAAAATCGTCATAGAGTAATGAATTTTGAAACTCCACCACCGGACATCTTTGACAAGTACATCTCGCCATCTATTGACAACCCGCAGAAGGAGGAAAGCACTACAACTTACACTAATCGAGTATCAGCTGATGATAGGAGCAAGAGCTCTTGAAACATATCCTGTGAATAAACAGTGTGAGTGAAGCAATGTGTCAATATATTCTCGATTCACTTTTGTACTAATTTGTGCTTCACTGTCCCTACGCTTCTTTTAAGTTTATACTTTGACTTCTATAACTATTTGAAAGAAAAGAAATCCTTCTAAGAGAACCTTGCGGTTTCCCTTAAAATCGAACATCTTTAAACACACTTGTTTACTCAAATTCTAAGGGGTGGTTACCTTGATTATGAAATATAATTCTTAAGCATAAATAAAGTAATGGGACACTTAGTTGATTAATAATTACTAAAATGTGTTACCTCTGGTGTGGTTTTTTTTTTTTTTTCTCGGAAGAGAGGAAGTAAGAAAAGGGCTGAATGTGTGCCTTGTCATACTGGCGAATGTTCCACAGGAGGATTGGTAGGGTTACTAAGGGCCGGAGAATCCGTTTGCAGAGACATTGCAAGGCCCAGGACATCACAGGAATTTGGAGCCATCTGTGTAGTCTGGGGAGGATGATTTATTATACTACGCCAACGAATAATTTGATAACACAACTTAATAACTCGGTAACCCATTAGAACAATAAAGAGTAGGATTAAGATACCTGTAATGATTGTAACAGTGTCATGAAATACCGCAGATGCTGAGTCGAAGGCCAGGTCACGTGGTATACGTGTTGCAATTAGCAATTCAGGGCGTCGAAACAGCATCACTAAAATAACGAGTGTAAGGAAGGAAATCCAGATAAGGAGAAAATTTGGTTTTACAGAAGAACCAATTATAGAAATTTCCAAGTTTGGAAAAGGAGAGATTTTGGGGTGAATGTGATAGATTAAGGTGGGGTACCTGTACGGACCAATTTGCGTTTAAGCACTGAGTTAGGTTAGTGAAAGTGAGGTGTTCGGCCATGGTCCATGGGGAAACCTTTAGCGAAGGTAGTGAAGTTCATCCTGCCGGAATAAGATGCAGTGTTTTAGGTTCAGGGAAATCAGAGTCGAAACAAGGAAAATGTTTAGGGATATATACCACGTGACCTAACTTAAGTTCACATGAACAGGGTAATACGATGTGAAGGGCGCCTGCAGAATTTTCAGGTAGGTTAGGGATAATTTGAGTCGTGTGGTTGCAAATAAATTCAATCGGGTCTCGAGGGTGAGTGACAAGGTACTCGTCTTTGGCAACTTTAGTAATTATCATTTGATTACCCGCGTGACATCTAAACGGGCAGTATTCATTCATTTCAGCAGCTGTCATACCTTGTAACAATTTAGTAGCACATAAAGGTGTAAATAAGAGGTCATTGCTGAATCTGGGTATATAACAAAGTTTAGTATTAAACAGGTCGCAGAGTTTAAGATCCGAACCTGTTATGGGGCGGACATGAGTTCCGCTGACTGCGACAAATGCGTGGTTGTTCGCAATTTTCGTTGTAATTGTTCAAAAATATGAAAGGATATTATAGAAAGTGGGAATAAGTGACTTCTGCATAATAGCATGGAATCTATCTGTTTTAGAAGTAAAATAGTATGAACCGATCGTTGCGTATTTTGTAAAATTTCCCATAGGGCAAAATATTGATGGTCAGTCATAACATCAAATTCGTAACGTATTGCATTATAGGTGACATTAGCACCACGTATAAAGTGTTAAGATGGTCGTTTATTTTTGTAAAGGCCAAAGCAACTTGCGTGCTGTAAGCAGTAAGTTTGTCTGTCGTGTCCGATAACCAAGTATGATCTTTTGAAATTAGTCTTTCTAAGTAAGCATAACGTTCTAATAATTGTCTATCAGTGGCGCCTAGTTTGTGTAATTGTGGTTAGTCGCTACGTCACAGCAGAAGTTAAGTATATCTCCCAAAAATGCTATTCCTCTCTCCACACGAGGGTATTTTTGTGAGTAAAGTTGAACATTGCATTTGATAACTTAGTAATTTCCTCATCAAGGGTATTTCCAACATAATTAATATCATCTTCTAGACGTACCAGCAGAGGTGGGTAATTTCGTCCTCCCGAAGGTTTTGGTACAAGCAGGTGTTCGCGGTTGAATTTTCCTCTTAAAACCTTGAAGGTCAACGGGATCGATGCTGTTGTGCAATCTTTTTAAAGCAGACCGCGTTGCTATCCTTATGGGCCTATGGTGGCAGGTCTCCTGCATCAGGGCCAACTGAAGGCCCAGAAAAAGTGTAAGGAGTCGAAGTTGAACAGTCATCTGAAATCATGGATGAGAAACTAAAGAATAAGTGTCAAATAGTGACGTACTGATTTCAAGAAAATATCCTAGGAAAAGAGAATATCGTATAATGAACTGCGAAAGTTGCTAAAGAAAAGTTTGTGTGTAAAATATACCATAGGAAATTTATAATGGGATTATTGAGAATAATATAAAAACGAGTGTATGTTTATTCTGTAATAAAACATAAAAATGTTTGAAGGATGATATCAGACTTTGCCGTACGTGCTGTATTGGGCTCCTGAACGGAGGTGCCTTTGTAACTTGAGATCTGTAAGTTGAGTCGTGACATCTGAGAAACATAAGAGTAACGCAACGTGATATTCACAATACTATAATGTGCAGGTAAAGGTAAGATATGCTCTTGTGAAATAAAGAGAAAAAAATGAAATCTGTGAAGTTTCAAAGTTAAAATATTGAGTTCAAGAACCTAAAATTGCGAATTTAAGAAAAATGTTGACTGAAGCAGTGATTTCTGGTAGTTTTTATAAATATTTGCAAAATCATCTGACCTAAGGAGAATTAGGGTTACCCTGTCCGGCTTATGGGGCTATCAGTTATCTTCCAGGTTTCCTCAAAGTATGACCTGTGAGATTGATGAAATTTTAGACTTAGTTAGTGGGGTAGTTCGTGTCTTCGAAGCTACAGGGGAGGAGGACCAGCGTCTGGAGCTCCTCCGCCAATTTCAGGAGGCACTCCCTCTGTGGCGCATAATTTGGTTCTCTTTTCCGTGCATCGGGTTCGCCGAAGAGTTTCTAACTCAATAGGTGTTTCCGGAGCTCCGGAACAGGTCCGCGGAGCTGCTGGTAAGTATCCTGATACTTAGGCAAGTTTCGTTGCCAAACTCTAAAAAATGTCCCTATATTTATTGTTCTTTCTTCAAAATGTTTACATATAGATTCATTGGTGCCATCAGCGTCTGGCCGCTGCGCCGGTCCAGCCTATGGACTTCGAGTAAAACAGGTACAGTGTCTGCTTCCTGATAATGGAAGTACTTATTGGTTGATGGGTGTAGTATAGTTTTATTTCGTGTAGCTTAGTTCCGATGATAATTGCACTATTAAAGAAAGGAAGTTTTCCACTGGGCTTTTAAACGCGTTATTTAAAGGTAAAAGTTTATAGTAACGGGAAGTAATGTGTATAACCAAATAGTCATTCGTAAGAGTGGTGATTTAGAAAGGAATTAGTTGTCTATAATAACGGGTGCATGAAGGGCCTTTTTCTGAAAATAATATTAATACACGTTAGAAAGAATACCTATTCAGAAACTATGATTATAACGTTGTATTGCTTGAAAATATATAATAATGTGTTAGATATGAATCAAGGGACTTATTCACGAAGGAATTTTGTTCTTTAGCGTGAACACGTCTGTCTTTCCTGTCGATCAACGTTTAGCTTGCAAAGTTTCATATTTCACAGTGTAATCGCAACGTCAGTATTTTAATTTATTGCTGGCCTATGAAAGTCGGCAGCGTGTCATTTCATGAGCACCGCGTACTAGCGTGTAAAGATGTGTAATTATTAGATTTGTGGGTCAGTTCTACGGATTTATAATTTTGGAAGAGAAAAATGCAATAAAGTAACAGTGTGTTAAATCGTTTTCCATCGTTTAATGGGTGAATGTCTAATACGTCGCGTGCTATGTTATTGAACTTGATGTGTCTTATTGTGTATGTATAGAACGAAATAACGTGCTAGCTGGTCCAAATCAGCTCAGTGAAATACCACCCATTATAATTATAGATTTAGAAAGATAATTTATAATCGGGAAACAAGAAAAGTGTTGTTTTTTATTGTTTTTTTTTAAGTGTGATTAGGTGCATCGAGTGTTGTAAATGGAGTTATATGTGAGGGTAAATGAACATTTTTATTTGTGTTTTGAGCGTGGGGGTTCGTTAGTTATAAATTTGTAGAAGGTATAATGCGTTCCCAAGGTTTGGAATTGCTTAACATGAGTGGGTGAGGTAAACATTCATATGGGTAACTACGAAAGGAATTGATTCCTGTCTCACGTGAGCGTAACACAGAATTTAAATTTCGTGTAAAGCCATTCATTAAGTGAGAATTATAGGTACTAAATATTAATTTTTGGAAAAAGAAATGAGTGTTGTAGTTAAATATTTAAATGTTTATTGGTTTCTGATATTTGAAGACATAATAAGTTCATGTATGTGTGTGTGTTTATCCACCATTGGCATATCGTCTTATGTCGTCTGCTATATAAGAATTCGCTATCTTTGCTAAAGATTTTAAAGATTGTTTTTCCTAGGAGGAAAAAAATCAACACATGGAAGGGGAGAAAAAGAGAGATGGACAGACCTGAAATCATTAACTTTTTTTTCCCTGGTTAGCTTCCATTCTAATCATATGAGGTATGATGCTGCATACTCAATTTTAAAGTCATTATAGTGAAGTTGTAACGGATACTCTACAAATTAATATCATATCAATAAATTATTAAGGTGCATAATAGGGATGCATTCTTGATACGTGTATGACACTATCATATTTCTTTCGACCAGTAACATTTTTAATGCGATAGTTTACGGGACTTGTTTGTTGTACAATAACATAGGGTCCATGGTACCGGTGAAGAAGCTTAATCGTTTTGCCTTTCATTCTCGTGGGGGTGAATATTTTTACTAATTATCCGGGTTTAAATTTAATGGTACGTCTTTTTCTGTAAAATAGTTTTTTGTACTTAATTTGTTTTTGTCTGATTTTATCCTTAGCTAGCTGGCGAGCTATCTGAATGTGCTTTTGTGTAGTTTGGACAAAGGGGTTGTCCGTGGTGTACTTTAGTTGCACTTCGTTGGGAAGGGTGGGATTGCGTCCACACGAGGAAGAAGGGTGACTTTCCTGTGATTTCTTGTTTACTCGAATTGTAAGCAAAGATAACATATGGAAGTGTCCTTTTGATCAGTTGCGACGTAGTGTGACAACATATTGATTACAGTCTGGGTAGCACGTTCTGTAAGTCCGTTGCAAGCCGGGTGATAGGCTGTGGTGACTGATGGGTGGACTCCCAGAGGTTTTAAGAGATGTTTCATTACGTCACTCTGAAACACAGTGCCTCTATCCGATAGGAGCTCGGCTGGTGACCCATGCCGACAAATAATTTGTTCTAACACACACTTAGCCACGTGCTCTACAGTACTCTTAGGAATAGCACGAGCTTCTACCCATTTTGTAAAGTATTCTCGCTAGAACAAGCATAGTGTTACCGTTTTTGGAACGATGAATCGGGCCGAGCAGGTCAATGCCCCAACGTTCACAAATAAAATTGATGGCAATCGGCTGTAAAAGACCAGCTTGTTTAACATTTGTCACCCTTTTTCGACCTTGGCAAGATTGGCACGTGCGGACGTATCTTTCAATATCTTTCTTCATCCCAAGCCAGTAATATCTGGAATGGATTTTTGTAAAAGTTTTCTGGAATCCCATGTGCCCCGACAGAGGATCTGAATGACACGAAGTTAAGATTTCGTGTTTCAGTTGATCAGGGATGACCAATAAGTGCAAAGGCCAACCTTCAGCGTTTTTGCGGTGCAGGACTCCTGATTTTAAAGTATAGGTTTTTGCCTGTCGTTGTAACCTAGGTGAGCCGGATTGGGGATTTTCCAACGTAGTTATTAAGGGTAGCAACTTGGGATCAGCTCTTTGTTCATTTGCTACTTGAACTGGTGTTAATAGACAAGTTGGCAAGTCATCCGATTGTTCCACTAAACAGGGGTTCGGTTCGTCCACTGGGAAGCGGGAAAGAGCGTCCGCGTCCGTATGTTTTGCACCAGATTTGTATATGATGGTATAACCATATTCTTGGAGTTTTAAGCCCAACGTGCTAGTCTTCCTGTAATGTCTTTTTTTTAAAAAAAATTACGAAGATAGCAAAGTGAATGATGATTACTTACAATATTGACGGGGAAGCCATAAATATATGGTCTAAGATGTGTTTGTAATCTGAGCCAAATGACAATTTTGTTTCTCGCCACGGTGTATATTCACTGCGCTTTCGTCAGCTGTCTTAAGAGTTATATCGTAAGAAGCTAAATGAATAATAGCTTGAAATTTGTTTAAAACGTCCATTCCTAACAGAAGGTCGTGAGCGAACTCTCGTTCCACTAATAATTCATCTGTGAATTGTACTCCTGCAAGTTGAATGACAAACGTCTAGTAATTTATTGTCTGCTGTGCGGAGGAATAAACTATTAGATATTGGAGCAATAGGTGTTGTAACAAAACATTCGCGTACTATACTGACTGCACTTCCTGTGTCGAATAAGACATTAACTGCTTGATTGTTAGGTAGACTTCCTTGAGTCGTGAGTACATTCATTGTGCGAATGTGTGAAATTAAGTCTGGAGAGTTAGATATTACTGACGCCACGGGTTTTTGTACCGTGACGTCTCTTGACCGTTTGGGGGATTTTGTATAATAATAATAATGATGATGATGATGATGATGATGATGATGATGATAATGATGATAATGACGATTTTCTTTTGCTTTATTGATATCAACAGCATGCTCCATTACATAGTAATACTACATGCTTTATAGTTACATGCCCTATTTTGAATTAGTAATTGTAAACATTACAACAATTTTACATTAGGTTATTCTGTGTTTTAGACACTATGTACATTAAATTGAGTCTATTCTTCTAGCTGATTTTTGTGAGTTCACAATTTGTAATTATTTCAATCTAAATACATGTCATATTTGTAGAAGTAGTGCTTTATGTTTTAGTTAATTGTAAGATTATGATGAAACCGGAGTAAGTTGATTGTATAGAGTTCACAATTTGTCGTTATTACACTCCAAATCCTTCAGTCCATGTCCGCGATTTTTATAGAAGTTGCAAATTTTACGAACGACTTCAGGTGATTATTCGCAATCTTCTCGTTGGTGGTAGGCCATTTCCCTCCATTGCATGTTACACTTTTTGCCAATTCTAGTCTTTGTTCATCAAGTCTTCTACAATTAAATATTATATGGTTAACGGACTGTTCTTCTTATCCGCAAGGACAGAGTGGGTTATTTATTATTCGAAATCGGTATAGGTATACATTTAATTTTCCATGGCCAGTTAACATTGTAGTGAGTTCTGGGGATATTGGAATCTTTTGACGCAATCTGTTTTTCACTAATGGGAAGAATGCTTTAGTCACTGCACCTTTCGTTGTGTTCGTCCAGACTTGTTGCCACCTGTTGAGTCCATATTCCTTCGCTCTCGTTACAATTACGTCTTTTGGTATTTTGTCGTACACTATTTCACTATCTTCAATAGCAGCGCGTTTTGCAAGCTTATCTGCTAGTTCATTCCCTTCTATTCCGCAGTGGCCTTTAACCCAGCCAAAGTGGATGATCCAATTTAAATGGTTTAGTGCAAGAAGTTTGTCTTTGATAGATTCTATTAGTCGATTTCTTTTCCAGTTGTTTCTCAGTAGATCTATAGCAATTCTGCTGTCAGTGTATATTGCAACGGTTCCGTTTCTATCTATTGAACTGGCATAATATAGTTCTTCTAATTTCTCTAGTACTTTTAAAATAGCAAGTTGTTTGGCTTGATTGTTGGTGCAGTGGCCATGCAATTTGAATTTTAACTGGTGTGTCATAATTCCGTTTTCAAATATAATTCCTGCTGCGCCAACTTTCTCCCCCATTTTACTTCCATCTGTGTACGCTTCCATTCTATATATGTTATCTTTGTTCACCTCCTGAATCGTTGCCACTTCGGCAGGATGTCGCCAGTGTTTCACTTCTAATGGTTTGTCGAAGTCTGCTATGTTACTTTTTGTTGCCAGATATATTTGGAGTTTTTCCTCTATAGTTATTTCTATAGGACATACTCCAGCTAGTACGCACGATGCATCATACGAGAGAGTTCTATATGCTTTCGTCATTTTTATGTTGATTAATCTTTGAATTCTTCTATATTTTGCAATATTTTTATTCTTCCGTATCGCATCTATCCACATAGGAGCTCCGTATGTCAAGACAGGGACTATAGCACCTTCATAGATTAACTTAAGTGCTTTGTGACCTAGCCCCCATTGTAGCTTTGCTGTTCTTGCTAGCATATGAACCAACGAGATTGTTTTGTCTGCAGTATATTCAATGTGTGCGTTGAAGTTAAATTTGCTATCTAAATATATTCCGAGGTATTTTATTTCTTCGGTTTGGTTAAGTTTATGATGATTCAAAAATATGTTGACATCCCTATCTACATTTCTTCTTCTTGTGATAAATAGAACCTTGGATTTCTTTTGGTTAAATTGAATTTTGTTATCATCAGCCCATTTTTGGACTTTTCTAAGATCGTGATTTGCAACGCTCTCTGCTTCTGATTTGTATGCTCCTCTTGTCATTACTACCAGGTCGTCTGCGAAGGCGATCACTCTTGTCCGGTGATCATATTCTAAATTCAGCATCGAATTGTACATTATGTTCCAGAAACCTGGACCGCAGCATGATCCTTGTGGGCAGCCTTTCTGTACTTCTCTTTCTGCTGTATAGTTGTTCACTGAAAATACTGCTCTTCTGTTGCTGAAGTAATTCACTGCTAAATTATATAAATTCTTAGGGCATCTAAGCTGCCTTAGATTCTTGAGTATGCTAGGCCACCAAGCTGCATCAAAGGCACCTTTGACATCAAGACTAGTGACTACTATGCATTGTTTTGACTTCAAGCATTTATCGATGAAAGTTTTAACTTCCATTGCAGCATCAACTGCTCCCCTTTGGCGGGTAAATGCAAACTGGTTATTGTGTAACAAATTATTGCTGTACATATGGTGTAGTATTCTGTCAATCATCAGTTTTTCTAGTAGTTTACATCCGATATTAATGATGATAATGATGATGATAATAATGATGATAATGATGATGATAAAGATGATGATGATGGTGATGGTGATGATGATGGTGATGATGATGGTGATGATGATGGTGATGATGATGGTAATAATGATGGTAATAATGATGATAATAATGATGATAATAATAGTAATAATAATAATAATAATAATAATAATAATAATAATAATAATAATAATAATAATAATAATAATAATAATAATAATGATAATAATAACAATGCTAATAATAATTAATAATGATAAATAATAATGATAAATAATGATAATGATAATAATGGTTTATTCACTTATAGACATGAAATACATGTTTCAAGTTTCGTCCAAAAAGTTGACATATTACAATACTGTAAATGATTAGTTAGTTACATACATTAAGATTTACAAATTTTACAAAGCATATACAGAGATTAATAATTAATGTAACCGTCTTCATGGTAAAGAAAAAAAAAAAGAAGAAAAAATAAAGAAAAAAAAACAATCTTCGGTTTTCCCTTTCTATGAGGAGGGTCTCGTGGTTCTTCCCGTCCATTGGTCATAAGGTGAAGATCTCAGTAATATGAAACAGAAGATGTAATAAACTGTTTTACTATTTTCTTATTTGTTATATACTGAATGAACATAAATAATAGTAATAATAAGAATAATAATTAATTAAATATTTACTTATTTACTGATTTCAGAAATAAATTTTAAAGATTATACTCACTTGTTGAAATTACTAGACAGGTTGAGATAAATGTATTACACAGCATTTACAGTTTGATCTCTTATTTATACCCTCATTGAAATATTTACAAATTACATGTGTCAGGGAAAAAAAAGGAAAACTTTTCAAATCACAATTGCAGATATTCATCTATGTCATAAAAGGCCCTCTCGATTAAGTAATGTTTTAAACATTTATTAAACTTGGAACCAGTTGATTGTTTAATTGTGGCTGGCAGCTTATTGTATAAAGTTTTTCCAATTACAAATGGATTTTTATCAAAAAATGTCTTACTCTTTGCTTCCCTATACGTATTCTCTTTAGTTCTTGTGTCATATTTATGTATATTGCTATTACTCCTTATATTTGTAGTTCTCCTAACTAGTAAAATAACTCTAAAAACATATAATGCAACCACTGTAAGAATTTTCTTTTTAAAAAATTTCTCTACATGAATCCCTTGATTTTAATGTATAAACAATACTTACACACCTCTTCTGTAATACCAGTCATCGTTTTAAATTCTCTTTAGACGTTGTACCCCATAATCCAATACCATAATTCAAATGAGGATGAATTATTCCATAATAAATCAATTTTAAATTAGGTTTATCCAAATAGTGTGCCATGTAATTTAATAGATAGATACCCTTACTTATTTTATTGCATATATAATTAACATGTTTTGTCCATGATAGGTTTTTGTCAATATTCAATCACAGAAATAAGTGGTCATCTGTTGTATCTATTTCTTCATTTCCAATTTTAATTTTCATATTGTTGTACATGCAATTACTAATATTAAAATATATTATGCTTGTCTTGTTTAAATTATTAACTAGGTTGTTATTAACAAGAAATTTAAGTAGTACATCTGTACCTGAGTGTATATTATTAGTTAAGTTGTCTTAATCTTTTCCCCAACAAATTATAGATGTGTCATCAGCATATGATACAGTTTTAACATTATTAATCACAGGTAAATTGATAGTGTATAATGTGAATAGTAAAGGCCCAAGCACAGATCCCTGTGGGACTCCATATTTAACGGTTGCTAATGAGGATTCATATTTTGTTTCTACTTGGTTTAGTTTACATATTTCTGTACTTTGTACCCAGCCTTGTAAGTATGTGTTAATTAATTTACCTGCAGTCCCCTTTATACCATAATGTTCCAATTTTCGTAATAAGACTTGGTGATCAACACTATCGAAGGCCTTTGATAAATCAAGAAAAATTCCCATTACTTGATTGTCATTTTCCATTTTGTTAATTAATTCGTCTATAAATTCTAGAATAACCTGTACAATAACCTTTTCGAAAACCATGCTGGGAATTAGATAAAATGTTGTGTTTGTCCAAAAAACTTAAAATCCTCTTTAAAATAACTTTTTCCAGTAGTTTAGCAAAAGTAGATGTTAAAGTAATTGGTCTATAATTACTCACATTATTAACATCACCCTTTTTGTGTAATGGTTTAACAACTCCTTTTTAAACAGTTCGGAAACATTCCTTTCCATATAGAGGCATTTATTAGTTGTACTAGGATGTTAACTAATTCTTTCTTGCATTGTTTCAGGATTTTTGTTGAAACTTCATCCCACCCGCTCGAGGTTTTAGATTTTAATTGAGTAATAATTTTGATTAATTCTGTCTCAGTAACAGGATTTAGGAACACTGTGCTACCAATATGCTTTATTCCCTCATTCCTATCAATTTTCACTGTTTTATTTCCCTTAGGCACCGCTACATTTATGAAGTATTCGTTAAATATATTACCAATGCTTACTGGATTATCACCCTTTTATTCTGATATTAATTACAATGTTCTCTGAATTTCTACAGTTTTTCTTACTAGCATTTACTACATCCCATATGGCCTAACTTGTATTTTTTGCAGTAGCTACCTTATATTTAATATTTTCCGACCTTAAACTTTTGAGAGCAGCTTCATACTCTTTTTTGTAATTTTGATATCTGTCCTAATACAATCTATTACCATACTGCTTATAAAATATATACATGTCCTTCATTGCTTCCCTAATCTTAATTACACTAGGGAGAAGGATTAATTTATTACTTTCATTTTTGCATTTATTCATAATCCGTTTTGGACACGAAGTATCGAAGTGTTTATTAAATGAGATAAAACTTCTCCCATTTTTCATGGACACAGTCAGTATCATGTACTTCATCCCATGATTCATGTTGTAGCAAGTTTTTGAACACATTTATATTATATGAATTGGTTTTCCTTGTTCTTGCTTTTAAAATATTATCACTTCTAACAATAATTTTTTGAATTTTCATTATCTGTGCCTTATGATCAGAAACAAAACTATCAAATACTTCTACTTTTATTCTTTTACTATTTATATTTGTGGCAATTTGATCTATAGCGGTAGCTGATGTCAAAGTAACCCCATTCGGTATTTTAATATGCATTTTAATATTAAACATATTTAATAACTCTGTAAGTTTTGTATACACGTTATTTCCATTGATAGAGTTTATATTTATATCACCTATTATTACAATTTTGTTATTATATACTGAGTATTTTGTCAACACTGTTTCTAATCCTTTAAAAAAATTTGAAGTTTCACCACTTGGCGATCTGTATAATCCAAAAAGTAATGTATTACCCTCTTCAGTATTAATTTTAACCCCAGCAATTTCAAAATCCTTTTCTATGCAATATTTATTTAAGTTGTATATTTGCACAATTTCTTTGTAGTTTTCATGAGCATATATTGCAACACCCCCACCTTTAAATTTACTTCTACTAAAACTATTTTGTAAAACAAAATTGTCTAATTTATAATGCTCAATTTGGTTTACCTTTAGTCCATGTTCTGTAATAACTACAAATATAGGGCCTACTTGATTTATAAGTATATTAAATTGCTCAATTTTGTTTGCTAAATACTGCACATTTTGATGCAGCAGACTTAAGTAACTGTTTTCATTATTTTGTGTTACAGATACCCTATAATTTTTGTCTGAATCTTCTACTTTATAATCCCCCACCTTAAAATCTGTTAAACAATCAGCCTGGCTCCTTTCAGCAAATTCTAGTTTTTTGATACATTTTGTTCACAACTGGCAATAACATCACAAAGTAGCTTACCAAACTTAAATGATCCTCTCCTGTTCAAGTGGAGACCATCCCTTGCAAGATCTTCATTCTTTATCCAGCAGTTCCCATCTAGCATCGCACAGTTCCGAACTGAACACATCCAGTCTAGTTGTTTGCTAAGGTGATCCACACGCCTCCAGTTCATGTCTCTTCTGTTTAACACACCACTGACAATTACCTTTGTTAATGGGCTATCTTCTTTTACTTGTTGCACCAAATCCATAATATCACCCATAATTACATCAGCATTTATCCCCCTGCGTAGATCGTTTATCCCAAGGTGAATTGCCACTATATCTGGTTTCACTTTATTTAGTTTGAGCATCTCCGTTTTATGTTTCAGTTCTTCGGCGCCTCTTCCCGGGAAGCACTGCACCTCATGACTCATTTTCCTACACTCATTGCCGGCATATTTTACCATTGAGTCTTGTAACACAATAACCCTCGATTTTTTCATGTTTGCGTTTTCCTTTGATTGTATTTTCAAAGTTCCATTTTCATTCTCTGTTGACGATAACGCTTGAAATTTGTTAAACACGGGTGCCTTTGCTTTTCGGTCTAACTCCGCCATGCTTTTGCTTTTGTTCCCTCTGTTTTTGGCTACTGTTAAAAAAGATCCTTCTTTTAAGCTTTGAACTTCACTTTTAAGTAGCTCATTTTCACTCTTCAAGCACTTGATTACATAAATACGTAAATGCATAGTATCCGCAGATAGTATCCTTGACAACGAATTGTGTTGACTGACGATGTGGGCAAGTGTCCATGAAATTAATCTCACAAAAACATAATTGAAGTATTGTCATCGGCTTCTTAAGCTAAGTGGAGAATATTTCCTAAATATTTTTATTTGTGTAGTACTTGATTATGTTCTCGGCTTTTTGTAAATCCTGATTTAGCATTGCTACAATTATCTGTAATGACGCTATTGTTTCGGCTTCACGTGTTCCTGCATGCATGCATATGTGAACTATCTCCATGCCGTGCCATCTGATAAATTTGTCGCATTACATCATATTACAATATATGCAACATATAAAATATGTTATCACATCCATAAAACTGAATGAAATAGAATTTTAAACTAAATTTATTAATTATTCCGGAAATTTAAAGAAAAAAACTTTTATCGAAATCGAAGGGAATGAGTCATTCCCTTCCTTCCATTGACTGACTGCCACTGGTCCTAGGTAAATCACTAAATGCCAATATATGCTAACAAAATATGTAAACAAATTTTCTACCATGGCTCTTCATGAAATGGCGGAGCTTGTTAGATTTACTCTAGTGTAACTTTTCAAGATGGGTCTAGGGTTTCTGCAAAATGCTAGGTTTTAGCAAAAGCATATACCATATCTGACAGGATTATAAAAGCTGATAGCGAAAGGTTAGCATTCAAAGAACCCAGTATAGAAAACAGCCATCTCTGGTGTAGGTCCTTAAAGAAATGTAACATTTGGCTTTTGCAACATATAAGAGCTACATAATTGGAACGAAATAGCATATTGCATACTAAGAACTAAGTCATAAGTAACTTACATTTTGTGGTTAGTGAATTACTTTTTTGCAATACTGGAAAAAAACATAAAAAGTAATAAATCAAAATTGCTACTATTCTGTTGGGTACCGTAAGTTTAATGCTGTTGGATTTTATGTCACTAATTATTGGTAGTGTATTGAAAACTAAAACTGTAAGTATTAATGACCTGTTTCATCCTTGTTGCCATAACACTTAAATGTATTGCAAATTTAGCTCACACAACCAAATAAGTGTTCACTGTGATTAACTTACAAATCAAGAATAATCATAAGCTTTCACAGCCGGAGTCTAATTTGAAGACAGAAGAATTTTCCGGGTTTCAGTTGTGACTGAAACTTCACCCAGAAGACTCAGACCATGCCACCACTTATGATGTTCACCGCAGATGAGAACGAAACGTATGGATGTTCCGACTCCATCAGACCACAGCTCCTGAGCCCAGAAAATTCTTCTATCTTCAAATTGCAAATCAAGTATTGCAAAAAAATATTACATCAGTATATAAGTTAATAGGTGTAACTATTGAAATGAAATTTGAAAATTATGTCTATCTGCATTTATTTTTATCTCATATTTAATAACTAAAAATTGATTTGCATGTAATGAATCCCGCTTAATTGAATAAAGTAGAATAGTATATCAAATGTCACATTACTGGAACGTTTATTGAAACTTTTCACCCTCGTACCCACACAGTATGAAGTTTAACTATCCAAGAAACTTCCACAAATCAAATTTTACTGTTATTAGAGCTATTGAAATATACTGTTTCCATTTATAAGTCAAATCAGTTGATTGTTCTAACGCATCAAATTTTGATACATCATGAGTAGATTGATAAAATTAGTTGTAATCTGTTTATAACACTAAGTGACGTACATTTTATTTTTATTTTATTTTATTTATTTTCAGTTCAGTATAGTGTTAAATACACAAAAGAACCACGTCATATGAATTTATACAGTTTAAGAACACAGCTATACAGGTTGTGTGATATAAATAGAATACTAACTTGCTTTAATAAATCCATACACACTAATAATAATAATAATAATAATGATAAATGATAATAATGATAATAATGGTACTAATGATACTAATGATACTAATGATAATAATGATGATAATAATGATGATAATAATGATGATGATGATGATGATAATAATAATAACAATAATAATAATAATAATAATAATAATAATAATAATAATAATAATAATAATAATAATAATAATAATAATAATAATAATAATAATAATAATAATAATAATAATAATAATAATACATTTACAAGCATTGTTGAAAACAGGCAAGTTGTCAATTATATACAATTAAAGTTGCTGGATATTTTGATATATAAATAAATATATATATAATATATTTATAATTAATTTTCAACTCAAAGGCCCAACTGTTGTCTGTTGTTTCCTGTGGTCTTCTCTCTGGTGGTGGACTATGCACTTCTTTAGCAAATTATTGACTGGTGAGATTTCAAAGTTTATTGTCCGGTCTTTATATTTCTATATTAAGATGTTCTCCCACATTGTCTTGGATTTAGCTGCAGAAAGATTTTTACTGCTAACAGAGGAGACCCTCTAATTCCTTTAATGATTAATTGAAGGCGTAAAGGAACTCACCTGACAAAAGCCTAATGTTTGATACCTCACCTTCACGCAGTGCAGCTGTTAGTAATCACATATATCAATTTAGTTATAGCAGAAAAGTGACCCTTTAATTGCTTCTATAATCTGAGGACTTAAAGGAACCGATCCATATTGAACTAAAGGGCAGGGCTGTTCACCAATAAGCACTGGTCAGCTTGGTGGGTTATTGACCTGGATTAACATTTCCGCCTTTCCATATATCAGATCTCCTCTTTTACCTTTCCTATCCAATTATCTACTCAACTCTTGTTTTCTTCAATCCTGATGGTATTAGAGTATTTGAGACCTAGGAGATCATTTCATTTTCTTTTCTGTTCATACCTTTCTCTACTTAGAGTGATGTAACCGTCATTTGGGATCCCCAATTTTAAATGGTTATAAAAAAGTAAATAAAAACACTCCAAATAATATGGTATCTCCCTGGGAAAAGAAATATTCTGGAAGAATATTCCCCCAATTGAATTTCTGGACAGGGACCTTTTTTTCAATGAAAACAACAAAATATTCATAATCAATTAATTTTACAATGGAGTACAGGAGGATTATCACAAGCAAAGAAACATGAACTGACTAAAATTATATATGATCATAATATTGATACATGTACCAATTCAAGAAGTAAATTTAACATTAGAACAACTAAAATACTACCAGTTCCAAAATTTGAGTATATATTTACTTCCTAAAGAACAAAAAATAAGCAGTGGTATTCTAGTTGGTGTTCGAAAAAATCTTACTACATCTTTTAAAATTATTAAAGAAACGAATGACACACATAGAATAGAAATGATAGATGGAAGAATAAATCTCACTTAAAAATTTATGTGGTCTATGATCCTCCAAACAACACTTCTAATCTTGAAAATATAATAGTTTTATTACAATCATAATTGGAGATTTCAGTGCTCATTCAAGTCTATGGAGATATGACAAACCAAACAAACAGCTCTGGGAAGATCTTGAAAGACCTCATAAATTCAACAACTACAGAAGTTATTTACCATAAAGAAGATCCACCAACCTTCATCCACTATTCTAGTGCTGGTACCAACCCGACTTACTTTTAGTATCCTTGGATTTATACTCATTAACTTCCAAACAAATCTTAGAAGATTCTGGCTGAAGACACAGGACTATAAGTGCCACTCAACATGAAAAGAAAAATTTAACTCCTATAAATTATAAACCTATATGGAACTCTTAAAAACAAATTGGAAAGATTTTACAAATGTAATAGAAAGCAAATTTGAAATACCAATTAACGAATCAACAAAGTAAGATAAATTACACAAAGACTTATGTCATACAATTTTGAGAACAGCAAAGAAATAATACCAATAGGATTAAATAAAAGTTATAGATCTTTTGGAATTCACAATTAGACAAAATGAAAAAAGAAAGATCCCTAGCTAGAATCACAGCAGAAAAATTTAAAGATCCGAAAGAAGTACATACAACATTGGAGAAAATTGAGTGCTCTGTTCAAAAAAGAAATTAACACCAAAAGAGAACATTTTAATAATGTTCTACAGAACTTGGACTATGGAAAAGATGCACAAAAAGCATGCAGATTCATACATAACATACAAAACAAGCAAGACAATTAAAATAAATTACCTTTTATTTATAATAAAACAATTACAAATGACAATGAAATAGCTTATAAATTTAATAAAAGCCTGCCTCGGTAGCGTGGTGGTAACATGTCTGCCTCACGTTGAAGAGGTCCCGAGTTCGAATCTTGGTCAGGGTGAGTTACCTGGATAAGGTTTTTCCCTTATCCTAAAAGACGAATGTCGGGTAACTCTAAGCTCCATGGACCCTGGGCCCATTTGAGCATCATTTCACCCATTCCATTCATCATTCGATATGACTTAAAAAGTTAAAGGACAAATTACACCAAAAAAAAATTAATAAATACTATGCTAATACCTATAAATTATGAGCTAATACTAGAAAAGAACAAAAAATATTGCAGAAAAACATTGAAGAATACATAAAATCAACAATTAGACTGAAAGACTATATTTAATCAGGTATTCAATATTAAAACATTGAACATTGTAATTAATAACTTAAAACAGAAAAATCTCCGGAACCTGATAATATACATGAAGCACCTAGATGCAAACCCCGAAAATTTCCATTTCACTTAAATTTTCAGGAGATGGAAAACAAAGAAACGTGTGGAAGCTATTTATTAAATTATAGATGAGTTGTATTTATTACACATCAGCTTCACTTACATACCTATATTTAGGACATGTTTCACGAACCATTGTTTGCATCGTCGGCTCTTATGCGACTAAAGCTTGATCCAGTGGTGTGAGTAGTTCTGGAGTTGCTGCTGCCATCTATTGAGTTTGTGATGAATTTAAATGTGGGGTTGTCTTCTGGCGGGATTTCAGAGTTCATTAGTTTGCTTTTATGTTTTACTATGTTTTTTGTAAGATTTTATTAATTTGGTGCTATCTTCAATTTCATGATTTTCAGACCAGAAATGAGCTGCTATTGCGGACTTATCAATATTTTTGTATCTTAACTGCCTAAAATGTTCTTTCTAGTGCCCATGTTTCTTTTTGTTCTCCCTATGTAAATTTTGTTGTCTTTACACTTAATCTTGTAAATGCCTGACTTTTCTTCTAGTTTTATCTTATCAGTATTATAACTGTTAAGTAGGTTTTTAATGTTGTAATTGTTTTTTTGGTGCCAATGTTATATTGTATTTCTTGAATATTTTTTGGAACCTTTTGGTGGCCCAAGGGTGGTAAGTAAATTTAGCAAATCTAATTTCTTGTTTTATTGGTGAAAGAGCTGTTGTGACCTGTTTTAATCCTTTTTGAAGTTTGAAATATGTAGCTTTTTATCTACAAGGCTTTTGCCATGTCCATTTTTAATTGCAGTTTTTAAGATTTTATGGTATTTATTTCTATATTCTTGCTGGCTGAGGTGTAGATTTGCTTTGATGTAATAGTTTCAAACCAATTCCACACAAACATGCCACCATCAACAGTCTCACACACAGATTAGTAAATCTACACCTCAGACAGCAGGAATATAAAAAAGGATACCATCAAATCTTAAAAACTGCAATTAAAAATGGATATGGAAAATGCCTTGAAGATAAAAAACTAAAATCTTTCAAACTTAAAAAGGATTAAAACAGATCACAGCTCTCGCACCAATAAAACAAGAAATTAGATTTGCTAAATTTACTTACCACCCCTGGGCCACAAAAAGGTTCCAAAAAATATTCAAGAAATGCATATAACATTGGCACCAAAAAACAATTACTGATAAGATAAAACCAGAAGAAAAGTCAGGCATTTACAAGATTAAGTGTAAAGACTGTGAAAAAATTTACATAGGGAGAACAAAAAGAAACATAGGCACTAGAAAGAAAGAACATTTCAGGCACCTAAGATACAAAAATATTGATAAGTCCACAATAGCAGCTCATTTGTGGTCTGAAAATCATGAAATTGAAGATAGCACCAAATTACTAAAATACATACAAAAACATAGCGAACTCATCATATGGGAGAGAATATACATAGAAATACATAAAAAAGCAACTAATGAACTTTGAAATCCCGCCAGAAGACAACCCCACATTTAAATTCATCACAAAATCAACAGATGGCAGCAGCAACTCCAGAACTACCCATACCACTGAATCAAGCTTTAGTCGCATAAGAGCCGATGATGCGAACGCTGTTTCGCGAAACATGTCCTCAATGTAGGTATGTAAGTGAAGCAGATGTGTAATAAATATGACTCATCTATAATTTAATAATCATTTAGCTTCACTGTGGTGTTCCAATACCACAGATTAATACCAGATTCTCAACTCCGTGTTAAAAACTGAAGACGCATAGGGCGCTCATTGCTGAATCCTTAGACCCCGGCGACCTTGGCAACTACGGCTGGTAAGACCGGTAATGTAGTAAGCTTCTATTCCGACCGAGCTATGGTGCATTCGCTTCCCCTTTCCTTCGGCTCCCGTTTTCACTGACTGATAGAATCAAACTTCTGTCGAAATCACATCTCGCCACACATAAATAGTTTACGCGCATTTCAGCTATCGCATATTCGCATAATATGCGTCAAATACGCTGAGGAAATATGCGGTAAACTATTCATCAGTGTGCGAGATGTGACTTCGAAAGAAGTTGTCCAATTTGTGAAAAAAATGTCAAGAATCCACTTGAACTTTTCCTCTTAAATATGAATAATTGACTTCCACAAAGCATTATATCTCTATTCCTGTTGCAAATTGATAATTTTGTCTTTAAAAACAATTAAAATTTTAAAAACGAGAGAGTGAGATCACTTAAGATGCTGTTGAGATTATACAAGACATCTGTATCCCCTTTCCCACAAGCTTCTTAGTGTAATACTTAAAATAAAGATAACTTAACACTAAAATAATGATTCTGTAGATACAGGAAAACAGGTAAGGTTACCATAATGTTATATGTAATGCAATTTCTTTGTACACAGAATGTTGAAAAATTCCCTGGAATAACAGTGAGAAAAAAAAACCTAAAGAAATATGTATATAAATTTGAAATGATAGCTATGTACAAAAAAATAGCACTATTTATTTAAAATGACAACAAAGCAGCTCTGTTAATGGTTATATTTAATAAGAATTTTAAAAGCTCAATAGTACATACATTATTTTCAGCACAAGTATACTAAAGTATATTCAGAGAAAAACCTGAAATTTGTGATCGATTCATATAAGATTAATAATGTCAAATTAGTACAGAAGTCAGTATTGGCAACGGGCGACATAAATTTCATAAATGGCACTATTTTATATACTTCTAATCACTTTGGTTGAATTAACATTCACAAGTGCAGAATAAATTATGAAAAATAATAATTACATTAAAGCTGTATCATTCATTTAAAATAGTCCCAAGGTTAACTCTGTCTTCACAACACAAGAATATTACAGTGTTGAATTTTTAATGCTTCAATGGCATGCATATGCACAGTAATGAATGCTGAAGAAGAAAATGTGCAGTTTTAAAAATAAAATTTAATGCACAGTGTATCTTCCAATAAGAGATTATTTCATGTAGTTATCTGACTGTGAAGTATAATTTGCTTAATGTGCAGAGCAATTGTTTGGATAAATGGCTTGCTTTAACTTGATAAGACTTTAAGCAATGTACTTTATGACTAAGATGGCAAATGGAGCCCTCTGCATAGTGTAAACCTCTCAGTCCATGACATACAACTGAATGTGTGTCAAATAACTCAATGAAAGATTACACTATGAACTATTAATGCTGTTTGTAGTTTTAGTTAAGAAGTGAAAGTGATGGAACTGTGTGTTTGAGTAGTTAATAGAAAATAATTTAGTAATGTAATTTATTTTCTCACACATCTAACCATTATTTCTTTTGACAGTCCATGATTCCCTTATGTGTTCACTACAAAGAAGCAAGAAGTGCATTATATAGCAAAATAATGTGCAGTTTTATCTACTTTTCAAAATTATTATGTGGCTTCGCATCACTGCATGTAATGAATGGCTCATATATTAGGTTAAACATCTTTTTCCCATGCCAAAGACTGAGATTTTCATTCCAACTTAGAACAATGAGAGGATGTTTAACAGTGTAGTTTCATGTGACATGTAACATTTCTGTGGGTCACGCTAGAAATGTTATATCATCGTTAAAATGGTTAGCATTACAGAAATTGTGTACCAATATTACTCATAAATGGTGGCAAGTACATGTTGAGAACAGATGTACCACAGAATACATAAATGCTGTGCAAATATCACTTTAACTTGTTATTTTTCTGAACCCGTGTGTGTCTGTGTCTGTCTGTGTGTGTGTGCGTGGGTGTGTGTGTGTGTGTGTGTGTGTGTGTGTGTGTGTGTGTGTGTGTGTGTGTGTGTGTGTGTGTGTGTGTGTGTGTGTGTGTTAACAAGGAAGAGGATTTATAACCTATTATTTATTGTGAAGCTTTACTAATTTGAGATCAAGCCACGCTGTGTTTAGGTCCTAGCTAGCTGACATTGTGCATGTTTTAAGAATAACTGGAATAATAGAAATAAAATTAAAAGTGGCATATAATGATGATGACACAATGACATTTTAATCATTTCTTGCAATGCGCAATTACACCTAAAAACTTGTAAAGCTTTTTCAAATAAATTCTAATACCATCAGATCTCTTCAAAGATGGTTATTCAGGTAAATAATTAAGTGTAGTGTGTACAATAATATTGCATAGTGACTACTGCATTAAACAATATAGAACAAATTAGGTTTATGGAATCTCAGATCATACTTTTAATTGCTGTTAAAAGCTGTGACATCCTTGATCAATGATGTAGATATACACTGATGAGTAAGGTTAAGAGAACTTAATTCTTCAAAATACTTATCATTGCAATTTAAAGAAAAAGTTTATAAAATTCATATCAAGCATCTCGCCCAAATATTTTAATTTAAGCCACCTAGATTATACGTAAACACAGATGATGCTAATTTTGGTATATCTGAAAATTCACAGCTATTTTTTCAGTAATTTAAACTGGATATTACTTATATAAAAATTAGTTGTGGTTGGTTTATTGACACTCGTCACTTACTTTTTCATATATTTATGAGAGACTAGTTTCAAAGGCCCTGGCCTCCATTTTCAATCTCTTCCCAACTGGCAACTGTTGTTATCTGCTCTCTCTGGTGGTGGAACTATGAACTTTTTTGTCAAATTATCCAATTTTCCATTGGAAAAATAAGGATCGCGTAATGAACTTTGAAATCCCGCCAGCAGATAATTTGACAAAAAAGTTCATAGTTCCACCACCAGAGAGAGCAGATAACAACAGTTGCCAGTTGGGAAGAGATTGAAAATGGAGGCCAGGGCCTTTGAAACTAGTCTCTCATAAATATATGAAAAAGTAAGTGACGAGTGTCAATAAACCAACCACAAATAATTTTTATATTAATTTTGACGTCACTGTTACTAAATTCCTCCAAACACACATCATGGATATTACTTACTTTACATGGACTTATATATGACTTATATATTTTAAATTTAAAACTACAAGTACAAACACAAAAACTAATACACCCAATCAACTGTCTAAAATAACCTCACTTTTCACTTTTCCTTGTTGGCCACAGTATTCCTCAAAGTTTTTGTTAAATTTTCCACTGATATGAAATGAAACTCAAACTTTCAGAAATATTTGATATGCCACATTAAATTGCTGTATACGCAGGAAAGAATGCTTTGTGCTACATTACTAAAGTTCCTGAAGATCACTGCACATCACCAAAACATACACAATATCCAATAATCCTGCACTCTGATTTCTGCCATCGTATTCCTGGTAGCCTGAGATGATGGATGACCCCTGAAAGACAAAAAACAGAAAACCCATTATTGCAGTAATAAAGTAACAAGGTTAATGAAACTAATGCTTTTGTATGTAAAAACAGCACACTTTTTCCATTATAAGGTGCTACATTAATCTAGAGAATTTAACTATGCATGAATATGTATTAAGGCACATTTCAGGTTATGTCATATTAATTGTCGGTATTTAGCTACATGCTAAATCTTACTTACCAATAGGTCTTTGTGAAAATCTATTCTCATTCTTCCTGCTGCCCATACGTCCTCGTAGTTCTTTCAAATTTTTACAATTTCGCAAATCGATGAAAATTGTATTCAGAACTTAATTTGGCTTGGCCTCCTTGCCGCTAAAGCTTTAATTCAAATATTTACAGGTTAACCAATGTAGTGTATTATTCATATCGTACATTGAGCTCAAATAAGGTCGATAATAGGCCAATAATATTACGAAAATTACTTCATAAGTAGTAAAATAATACAATAGCTATTAAATTTGGAACTAAGCAGAAGTTATTTTATACATTAGTTAGTATGCAACACGGCAGCCAAAATAATTATATTGGCGGCATTGAATCCGGCGCATGCAGCGCTCAAAATGTATCTTTAGACCCCGGGTGTTTCGCGAACCTTAATGTGTCTCCTGGTTTCCTATCTGAGTTAACAGGCCCTGTCCAATACAGTTAAATTTCGATATGTGTGGAAGCTAATTTACAAGAATCCCCTTCAGATTTTGCAGCCACCTTAATAGCTATATAAAACACCTATTAACATCTAAAATTTGCAAGAACTGACTCATATTACCAAAAATAATAAGCTCAAAAGTTGGAAATGTCTGTGTTTGCTCCTAAACGCTTACTCAATCTATGAAAACTGTAAAATATGACCAAATTTTGTTTTATTTTGCTGCCGTTGTTCTGAAACTTGCTTCCAAAGGTGCATTTTCTATTTATCACATTACTATAACTTTCAATTTGTAATTTTTGTAGCCTTAATTTTCTTGGGTCCACTTTTCACACTATCAAGGCTGTAGATTCAGCCTGTGGTTCACAGATACATTCTTCTTCAGTGTTACCGGGGTTTTGTGCACTCTCAGTAACACATTTATAGAACGCAGGGTCATTCTGCTCCATTCAGATCCGAAGTGATGCTTCAGCAAGGAGTCAATGTCAGAAACCTTTTCCTTCTTGACTGCCACTCCTCTTGGTAATAAGGCAGGTGTTATCATGCTGGCATTCTTACCCTTCTTGAAAACAGATTGTTCACTACCTGCATCAATTTTATAAAATGGCTCTCCCCTAATATTCCCATTGCCCTTTGAACGAGTAAAGATCATTTGTTTAGCCTAGTTAAACCTGTAATGTTACTGACCAGGACTTTTCATTAACTTGACTTCTCCAGTCATACACATCTACTTCTGTACCAAGTTTTATAACTTTACCAAACTGCCCAAATATATCAAAATAGTCTTCAGGCGTAAGAATTGTAGTTTTTCATTTCACCACCTCGATGTAACCGAAAACTGTGTCTGCTAGCAAATTGCTATGACTTGCTACAGGAAATATTAGCTCTAACCTGTGACTGTGCCATTTAAAGCACATTGCTATGACAGATGTATTTTAGTTCTGTCCCCCACACCTGTCTGATCATCATCGTCATCGTCATCATCAAGAATTTTTTGTCATTGAGCTTTACAGCAATGGACAACGTCAGAAAATACAATACAAATTACAACAATATGATACAGAATAAGTACAAAGTTGAGCTTAAACACAACTGATGTCAGAAGATAACATAAATATTACAATACAATACAATCTTTCTATTCTATTTTACAGAATATATAGATATGAGAAAATAATGTTCAGTGAATAGGTGACACTATTTACAATTGAGGTGCATTTTCAAAAAATTCCTGTAGGAAGTAGAATAGATTGATTAATAATTTGTCGTAAAGCCTATGTTTAAAGCTGTTGAATTACATAATCTGGAAGTGCATTATACATTCTTATACCTAATATTTCAAAACTATTATGTGATTTTGCAAGCCTATGATAAGGTGTGTCAATTTGGTTTGTATACCTAGTATTATGTTTATGGATATCCTGTCTACATTTGTAATCAGATAAATTCTTTTTTATATAAAGTAGGATGGTATAGATGTATAAGTTTACTACTGTCACTCTTAATTTAATAAATAATGACTTACAATGTGCAAATTTGTCTGTATCAGATATAATACTGTCACCCAATTAGCAGAAAGCAAACCAACGACAGCTGAGAAGGGACCAGGGGCAGCCGAGCCACTCCCTCCCATTAATCTCAGTCACTAACTGAGGGGTGATTAGGGAAATGTCACTTGTCACTGGCCGCCCCTTTCCCCTTCCGCTGTCCTCTGGAACTTTTGTGGTGATTCATGGAAACCAGAGACTTCTAGAAAAACAGTGATATTCCTATAAAAAGGGGCTTCAATGAGTGAGTCAGTCAGTTCTTGGTGAGCAGCGTAAGAGTGCAGTGCTAGTGTACACACGAGAAGACCGTACGTGCATCGGAGGATTGTACGTAAGTGCGAGAGCAAAGTGGAATTGTAACGGACGAACTGGTGAATCGTAATTGTGTGCATTACGCAATTCTGTGTAATTGGCAAGTGTTTAACTGTAAGTCGGTGGAAATAAAGAACATTTTTGAGTGGTGCAATTGGACTTCTCATTTCACGAACCCACAAAGTCACAATATGGATAATCTTCTTCTGCAATAGTAGGATATTACTAACGTGGCTACTACCCCAAAGTAAGATACCATATAATATAATGCTATGAAAAAAAGCAAAGTAAGCAGATCTAATGTATGTATTCGGTACACAGCTTTTTAAGTTTTTGATAAGATATATAACTCTTGAGAGCCTAAGTCTATGTCTCTCAACCTATGGAAAATGCAATTTTGGCCAATCTTTTTCAGTCTATGTGTAACTATACACAATGTTTGGATCAAGACTGTGTATGCCTTTGAATGACCCTTCAAAAATGGTGAAGTTAGAGGTATACAGCTGCCTGGAATAGTAACATTATTGGTCAGGAAGTTTAGGAAGTGGGATATTTTTCTGACAATCAAAGATTTGCACAAAGCTTGTGGACACATTTTTCACATCTGAGATTTTTCTTAAAGTACATCAATTTCTAGCTTTATTTTCTCGTCTAGTTGAAGGAAAACTGAGTACACATCAGTTGCGGGACTTCCGAGACCAATATTATAACATGTTAAAAGTGTATCTAAAGAAGCACTGTTTCATCTTGAATGTTGGTTCAGACTGATCATTAGTTTTTTAATATTTAACTCTGAAGACAGGTAGAAAGGTTGATCAGCAGCAATAGTGGCCAACACTTCCCTATAAGCTTTCAATAAAGGATTTGACAGTTGCTCGCTTTCCGTCATTATTCCTTAATACTCAGTCTCCATCCCGATTTTCTTGAGACACTGTACCTGTGCTGTGAAATTACTTCATGTTACATGCTACTCAATCTTTACTGTCATTAAAGTATCCAAGAATGCACCTTTACATACAGGAACTAGTTTTCCACTACATGCAATCACTTTGTACTTGGTTGACACAGATCAAGGTTTCTCTGCTGTTTTGTAGCAGCAATGTCACAGTATTTTAGAATATAAGCACCTTTCTTCACTTTGTCTTCATCAAATCTTTGAGGAACCTTTTATATCCTTCATTGTTAGTGAAGAGCACTGGAAAGATTTGGATACTCGATGAGTACAAGGATACCTCGGAAGTGATGTTGGTGCATACCTATAAGAAGATAAAGGCCTGTGTATGACTACTACATATTATGATAATAATGTAAAGCCACAGCTGTATTTCAGGAAACAGAATCAATGTACAGTGCTCTGACACTTAATATATGAAGCTTAGACAATGCGACTTACTTTTTTAATTTTGCTTTTTCTTGTTTTGAGTTTAGACTATTTCTCAGCCTTTTCCATGCTCTCCCAGGATCAACAGGGACAATATTGACATCCATTATCTACACCAAATGTATGTCTAATGAAATTGTCTCTTGACACTGATACTGTGATACCTGGGAGAACATTCAGTTGACATTAGTCTGATTCACTAATGACCAGGGGCGGCTTCTGAGGTAGTGCCGCTGTGCCATGGCACCATCGGTATGAAAACGAAGGAAAGAGAAGTGTATAAGAATTGCGCAAAAAGAATTGTTTATGAGTGGTTGCTCCCTCGTTTGAATAGGCGCTAGCTTGGTGCTGATTCCAGAACAGCACCATCTACGCTCATAAGCGCCTGTGTTAAGGACTAAGATGTCTGCTTATATACGGCCTCTTATGGGAGAAGGTCAGAGAAGGTAGTGCCAGGATTGCTCTGGCGCATAACTTATGCTTTGTCCGTTAGAGTGCAGTAAAGCACGGGACTTCAGAGAACCACAATCCTGCCACCTAGCGAAAGACAATGGTAAGAATACATTTCGTGTTATACCTTCCTTTAATGCAGTATCACCATCCTACTGCAAGTTAATGCTGAAGAACTTCAAAACGTAAATTAACGCTTAATGAAATCAGTTGTAGAAGCACAACACACAGATATCCTTATAAAAAAATTAATTTGGTTTCAATGTGAATATAGTATTAGATTTTAAAATTAAGAGACAGTATTTCAACATGTGCATATTTCACAGCAGCTGCTTTGTTGGTACAACGTAAAACCCGCATGTGCAGCATGTGTTGGACACATGTTTTCAAAACAATGGTAGAGTAGTTCTGTATGTGCTCTTGTAATGCTGTAGTTCATCGTGAGCATGGATTTTTAAAACAGTATTCAGTGTTTTTTCTTTAAGTTAAACTTCACAGTAAAGTTACGAACATGAACAAGGTGAGTAAATTACTGAAAACTCCATTTAGTAACAGTACTCTAAGTGAAAAAAATTCAGATAAAAACAATGGGTAGGCCACTCCCAAATCTGAATCTGCAGCAGCAAACAAAACATCGATGCCATAAATTTAATCCAGATATTTATCAAAAGAACAAATGGATTTGCAGCTGTGATGAAAACAATGCAGTTTTTTGTTTTCCTTGTGTGTTATTTGGGGGAGATATCCATTGGCGTAAGACTGGAATAACTGATATTGGGCATTTATGGTCTAAAATGAAAATGCATGAAACATCGAAGCGACACATGGACAATGTTCTGAGCGTTTCATTTCTAGGCAAAACCAGCATTCAGGACAACTTAGATTCGCAGTATAGGCAAACAGTCAACAGCCATAACAAACAAGTAGACAAGAACAGGTATATATTGAACTTAATTATAAACTGTATTTGGTTCTGTGGTGCTTTGTAGCTGGCTCTTAGGGGACACGACGAATCTGACGCCTCTCAAAATAAGGGTTATTTTGGTGAGCTCATTCAGTTTAGTGCGGAGTTGGATAAAGAACTTGAAGTACATCACAGCCAGTCATCAGTATTTAAAGGCATTTCTAAGATTGTTCTGCACATTCTGTTTGGTACAGTATATTATAAAAAAGGATGGATTATTGATAAGATTACCTCAATCGTTCGTAATTGGTACACATATTTATACTTTAACAACCCTTATTTATTTATGGCACCATCAATATATTACCTCACCAGCAGCCCCTGCTATTGACTATGTTGAAATGTCGTTTGCACCTCAGAGTTACAAGGAAATATCACAGTTTGAACTTACAATTTTCATGAAGTGAATAGAAATTTTTGCCATATTCATGACTGTTATATTAAATGAAAGATTTCAATACTGAGAAGTAACTGCAAAGTGCATTTTCAGTCAAAAGTGGAATATCGGAGTTTGCACCTAGACACTTTACATGCAGAATCCACAAATACCTGAAAAAAAAAAAAAAAAATAAAGCTTGTCATGGAATACAAAAATACCAGATGAATAGAAGAAAGCAATCATAATACCTATTTTGAAACCAAACAGATATTTTTAAGTTGTTGTCCAGTAGCACTTACAAGCATATTAGCAAAAATCATGGAAAAAATGATTTCCAACCGATAAATTTTCTAGAAAAAAATTACTTATTTTCAACTAAACAAGTGGGCTTTAGAAAATATTCAACAAATGAACCGATTTTAAATCTTAAGTCAAGCAATTAAAAATGCATTGAATCAAAATGAAGACACTCTAGCAATATTTATTGACTTTCAAGAAGCATATGTTTGTATATAGAGGTACAAACCACTCAATATATTTAAAATTTTAGGAATCCAAGGCAAACTTTTACATTGGATCAGTGAATTCATTATTCAACGCTTTATTGAAACCAAATATAAATTATCAAAATATCAACAGAAACACCATGGCATAATTCGAGCTATTTATATTGGTATTCAAGTATTTATATTGATCTTCCATATCAATTACAACAAATACAATCAAAAGTTTTAATGATTGTAGATGATGTAGTGTTATGGAATTCTAAACCGAAAAATCAAAATCAACAGTTATAATACAACATAGTAGTCCTTGATAACATTACAGAATTGGACATCTAATAATTTAATGAGAATTAATACACAGAAAACAAATTATCAATTATTTACACTAAGGAAGAAACATGTGAAGCCAAATATTTTGGTATTGTTTTTAACAAAAAATTACCACTATAGAAGAGAATGGCAGGCAAGAAATTTGGAAGCAGTACAGAAAATTTAAGCACTTTTTACAAGATGTATATTAAACCAACACATAAATATTGTGAACAGGTATTAATAACTGAAAATATAGAAAAACTTAATTGTGTAATAACTTTGTCTAATAACTGCAGCTGTCAAAACTACTCCAGCACTTGCTCTATAAATGTTAACAAATAATCCAAGAAGATTTGATCTTGACATTGAAAAAGCAGCCATCATACAATATGAAAAATTAATCAAGACTACCTTATGACTGGGAAAAAAGAAAATCACAAATAAACTTAAAAACTCAACAAATTTTTCTTACTTAAGTCAAGAAAATCAAACAAAATTAAAACTTCCTTGCTAATACTTCAATGGGTACCAGAACATTGCAGAATACATGGCAATAAAATAACTTACCTTCTAGCAAAAGAGGCAGTAAAATTACGTCAAATTCATTTGAGTCACTAAAGTTATCATTCTATCAAAAGAATTATATCAACATATAATAAAAAATTTAAAGACTATAATATATTACGAACCAAAGGGAAACTAATAGGAAGATTTATGTATTAGCATGACTAGAATCAATATACTACCAAGAAAATCCTCTATAGCAACTTTTAGACTCGTAACAGGCCATGACTGTCTCAAAAATTTATTCAGAATTGGTATAGTGAGATCTCCTCTGTGTCCTTTCTGTACGTTTAAGGAAGATATGGATGGAAATCACCGTCACTGCCCAACCTTTGATCAACATACCAACACAGCATCAAAGTACTGGAGTGCAAGACTGAATATCTTTGCTGCCAACTGCTTAACATTAGATACCAACCAACCAACCAACCAACCAACCAACCAACCAACCAACCAACCATAATCTTGGATTTGGGTCAAGGTTAAGGTTTCCATTCCAAAAGTGATGCTGCTGCTGACTCATCTTCCTGTTTCAATTTAATGTTCCTAAAATGTTCTTTGACTCATTTTTAGGTTTCTTTTAGTATGCCCTATGTAGAATTTTTCACAATCTTTACATCTTATTTGGTATATCCCAGATCTATTGATTGGTGGGATTTCTTGTTTTTTTTTTTTTTTAATTTAACAGTTTTATTCCTGAGCATCTATTTGAAGGTGCCAATATGATATTAAAAGACTTACTGAGTCATACTTTATTAAAACTTCAAACTTCACTCACATCACTATTAAAAATAGGAACTTTTTTGGAACTATCTCACTCCCATCATCAGCTGATTCGCAACTGACTATTATTTTCACAATCAGTTGATGAGTTTTAAAAATGAATGAATAAATGAATGAATTCCTGTAGTTCCTTAAGTAGAACATAGAGCCATCTGAACCATGCAACCTTGAGGCCCTAGGCAACGTGCTGAGGATCAGAGGTTTACTAATCAGAGAGATTCTGGGATGAGTGATTATCCCAATGCCGGAAGTGAAAGTACAGAAGATGAGGTGATAGGAAAGTTGGAGCAGGTGGAATGCTGGCAGGGGAAACCGGAGAACCCACAGAAAACTCGCCCCAGCGCCATGATGTCCACCACAATCTCATTTTGTGGTTTCCTCGGTTCGAACCCAGGCTGCTTGGTGAGAGGCAGTCAGTCCAACCTCTCAGCCATGGCACGGCCAAGTTTTAAAAGTATGACTCAATTCTTTTAGTATGAAACAGCCTCACAACGCATTTTTTTCATAACTTTCAGCCAGTATGATATTTTGTTCCTTAAAAATCTTTTTAAATTCATTAAATGTTTATGGGTGGTACATGCTCTCCTGAATGGCTTGCTTTCTTTTTCTTTAGTGAATGTGCTTGCTTCCTTAATGTTTTCTTTAGCTTAGCTTTTTTAATTTTCTTAAATACCAGACTTTTGTTGTATCCATCTTCTTCTGCTATGTGAAGTATATCTGTTTGCAAGACTGTTTATTATTGCATGTTTATGTGTAATCATATTATGGCTATGATTTTTTTATGTAATTTTGTGACTGTTGGCTTCTGTAAATGCCAAATGTCATTCCTGATGATATTTAGGTGTAAGAGAGTAATCCACTGACTTTTCTGAATTGATAGCTTCTCCTACATATTAAGTAGTTTTAATGCATTGTCTAAATGTTCATTTGGAATTTACAGGAAGCCAACACAATCAGATATTACATAAAAATATCAATAACCTGATTGCACATAAATATTCAATAATAAACATTCTTACACATAGACTAGTCAGGAGTGTAGTGCTGACTAGTAAACAGTGTTTGCATACCCATGGATAAAGCAGAACACTACAAGGAACAAAAAACCATACTTCGCATAGCAGAAGAAAATGGATACTAAAAAGTCTGGTATTTAAGAAAATTAGAAAAGCTAAGCTAAAGAAATCCATTAAGGAAGTAAGCGCATTTACTAAAGAAACAGAAAGCAGCATGATATTCAGTGGATTCACATACCACCCAAAAACATTTAATAAATTCAAAATATCTTTAAAGACCTAAATATTATGGCACCTGCAAATAGATACTTGTATTAATATTGTTAAGTTCAAAAACAAAAGATGAAATCACACCAATCAATAGATGCGGAATGTACCAAATAAGTTGTAAATACAGCGAAAAATTCTACATAGGGCATACTAAAAGAAACCTAAAAACCAGAGTCAATTTTAGAAACATCGGACTGAAACGGGAACACAAGTCAGCAGTAGCATTTTAGATTTGGAACAAAGACCTTGACCCAAATCCAAAAATATTAAATGGTATGATAATCCATAAACTGACAATGTGGGAGAACATTTTAATATGGAAATATAAAGACCATGTAATAAACCAGTCGATAACTGGGTAACAAAATTCATAGTTCCACCACCAGAGAGAACAGCACAAATAATAGATGAGTTGGGCCTTCAAGGTTGAAAATGGAAGCCACAGATCCCGAAATTAGTCCCTCAAAAAATCATAATGTAAGTGATGTGCGAAAAACAGACTATCAATAGTCTTATCAATTAATTTGGATGTCACTGTTACTAAATTTGTAAACACGTACATAATCATTGATTTTATTAATAAAAACTACAAAAGAATTCTTAAATCCTGGGTCTTAAATACTTATAAAATGTAGGTCACCAATGGAGTATGTGATCTCGAATGAGGTTTTGCTGTGGTCTAATGAAAATGTGAGTCAGTTGAATTTCTTGTACCAGCATGTTACCATGGTAGTTCAATGGTTAGAGTAGCTGCATGTGGAGCAGAAGACTCTGGTTCAAATCACAGCTATGGTATTGAAATTCTCAGTTCTTATTCTTTCAAAATATTATTTATAATTGATAAATCTGGCTAGAGCTAAATTGTCTCCAACATTTCGTTAACATTCTTATGTGAAAAACCTGGATTGAATATGCAGCATTTTTGTCATGTCTCAACCCTTCTACAGTGTGATTCAGATGAAGTGGCAGCTCTAGAAATATAAACAGAAGATTCTGTTATTGGAGGAGAAAACATCAGTTCTGATCATGAGGCATACATGGTAGCATATTTAGAGTTTGATAATAACAAAAATTAGAATTCTTTAGGTTTATCCCCATGTTATCAAATTTGAGAGGATGAACATTTCATGTTAACTATGCAACTTTTATAGACTCCACATGGGTGAGCAATGGTATAATTTCATTGAAAAATTGCAGTGCAGTGTGGTATATGTTAAAAATGTAGCTGAGGCTACAGGTGAGTCAGAATGAAGAATTAGAGAAGTAATCAAGGAGACCAAGTTGGTACTTCTACTTCTTTTTCAATATCCCACAGGAAAAGGTCCAAAAGATCATACCAAGCTGCCTTAGAGTGTTTCAATGTAATCATAGTTTGTCAAATGAATTCCACATCACAGAGAAACAAAGACTTGCAGTAAGGAAGGCATGCCAAATTAAAAGATTCCATAGATTTTGAAGGAAGTACCTCTCATTTACAACTTAATTATTCAACACCCCCATGTACCACTGACAAAATATTCTTCTCCCCAACACAATCATAATATTTTGCATGTACCTCCTTATCCTGAACTGAACTCCATTGAACTTATTTAGGCCATTCTAAAAACTGGGTGACTGATAGAAATGTTACATTCGGAATGGAGGACGTAATTCAGCTAGATGATGACATTTGCCCCAGTATTACAGCATAGGATTGACAAGACGTGTGAAGAAGAATATATGCAGAAAGAATTATTGAATTGTAGGACAGGAAATAATAATTCACTTGGGAGAGGACAGCAGTGATTCTTCTACAGATTGTTAAACTGGGGAGGTTGAAGACGAGTTTGTAACATAAGAACCAATGAGAGATGAAGTGGCCACTTAAGATTAAAATGCACTGTGGACGCAATAGCAAATAATGCATGAAACCAGCCTCAAGGTAAGTTATTCACTCAGCTTACAGTGAGAAAAGAGGGCCAGGAGATGTTTGCATGTTCCACCAGCACACTATTCCCTACTCCTTCACTGCACATCAGACTGCTACCTCATGTGAATCAAACTGTACTTAGAGGCACTGTTACATACAAGGCTTAATTACAAAAAGGAACTGCCAACAACGTAACAAAAGTTCCAGATATTTCATCCACAATTGTGTGATGGGCACTTTAACTGGCACAATGTAAGTTTATGGAGAAGGTTGCACTGCATTTAAAGTGTTGATTCCATCTGTTCGCGGCCGCTGGCAGAATGAGGTTCATACTGCATGCCCACCCTCAATAGAATTTAACCACAGATATGATTTTTGTTGAATTAAGTGATTTTAGTGGTTGATTTCGTTGGTTTTATGAAGGTAGATGAATGTAGTGGAAGCTTGTTGCTTTCTGCTGTAATGCAGGATGCATTCCACACTGATGAGATCAAGTTTGTAAAGCTCTTGTGATTGGTGGGTACAGTACTTTAGAGGCCAATAAACTCTTAGCAGAATTGAATACAGAACTCAGCTTTAGTTGTTAGTACCTGTTCCAGTATTATTTCAAATGCTGCAAGACATGCAGGGAACCTTATGTTGCCTAAAGTTGCATCTAATGGGACAGTAATCTCCTAGAGATCCAAACAGGTTGTTTCAATGTGCTGATAAATCTGCATAGAATTTTGCTGTCCTGCACCCAATTTCATCCTCAACATAGGCAATAGATGAGGTTTTATGAAGTCATCTCGCAAGACAGGAGTGGCCAACATAAGAGATAGCCCAAAGGTCTCTAATCTGTGCTCATTTTAACAACTTCCAGCTGTCTGTGGCATATCCTGGATCTTGCAGCTGTAAAACAAGATGGGTATTGTGAGTGCCCATAAAAGCTGCAACGTAAGTCAAACAGGAATCCCGGACCTTAATATGAGGTACATTGAGGCAATTTGAGGGGTACATGCAGAGAGGTACTAATTTGTTTGAGGAAAGTCTAACTCAAGTTAATAGAACTATCAATATGGCTATATAGTAGAGGCTACTATATGGAGGTTACTATTGAACCAATGTACCAAACAGAACATTTTTCAAATATTTTGATTAAAATGCAACATATTTAAGCTATTTTTAAAACAAATGAAATGTATATCTTGAATTTTCTAGGAATGTTCTCAGACGCTCTTCAAAATTATACTACAAAAAATTGCAGATCTCTTTGGAACTACAATTTATGTCAAATAGTTTATTTTTTTTAAAATGAATTATTTTCAAGATATTATGTGAATTTTTGGAGAAACTTTCTTTTGTGTGACACAAGAATATATTTATATTTAAGTCCCAAGGTACAGGTATACGCATGCACCAGCAGACAACCTGCAGGTTCTCGCATTGCAGCCAACATGAGAAAGATGTGTAACACTTGTAGCCAACCTCTGGAAAAATGCTCTGGACATCTGTCCAACACCACTGTAGAAACTCTGAATGTGTTAGACCACTTGGCTCTCACCAAGGCAGCCCGGGTTCGATCCCAGGCGACCACAAAGTGAGATTTGTGGTGGACAACACGGCGCTGGGGCGGATTTTCTCCAGGATCTCCGGTTTCCCCCGCCATCTCATTCCATCAGTGCTCCATCTTCATCTCATGTATCATCAGTGTCATCGCCTGAGGTGCCGTATGTAGTAAAAGCGGGCGTTAAACACTACACATTTCATTTCATTTGTGTGGCAAAATATATTTTTATTACCTTAAAATTCACAAGGTTGGTCATGACATAATATTTGCCTTCACATTTAACAGGTTTCAACTCTGCACCTCAATTATGGCAAGGGCGGTCACAGCACCAGTCCCGTCCCTACTGACTGTCATTTCCAGCACCATATGACAAACATATTGTTCTTTGTCATTGATAATGTGTATTTGTTTTACAGGCATATTATTCCTCCTCTATCCCAGTGCCTTCAAATAATAAATCTACAGAAACCATACTAACACTAAAATAATGACAATTTTGTCACATTAAGATATACATAAATTCTTCCTCAAGCATATGGATAGACAGCAGAGGAAAGTGGTGCTGGACATGACGTCCCTGTGGAATACAATAACTACTTTTACCAGGTTTTGCTTTTACTGAGATAGCCTATCTTTTTTTATGTAAAGATGAATTTTGGACTCCGTAGACTAATCTCATAGATTCTGGTTCCCTAAGTCACAGGTTCAAACCTGGCTGAGGGCAATGAATTTTTTGGAGGCATAAAATCTCTTAGGAAGAGAAGTAAAGTCAGTGGTCCTGTTGTAGATTTACAGCACAAAAGAACGTTAAGGCTGATAGAGGCCTCTGAGGAAAATTAAGGAGTCTTTCATGCTTAATATATAATGAGACATTGAGAACAGTTAAAGAGCACACTAAAAAAAAAATTTAGAAACTTGACATAACCTATTGAATAGGAGGGATGTAAACAAGCTAGCTACTTCATCAACACTTTAGAAGGGTGGGTGGGTTCCAATACTTTCGCTTAATTTTATATATGATGTAATAGTTTTCGTATGTTATATGCTGTTACTTACATGAAATGTACACATAGATCTTCCAGAAGGATGGATGAGGAAATTCACGTTAAACACATTTTATAACACATATTATTACAAACTTTATTCAACCAAAATGTTTTGTATAAACCCAAACTCATTCAACAGTTGCCTCAAACATAAACTTTCATAACTCTGCTGACAGCACAACGACACAAAGGGCATCTCCCGCTGCGCTGTTGCACGCCGGCACAACATTCCTTACACAAACACAGATGTCGGCAAGGAAATATGATCACACACTTCTGTCTGTCTTGACAAACCACGCACAAGTCGCTATCCACTTGGCACTTGCTTGCTGAAGGTCGAGCAATTGGCTGGCGCTCGCGTACAATCGATCTTTCATTTGTAAACGTCCACGGCAGAAACCTGTTTAAATTCACCCACAAGTACATACAGGCGTTATGAATTTGCCCTAGACACAATAGCAAGGTGTGTTTCATCACTTCTGTTATCAGGGATGCGTATTTAACACTTATGTAAAGCACGATACATCCGAAAGTTAAACCAATCATGGCTTCTGCTGGCAGCTCCACAAAAAATTGTATCACTCCATAAAACAGTGTAATAACTCCATTCTTCGTAAAGCTAATGATTGAGATTATCTCTTCAAAACTTCTTCCAACCATAAACACTATCATACTTAAAAGATACACAATTATGACTGGAATAATTTGCAAGGCAAAAAAACAACCTGTGCCTATCAATACAATTGCATGTCTCAGCATTTCGGGTATCCGCACTAAAATGCTGTACACTTTCTCCAGCATTCCGAGAAAACCGTTGAAATACAAAATAATTATGTCCTGTGTCCAGAAAATGAAGTTCTTCAAAGACCAGTGTAAATAGATGAAGAAGTTCACAACCGCTTCTGCAGCATTCCACAATATGGTTGCTATACGTGCTGCTTTATGTGTTACATCTTGTAGGAAATACATATAATCTTCATATAAAATGTTCAGCGCAGTGGCGGTAGCTTCTATAATGTTCCATGTACCTTTAACAGAGTACACAATACATTCTGCTAAATGTTGTCCTATGATAACACTTATCAAATACAGAAAATGTATGCTTTTTGTTACTGTATTGAAAACTCCTATTGCTAAATAAAGAAGCTGCTCAATTTCAATCATTATTACATGAATGAGAGCACAATAACTCTTCAACCCTCTCTGGTTTTCTGATGTATTCCAGTTTCTTACACTTTCAAATAGAAAACAAATGTCAAACACTATGCGCTCCGTGCGTGTTTACAAATTAAAGCTATTAGTTACTGAATCTAGAGTGTAGAGTCGGCCTTGTTATGAACGGTGTCTAAATACCTGCCACTTGGATGATTATTTGCAGTTAAGAAGGCTGTGGTTACAATGTGATTTATAATGGTGGTTTTCATCAGTCGTAAAAATACAATATTTCTTTGTTACAAGACTGACATAAGGAAACAATCGTCCTAGTAATAAGGCAATAGAAGTAATATTCCTAAAAATAACGTAAACAACATGGTTAGTAAATTATTTAACATAATGCCACAAAATATTAAAGAAATCCAAACATTCATCGCTTTAAAAAGAAATTAAATTCGTTCCTACTACTGCATACTCTTTATTCTATGCGGAGTGTTGTAGTTGGCATGTGAACTATTCTGTTCTATAATGTGTATTCAAGTGTATGTAGTGAACAAGTAGCTCTTATTGAGAAAGTAGCTATTATTGTATTTATGTTTTGAACTGTTATTGAACGTATGTATAAAATGAATGTAAATATTTCATAAAATGGCGATTCCAAAAAAAAAAAAAAAAAAAAAAAAAAAAAATACATTGCCCAAAAGGATTAAAATAAAATACAGTACATTTTCTTCCTCTGCAAATATAGCTGATACAACTGAAATCATCTCCTCTTTATCAAACAAGTGAAATAAAAATTAGATCAATCAGTTAATTCTACCAAATATGGGATAAAAGGTATAGCACAGTAGTCTCCCATTTGACATAAGCTTATTTCGCATCATTCTTCAAATACTTTGTTAAGCAATATTGCAACTCACAATAACCAGAAAACAGAAAATCTCTGTGATGCTTTCTGAACTAATAAGTACATGTTAATCTCACGCAACTAAGAAAACATAAAGTTTTAAATTTTTTTATCTATAGACGATTTTGTAGAATATTTAACGATCTTTTAACATAGAAAAGGGATAAATTCAAGACAACTGAAAACATTTTATGAATGAAATGGAAATGCACAAATTTGTGCATAATTGATTTAAGTTAGTTTTACTTGCTATATTCTACAATTGATTTCGCTCTTTTCCCAAAGCTGAGTAAGCGGTATCTATTGCATTCCTTTTTCCACAGTTCACACACGCACTTTTCACTTGGAGCGTGGAAACTTGAGTCACACATATCTTATGAAGAAAACCAGTAACTGCGCATCTAGCAATGGACTTATTGGATCTCTCCGTAAGACTCCATTTTGTCTGGATAATATGCTTTGATGAAGTGGTTCCATCATCGATCACGATGGTATTTGTGGCAAGGATGTTGATTATGATAACCAGTCGATTATTTTCTCCCAGCACTGTTCCCAGTTCAGTAACTAGCATCCTTCTCTTTAGGTAGTCGAAAGCTTTATTGTAATCTGTAAAAACTATATACTATTTTTGCTTTGGATGTCTAAATGTGTCGTCTGTGCTGTACAGAAGGTTTTGTATTGCATGCAGAGCCGATCGTCCTAGATGAAATCCAAAATGTTCATCTAGTATTTTGTTTTCTATTCTATATGTTAGACGTTGCATCAGCAGTCATGTGAATACTTTGAACAAATTATCTTCTAAGACTATGCCTCTGTACGCATTTGGAGAGCCTGTGCATCCTTTACCTTTATATGAGACTTTATATTTGAGATAAATGATAGAAAAGATGGGATAAATGATGTGGAGTCAATTAAAAAAGATGAAGGGCTCTTAGAATATCGAAAATTGGCTAAGCCGCTGGCGTTGAAGACATCACTATGGGAATGATAAAATATGGGGGATAAGTAGAACCACGAAATCTGGCAGTATTATTTAATCAGGTGCTGTATGGAGATCCACTTCCTTCATACTGGAAAACATATATTACCCCCATGTACAGAAAGGGAGACAAGAGAAACGCTAGGAGTTAGAGGGAAATCAGTCTAACTGCAACAATAACTAGTATTTTATTACCATTATTAAGATTGGATTGGAGGAAATAATTAAAGATAATTTTTTTTAACAACAAGCAGGATTTAGATCATATAGATAGTGTTTAGATCATATACGTATTTATAGTCAGACAGATCACAGTAAAAACGATGGCAGAAGATAAATAATTACATTTTGTATTTGTGGATCTGGAAAAAGTCTATGATTCAGTATCTATAAGTAAGGTATGGGTTAACTTATTAAGAACAAAGATACTGAATCCCAGTTGAGGGTATAAACATATTTATGACTGTAATGCGTTAGTAAGTATTGCGAAAAAAGGGCGTGAAAAGAATTTTCAGTAACCAAAAATTTAAGACAGGGATGTGCAACGTCACTAACGTTGTTTAGAATCCTTCTGAAATATGTATTGAAAAATGAAATAAAACTTTCCAAAAAAACGGAAATAAATGTGAATTATGAGATCATTTACGGTCTATTATTTGCTGGTGAGCAAGTGATAATAGAGAAGGATAAGCAAGACATAGTATATATGACTCATAAGCTTACTGAGACATATGAGGAAGGAGGGGTGAAAATCAATTTGATAAGATATGGTAATTGGCGATAAAAGGGAAAACAATGATGCCCAATTTCACCAACAGATGTTAAAATTGAAGTTAACAAATGTAACGTAACATTTGTCACAACATGGCCGCGCCAAGGCTCAGTGGTTAGACCGCTTGGCTCTCACCAAGGCGGCCCGGGTTCGATCCCAGGCGACCGCAAAGTGAGATTTGTCGTGGACAACACGGCGCTGGGGCGGGTTTTCTCCGGGATCTCCGGTTTCCCCCGACATCTCATTCCACCGGTGCTCCATCTTCATTTCATGTATCATCACTGTCATCGCCTGCGGTGCCGTATGTAGTAAAAGCGGGCGTTAAACACTACACATTTCATTTCATTTTGTCACAACGCTAAAACTAATGTTAAATTTCTTGCATTTCACCAACCTGTTTTCAAAAACCTGTGTTAACGCCAAGAAACTTGTAAATATCACAGCTATAGAAGGCTATGGATGATTTTCTGAACGTATTCCGATGCGCTTTTGTTTTCATTTTCCTCTGCACAAATGGCGGATGAACAAAATCATAAATAAAGCCGTGAGACAAATTTCTCATCGACGGAGAAAGAATTGTTAATTGAAATGGTGACGAAGTGTAAGGATATCGTGGAAAATAAGAGGACGGATGCAGTGAATGTAAAAGAGAAAGATGTCGCGGGGAAAATATTGGAAACGAATTTAATTCAAATGCATGTGTCACTACTACAAGCACCAAACAACTTGTCAGTATTAGGTAAATTTAAAACGAGGTGCGAAGAACAAGTGCCTTAAACGTTTCAAGACGGGAGGTGAACAATGTTTTATCCACATAATTCACTGGATTATAAAATCGCAAAGTTATTAATACTTGAAGCAAAGGCGAGATCGGCATATTCCTTTCGATGTATATTCTAACTTATTATTACGTAAATTTAAAAAGAGGTGTGAAGAAGGACGTGACTTGAACGTTTCAAGATGGCAGGTGGACAGTGTATTATCCACATAATTCAGTGAATTATAAAATCGCAAGGTTACTACTACTTGAAGCTAAGGCAAGATAGTCATATTCCTTTCGATGCATGTTCTAACTCAGTATTACATAAATTTAAAACGAGGAGCGAAGAAGGGCAAGTGACTTGAACGTTTCAAGACGGGAGGTGTATATTATAAAATAGGATGGATTATTGATAAGATTACCTCAATCGTTCGTAATTGGTACACACATTTATACTTTAACAACCCTTATTTATTTATAAAACCATCAATACATTACCTCACCGGCCGCCCCTGTCATGATATAAATTCCCAGAATTTCCACAATTTTTTCATTCATTCAAGCAGCTGGCGGCTGACTGAGGGTCAGCACGATGTGTGTCATTCGTGTACCTGTCCTACACGGACTTAACCACTTAATGACAGGAAATGTGGGGTTTTGCAGGTTGGTGGTTTAAGATAATGTAGATGAAAAGAAGGGAGGTAGCCGTAGCTCCTCATGGTAGCCAACTCGGGTGCAACGCTATGTTAGCACCGCTGGTGTGATAATTTTCAGGAAGAGTTTAATCTAGAATGTCTATTAAATTCAAACTAATAATTTTGGGTTGAAATAAGTAATCTATTGTTACCGGGTGTGCCCGCATGCCATGCGGGGAAGCCGGTATAGCTTGTAGCGTCTTTCGGTTGTTCTGTAGTTCCCTAGAGACCTAACCAGGGCGCTCTGATGTTGAGGCAAACTCGCGTAGAATTTTGTGGCCCGGCGCCTAATGACATCTTCCACATAGTGGAGAGATGAGGCTTCATGAAGGTATCAGTAGTATGCACCCCCTGGAGCCAGACGGTCAAAGTCCAATCCTGGCGCCTAAGAAAGGTGAAAGGTTAAGAGGTGTTGAACTTTGAGGTGGACATTGGCGCCAGTAGTTGACCTTGAAGGTAAACTACTGACGTCAATGTCGACCTCGACCTCATAACCTTTGGGCCTTTCTTTTTCTCTTTTTTTTCTTTGGCGCCAGGATCGGACGAACCCGTCTGGATCCAGAGGAGCACATTTTTTTTTTGCAATTACTTACAACATTTCAACATCATCTCGAATACAGAAGTGGCAATCGGATATATAAGGTGGAAGTCCGTCTATGTGAGTTTCGCAGGTGGGCACATTGAAGTGTTTTGTGCAGCGACGATATTTGGCAAACACCTGTTGGCACTGTTCACTTAAATTTTCCCATACGCAGTCGACGTCACGAGGAGGAAATCGTTGCAGGAATAATGGCAGCGAAGCTAATAGACGTCGTTGTGTTGGTGTTAGCTGGGATAAACTTTCAAATTCGCATAGATATTAGTGTAGAAGTAGATCGATTTGTTCAGTCATACTTTGTTAGGTATCTAGAAAGAATAGAGAAGACATAGGATAATGCAGATGAACTAGAGAGAAAAATAAATAGGGTGTGTAGTGTTAATAATGTTTTTTAGTTTATTTTGTTGCGGTAATTGCGTTGCAGTTCTACTACTACTACTACGATAACGAAATGAGTGCAAGCGTTACTGCTGTACTGAAAAAAAACCTAATAGGATAAGAAAAAATTGTGCATAAATAATTTTTTGAAAAATACAGAAAGTTTAATTACAAAATATTTATTAAGAGTGCGTGCCTTTTTTTTACGTACCTTTATGTGTTGAGATGAAGTTGTTTTTTGAGCTAGATGAGCAGAGATGTTGCACTGGTTATTGTACTGCAGCTGATTACGATGTGAGCAGGTCGAACTCGAACTTTATACTGACTGGAGCTTGCTAATGCCAGAATCTTTAGTAGGTTGCAACATGCAGTAATTACGTGATTGGCTGATGTGCATCACGTGATGTAATGCGTCGCACAAACAATCTTGTACAGTTGCCAACGTTATATTTTAATTATGTGATTGGATAACGATTATCACGTGATTAAATAGGGATTGCCATGTGATGCACTGCGTTGCATGAACAAGGTTTTACAGCTGTTGACGTCATATTAGAATCACGTGATGTCTATATGAGGTATATATATGTTTACCTGGTAGGTGTATTTTTATTATGTGGTGATAATGTTTGCAGTAGCGATACTTTGTTTTATTGCTGCACTAACGGGTGCTGAAACTAGTTGTGTAACTTTTGGAAGATGTGGATTTACTATTAACGATGCTACAGGACATTTGCAAAATGCAACTGTATGCGAGGAAAATTATGAATTATTTTCTAATTGCTCGTGTATTTATAAACGTGATAGTAAATGTCGGTTTGAGGGTTCTTTAATGACTATTGAGAACTTAAATAACGTGTTTAATTGCGTGAAACCTATAACAAAATGTCTTTATGGCGGGCGTTGTGGTAAATTGTTTTACGGAGATTTACATATAGGAAATATGCAATGCGATGAGGGTTTTGTCGTAAATGAGGTTTGTGAATGTGAGCAAAACTTTATGTATAATAGAATAGGTTGTAACTTTACTGGCGCACCTGTTAAAATGTTAACTAATGATAATAATTTAATATTAGTAGAAATGATGGATTGTAGAAAATTGTTAGATAAATATGATTTACCGGTTGGTTTAAATTTAAATTGGAAATTAACCGAGGAACAAATAGAGTTGATGATGCTATACAGCGTCATTGACGACATGAACGCCTATTTTGCAAATAACTATATTTATGTGTTTGGAAAGTGTGGAGAAGGTGAGTGGAATTTAAGCATAGGCGGGAAACAGGTTTCAGGTAGAATTAAGCGCGGAGCTTCTTGGTCGGCTGAAGGTTCTTTAAATATTAGGTCTGAATGTGGCGCCAGTGCAACAGAAACTGGACGTGTGCCAGTACATAGTTTACGAAAGGTCGTAGCGGAAAAATGTAAAGCAACTATTCAAAAAGTTAAGCAGAAGGCTGAACGAGAATGTAATAAGAAAGTTGCAGATTTAAATGATGAGTTAGATACTGCTTTAGCAGATAATGATAATCTTAGGGAAAGCTTACAAAAAGCTACTGAAACATTACAAAGTATGAAAGAAGCTTTGGCTATTAGACAACATAATTTAACACAACATCAAATGATAGTTAATAAGATAAAGGCTAACGTTAACAATATGCACGAAGAGGTTATTGGATTAAAGGCTTTAATTTTTAATCTGACTAATTCTAATGTATGTGCTGGGAAGACTAAAAAATTACAAGAAGAGGAATTGTATATTAATTACGACGATGATTTAGACTTAACAAGTCAGGACGACGAAGAAGGAATTAAGGATGATGATGACTTTGCATATTCAACAAAATAGGTAAAACTTTAACATATGTTTATTTTTTCTTATATGCATGTGTATTTTATCACTTGTTAGTACTATACAATGTTAATAAATATGTTTTAAAACAGCATAATAATCATGAACATATTAAGTACTACTACTTAATTACTAATGTTAATTATTATTGACACAGCGTGTACTAAATTTCGATATAAAATTCTCCGAATAAAACTATATAACTTTTTATTATTAGGGTACATAATACTTTGTTAGGTCTATACAATTTTCATGAATATATTTGAAAATAGGTTAATAAAGATGAACTTACAAAGAACCTTTATGTAATTATTTAAACCCTGGACATATTACATATTTATATTAACGCCCCGAATTGATTAATGTAGTTTTATTATTAGGAAACAGAATACTATGTTAATTATTACTGACACATAGAGGGCTAAATATTTATACTAATACCCTGGATAGTATAATTTAATTGTATTAGAAGTAATATTATATGCATTATTATTTAATGCAAGTGAGCTAACTTTAACATTAGCTTTCAACTTCTTTTAATACATTTACAGTTGTTAACTGTTTGTACAGTTACAAACATATTAAAAGTATAACTGATAGTTTAAATCGAGCTAATCTGGAACTTTAGCTCGCAATCACCAGCATTAGAATTTCAGCAGGTTCCCTTTTAACAATTTTTGCACTCACTACCCGAACATAATACTATGTTAAGTATTACTGGCACATAGAGTGCTAATTTTTTTTATACTAATACCCTGAATAGTATAATTCAATTGCATTAGAAGTAATATTATATGCATTATTATTTAATGCAAGTGAGCTAACTTTAACATTAGCTTTTAACTTTCTTTTAATACATTTACAGTTACAAACATATTAAAAGTATAACTGATATTTTAAATCGAGCTAATCTGGAACTTTAGCTCGCAATCACCAGCATTAGAATTCCATTAGAGTTCGCCTTTAATAATTTTTGCACTCACAAGCTGAAATAATGTCAAACTGTGTAATTCGTTTGGGGTACGTTTATTGCAGTAAACGTAATTAATTTGAAAAACATACTTCTCTCAATATTACATTAATAATTTAAATAGTTCATTAAATTTTTCAACAAGCTCATGGGGTGCTGGTCATAAATTGTTTTTTTTTTTAAGCTAACGCAAACAATGTTGTCTCTGCACAGTCTTTTGCATGTAGTTATTCAACCAAAACAAATCCTTTTGGTACTTGGTTTCTCAGTTTTGGTCTAACTTGTTGCAAACTTTTGTGCTTAATTGTGTAATGCGCTGCTTTTAGAAACAAGTATTTCTGTACGCGTTCGCACTTGGTGCAAAGCATACATGTCAAGGAATTCAAACTGAAATTATGAGGTTATATTTAATCAATATGCACAAAAACTAGTCAGAGTTTTTTCCGTCGTTGTTGTCATCATTGTTATTTTGATCAGAATTACAGCAGGTTTGCCTTTAACAATTTTTGCATTCACTAGCAGAAATAATATCAAACAGCGTGTAATTTGTTTGGGGTACGTTTATTTTAGTAAACGTAATTAATCCAACAAACATACCCCTCTCGATATTATAGGAATAATTTGAATAGTTGATTAAATTTATAACAAGCTCATGGGGGTGCTGGTCACAAATTGTTTTACTAACGCAAACAATGTTGTCTCTGTACAGTCTTTTACATGTAGTTACTGTACCAAAAAATCCATTTGGTACTTGCACTCTCAGTCCTGTTCTGACTCGTTGTAAAGTCCCCGGCCTAATGGTGTAGTGCGCTGCACTAGACACAAGTATTCCTGTCCGCGTTCGCACTGGGTGTGATTGTCTTGAATATCGTCATTTTGATTGTCTTCTATATCTTCATTGTGAATGTCTTCAATGTCGTCATTTTGATTGTCTTCAATATCGTCAGTCTCATGATTTGCAGTATCGTCTGATAAGAATATTGTGTCCTCGTCTTCCATGTTAAATTGTCTTTTTAAACTGTTACTTGCCTGCTGTAAATCTGCTGTTTCCGCCTCTTGAAAGAGGAGGCGAAACGCCAAACTTTTAAACAGATGATCTTCAGTTTGAGATCCCTTGCTTACCATGTCTTTCTTACACGGCTTTACGCTACAAATGACACTTCCCATAAAAGCAGGCAGTTGCTGGCGTTCTTCCACATAAGCAGATAGGTGCTGGGGCTCGCCTACCTCTGTTGCCGACAGGTGCTGGGGCTCGCCTACCTCTGTTGCCGACATGTGCTGGGGCTCGCCTACCTCTGTTGCCGACAGGTGCTGGGGCTCGCCTACCTCTGTTGTCGACAGGTGCTGGGGCTCGCCTACCTCTGTTGCCGGCAGGTGCTGGGGCTCGCCTATCTCTGTTGCCGGCAGGTGCTGGGGCTCGCTTACCTCTGTTGCCGGCAGGTGCTGGGGCTCGCCTACCTCTGTTGCCGGCAGGTGCTGGGGCTCGCCTACCTCTGTTGCCGGCAGGTGCTGGGGCTCGCCTACCTCGGCTGCCGACAGGTGCTGGGGCTGGTCTTCTGCACCCTTGTCCAGACAGTTTTCCGCACAACGAGCACAGGTCTCTGTTTTGTTGCTGGTGGCAGTTTGCACCGTTATATTTATGTTTAGGTCAATTAGGCAACCTGGTTCCCGCTCCAGCATTGTTTTTTGCACAGTTTTTAAAAATTGCAGGGTGATTGGTACCAGCTCAGGTAGTGGCGGTAATTCCACTTTAGATTTTTTACTTAAATCTAATGGTTCTTCAACACCGCCACGTTTTAGTGAAAGATTTAGTGGTGCGTTACCTGCATATGCTGAACGGTAGGCGAAGTTCCAGAACATGTTGCTGCAGCAGCTGTAGTTGTTGTTTCTGATGATTAAACGACGCTTGTGGTCACTGTATTCACCACTTATGTTCTGCCAGTAGATGATTGCGAGCTGATATATATATTCCAAAATAGCGTGTTTTAAACGCGTGCACAAACGATATTTGTGTCACAACTTACATTGATCTATAACCTTTAACTTACATTGAACTATAAGTGCGTCAATCCAATCACCCGGAATAACTTTTGCACTAGTGCGGAACAATGTGCAGTCACCCGTAATAACTTTTGCACTAGAGCGGAACAATGTGCAGTCACCCGTAATAACTTTTGCACTAGAGCGGAACAATGTGCAGTCACCCGGAATAACTTTTCCAGTCAAGCGAAACAACTTGTGTTCTTCCGTAATAACCTTTAATCTTTCTTGGCCTTCAAGCCGCTGATGCAACATTGCTACACAGTAACATACAGGAACTAAGCAAGAAAGCATACATCTTCTGCTTCGAATCTTGGTAAGTCACAATTATGACATTTACTATTGTTAGAACACGAACTAGAACTTCGCCTAGATTTTATTCAGGATATACTGAAACTGAAGTGCAAGTTGACCCTATTCCAGATGACGAAGAAATAGACTTAATGGAATGGATTCATTGGGTTTTTACGGAATATTTAGATTTCGTAGATGAAAGATTGCTAAATTATCAACCAAGTTATTTTGGCATGTCCATAGCAAATTCAGCTTATCCAAATAGAAATTTCAATATCAGCGTTAGACGTTTTGATCAATTATCTATAGAAGTTATTTTAAATTCCATTGAACGCGTTTTGCAAAGTAATGAAGAGTTTTTCTTAAACGGTACTTTAACATTTACTTGCGTATATACACAAATACTAGAAGGAGATTGTTTTAATGAATGTGAACTATGTTTCAAAAATAAAGGTATTATTGTTATTAAAAATACTGATGCACATTGTTTACCTAGAGCTATAGCTGTGTGCATAGCAAAGGTTAATAACGATCCAGAGTATAAGAGTGTTAAACAAACTGAAAGTGTGCAACATCGTAAAGCATTACTATTATCGCAATTGGTTGACAAAAGTGAGAATTATAGTGTAGAGGACGTAAAGCATTTTGAAATAGCCTTAAAAGATTATTGTTTCACTGTTTTTGATGGCCACAATGGAAACAAAGTATTGTACAAATCAATAACTAACAGTGATAAATATATTGACTTAATATATCACAATCACCACTTTAATGCTATTGTAGACTTGCATAGAGCATTTAAATGTAAATATTATTGTAGAAAATGTAACTTAGTTTCTTCAAATAAGAAAGACGTGCATCGTTGCAAGTATAATTGTTGTAAATGTCATTTATCATGTGCTGCTTCTTTTGAAAATTATGTTACTTGTTCTTTTTGCAATCGTGATTTTAAAGGTGAAATATGCTATAACAATCATTTATTAAAAGGCGCATTTTATTCGAAAGGAAAATCGGTGTGTGACATAGAAAAAGTGTGTCTTAAATGTAATAAAATGTATAACCTTAAACGTAGAAAACTTGCCCATGTTTGTAACGAGATTTATTGTACTATATGCGATACATATGTCGAAGCAGATCACCGTTGTTACATCAAGCCATATCGTAATAAGCAATTAAGCAAAAACGTTTTATTTTTATTTATAGATTTCGAGTGCAAGCAAGAAAAACCATTTGAATCTCAAGAAAATGTATTTGAACATGAAGTTAATTTATGTGTTGTTTACCAAGCTTGTAATTATTGTATCGATGTATGTGAAAAAATGCATAGATGCGAATATTGTGGAGTAAAGGAATGGATATTTCAAAATAATCCTGTACAGCAATTATTTAACTATATTAATTTACCTCGTGCTATCTTTAAGCACTTAACAGTTATTGCTCATAATTTAAAATCATATGACGGTCATTTCTTGCTTAGATATATGGTAGGCACTCTCAAATGGACTCCAGAATTAATAATGAATGGGAATCGAATATATAAAATGACGTATCGAAATGTAACATTTCTAGATTCACTAAATTTTATTCCATTTTCACTTGCAAAATTTTCAAAAACATTCGGTTTAACAGAAAATAAAGGATATTTTCCTTATTTATTTAATACAAGTGAAAATCAGAACTATATCGGAAAGATACCCGATAAAAAACATTATTGTCCAGAAAAAATGTCTGTAGAGGAAAGACAATTATTTGAACAATGGCACGCCGAAAAAGTGATTTCTAATTATGTGTTTAGTATGAAAAAAGAAATTGTTGAATACTGTCAAAATGATGTTCAAGTATTATGCTTTGGTGTGTCTAAATTTAGAAAGGAATTTATAGAGGAAAACAAAATAGATCCTTTTAGAGAATGCGTAACAATTGCAAATGCCTGTATGAATGTATACAGACATCACTTTATGCCTAAAGATACAATTTCCATCATTCCTCTTGGTGGTTACCGTTTAGCTGATAAACAATCTCGCAAAGCTTTAATATGGTTAACTTGGTTAGAGAGATCACAAAATGTAAGGATTCAACATGCTCTTAACGGCCGCGAAGTAAAAATTGTTAATCATAAAGTAGACGGATATAGAGAAGATGAGCAACATAAATATGTGTATATGTTTCAAGGCTGTTACTTTCACGGATGTAAAGTCTGTTTTCCTAACAGATCGGCCGTGCTTTATAACACTGGAAATGAAACCATGAATTCAAGATACGAATCTACTGAAAGGGTACTTACTAATATAAAAAAATGCCGGTTATGACGTTATTGAAATGTGGGAATGCGAGTTTAATAATCAAATTAAGAGAAATAGTGATTTGGAAGATTTTGTTAAAAATTTTAAAATTCCAGAACCTCTTGAACCTAGAGATGCATTTTTTGGGGGACGTACAAATTGTACTAAATTATATTATGAAACTGAAGATGAACATGAAAAATTTTTTTATTACGATGTTTGTAGTTTATATCCTTTTGTAAATAAGACCAAACCGTACCCGGTAGGACATCCAAAAATATATATTAAAGACTTTCCAGACTTGAATAACGTAAAAGGAGGTTTAATTAAGTGTAAAATATTAGCACCTGTAAATGTTTATCACGCTGTTTTACCTGTTCGAATTAACGGAAAATTACTGTTCCCGTTATGCAATTGTTGTGCACAATTGGAAAATCAAGAGGATTGTAATCATACTGATGAAGACAGAAGTCTTCTGGGAACGTGGGTTATTCATGAAGTAAAAGTAGCTCTTCAAGAAGGCTACATTATTCTAGAAATATACGAAATATGGGAGTATGAAATGGCACAATATAATTCGAAAACAGGAGAAAAAGGTTTATTTGAAAATTATGTGAACGTCTTCCTAAAAATTAAGACTGAGGCTACAGGCTCTCCTTCTTATTGCAATTCCGTTGATGATAAACTTAAATTTATAAATGATTTTGAAATAAAAGAAGGTATTAAATTAGATTACAATAACATGTTTCCTAATCCAGGTAAACGTGAAATGGCTAAGCTTATGCTTAATTCATTTTGGGGAAAATACGGGCAAAGAGATAATTTACCTACTTGCGAATTAGTAAGTAATTACTCACGTTTATTGGAATTATTAAACAATCCCAGTATGGAGGTACAAACCATTCTTCCTGCAACTGATGATATCATGTATGTAGTATGGAGATACGTCAAAATAAGTCCAAAATTAAATCCAACAACAAATGTAGTTATAGCCGCATATACCACAGCGCACGCACGGTTAGAACTTTATTCTTATCTAAAACAATTAAACAAACGAGTTCTGTATTTTGATACTGATTCTGTTATTGCTACTTGGAAACCTAACCAGTGGATACCGGCAACAGGTCCTTTTTTAGGGTGTATGACTAATGAGCTAGAAAAGTATGGACAGGATGCTTTCATCGATCAGTTTGTATCAACTGGACCTAAAAGTTATGGTTACAGAATTAAATATGGTGAGAATACAAAAGTTTTGTGCAAAATTAAAGGAATTACATTAAATTGTACAAACATAAATAAAGTAAATACAGAAATAATGCGAGATATTGTCTTGAAAAATAATACGTTGTCTATTAATCTTAGTAATACTCAAATTACCAGAAAACCATTGTGGAGAATAGTTACACAACCTGTTACAAAAACTTTTCGTATGGTAGTTACTAAACGGAAAAGAACTACAAACTTTGACACAGTTCCCTATGGGTATAAAAGGCTCTGTTTAGATTAATCTGATTAACATATAACAAACAAAAATGGTACTGCGTACGTTACCTCAACAAGAAGTCTTAAATTACGACGTAGATAATTTAAGTAATACCGAATCCTTACGTATTCCAAAACGATCAGCTAATGAAGAATTTATCTCTTACAATGCTAAATATCCTAGGTGGGATAACAATGCCGAAGAAAGAGTAAAACGTTCATCTGCTGTAAAGATATCTACAAATCCTAGAAAATCTATTAGGTTAGATCAAACTACCAAAGCTAATAAAAGAGCACCAGGCAAAAATTTAAATCAAGAAGCTCCTTTATTTAAATTTAAACCGCCAAATATTGAAGCGTTTTTTCAACCAAAAGTAGGCAAATCTAAAATATTAAAACCTCGAAAGTATTCTACAAACACATACGATTTTGGAATACATTGTAAATCAAAAAAAAGTTAAAAGACCGATCATCGAAGACAGTGATCAAGAAACAAAGTTTCCAAAATTAGAACCTTTAGATATTGAAAAATTTTTTCAACCCTTTAAACGTAAAGTTGAAGATGAAAGTGAAATAAATCTATTTAAACGTCTTAAAAAAGGAAGCAACGAAACATCTTTAAGTTCCAAATGTAAACGTTTAAAAGCAGAAAAAACACGTAAACATTTAGGAAAACTAAAATATAACTTTAAAAATGTACCCACAAATTCTCATTTAAACGACACGGAAAAACCAGAAGAATTAAATATAGTTCAAAATGAAGATCATTTATCTGAGAAAACAGATCCACCCACGCATAATGAAAAATATAATTTAAAACACACTCATAAAAACGTACGATATGCACCTTATCACAAACTACAACAACTAGCTGGTCACGAAAAAGAAAAAAGAAAGGACAACATTCAAGACAAAATTCGTACAACTACACGTTTGTTACTCGACAACAAAAGCGTGCATAGAAATGATTGGAAAGATGTGCGATACCAACCTTATACAAAAAGAAAAAAAATGTAATTCCTTACAAACCTTTTGAACAGGTCGATGCTGCGGAAGCTGTAGAAATGGAAGATGTTGATAATAATAATGATCCTCATTCTTTTAGTAATAACACTGAACAAGATTCGAATATTATTAAAGAAGATCTTTATGGTGACCATGATGCTAATGATGAAGAAATTTACTCATCTACAGAAACCGTGAATCCTAATGTCGTAAGATTTAAATTTCCAAGTACAATGCAAGTTGCTGGACCATCGCGTTGCGGAAAGTCAACATTTGTAAAAAATTTATTAAAACATGCGAATCGCTTATACGATAATCCAATAAAAAGAGCTCTTTGGTGCCATCCGCGAGAGTATCCGCCAAAATTTGGTCGTGAATTTCATAATTGTACATTTAATGTGCGCACTCATGAGGGGGTTCCAGATGTAGAAAACGTAAAAAACGGGGATTTAGTTATCTTAGATGATTTAATGTATGAAGCCGACAGTAATGACGTATCTAACTTTTTTACTAAAGATTCACATCATAAAATTTTTGGCGTTGTATACGTTTTACAAAACATATTTCCACAGGGTAAAAAATTTAGAAACATGTCCTTAAATTCGAATTACATTGTAGTGTTCAAAAATAACAGAGATAAATTGCAAATAGATAAATTATTTCAACAACTCGAACCCAGGAATTCAAAATTTCTTCTAGAGGCTTTCAACAAAGCCACCGATGCGCCACATGGATACTTGGTAATTGATTGTACTCAACATACTCCTGATATATATCGCTACAGAACTGGCGTTCTTCCTAATGGACGTCTTGCTTGTTTCAGACCCAAATAAATACCATTCACGTTAAACATTAACATCATTTATAGAAACAATGTCCATGTATCAAGTTCCTAAACTGTCTTCTAAGGCTTATAAGAGAGTTTGTAAATTATCATCACCAACAATAGCAAACCAGTGTGGGGTTTTATTTGTATTAAGCAAAGCAAATTCTAAATCTCGCACAAAATTATTAAAACATGCTAATTCTAAATTACTAAAAGCAATTACTGAATGTGTATTAAACGTGGTTAAGGGAACAATTCCATTATCTAGCAAAAGTATAAATCGTTTAAAAAGACATAAAGCTAGTTGGAGAAAGTTAGTTAACAGAAAGACTTCGTTAAAGAAAAAGAAGAAAATAATAATACAAAAAGGTGGATTTTTATCTGCATTTATTATTCCCGTTTTAAGTGTTCTAGATAGTGCTCTCGCATCTAAATTAATACCATCATCATGAAATGCACAAAAAAGATAATGCTGCTGCACTCGCAACCGGAAAGTGAAAAAAAATTCATGTTATAGACAGGACATTGTCTAGCTTGATAGAAGAGATTAATAAAATAAAACAATTGAATCTATCACCCGAAGATAAATGGGGTCTACTTAGGTATAAATTAAGTAACTATTACGATATAATGACTAAGTTACGTAAACCATATACTCACGCTGCCAAAGAAGAAGAAAAATATTAGAATTCGAAAAACCTGAAAATAAACCTACACCATTAAAATCGATTAAAAGGCCCATTAAATTGGAAAAGAAAAGAAAAGATATAGAAACATCGAACAGTGAAGACTCCGATGAAGACATTAGATATAAACCTTATTCTTCCCGTGTTAAAAAACCAACCACTGGATACACTTTACGTTCACAGAAATGGCAAAAGGCCGTTTAACACGTAAAGAAACATCGATACTAGATAAATACTATTCCAAATTTAATCATTATGCTGGACTTGGAACTGTGCAAAAGCTATTTCATGCCACAGGTATTTCTAAAGATAAAATTAAATATTATTTACAAGGACAAGAAAGTTACACCTTACACAAGCCTGCTCGAAAACGTTTTCCAACAAAGTTGTACCATGTAACTAATATTGATGACCTTTGGGAAAGTGACTTAAACGTTGTGGATAGTATTTCAAAATATAACAAACCATTTGTGTATATTTTAACCGTTATAGACGTATTTTCTAAATATGCATGGGCATTACCTTTACAAACTAAAAACGGGAAGGAAATCACTAAAGCATTTTCAACTATATTTAAGCAATCCAAGCGTATTCCAAAAATACTTCAAACGGATAAAGGAACGGAATTTACAAATAAAATATTTCAAGAGTTTTTAAAATCGAAAGGCATTATTCATTACACAACCAATAATAATGTAAAAGCCAGCGTAGTAGAAAGATTTAATAGAACTTTAAAAACAAAAATGTGGCGTTACTTTACCCATCAAAATACATACACATACATAGATGTGTTACAAAAGTTAGTTCAAGCTTATAACAGTTCTTATCATAGATCAATAAAAATGACTCCAAATCAGGCAAAACCTTCAAACATATTACAAGTATACGATAATCTATTCAAAAATCGATTTAAAAGAAATGCTCCTTCGTCACCAATAAAAGTCAAAGTTGGTGAGCACGTTCGAATTTCTAAATCCAAGTTAATTTTCGATAAAGGCTACGAACACAATTGGACAGATGAAATCTTTGTTGTGCATAAAATAATTAAATCCATGCCTGTAGTTTATAAATTGCGTGATTTATCTGGAGAAGAAATAAACGGCATCTTCTACACCGAAGAACTTCAAAAAGTTCGTCTTCCCACAGTTTACAAAATCGATAAAATCTTAGATACTCGAGGTAAAGGAAACAGTAAGGAGGTTCTTGTGAAGTGGAAAGGTTATCCTAACAAATTTAATTCTTGGATTAAACATTCAAAAATAACTGCACCAGCATGATTCGTTCCGAACCCTTTTCTATTACTTTAACAAGTAATGGGTCTTCAAATATATTTGAAAACAATACCACTTCCCAATTTTGGAACATGTTACCTCAAAGTGTAGTTCTTCGAGGTAAATGGGAAGTAGCGCTCACCAAAATTAGATATCCCGGTTCATTTTTAAACATTTCAAAAGGCGGTAATTTTATTAAGGGACGAATGATTCATAAACTTGAATCAGGTGTTCCTCAAGAAGTAAACTTTCGATATGAATTAAGCGAAACAACAATAACAGATAATGTTATGCTTCTTTCGGTTATTAATGATAAAATTAAAAGAGAAACTCAAATTGAAAAACTTTTCTTATACAACAAGGAAACCGGCTTTGTTCACATTAATACAAGAGCAATAGAGAAAAAAAAGGAAACTAAAAAACGAGATGACGCAGAAACATTAGAAGCAGAAGTTCATAGTGCCACGCGCAGCGATAACGATTCGCTTTCATCATCCAATGTAAATCCCGAATTAAATGTTGCAGCACATGACATTGAAGTTAACGATCAGGCAGATAAATCACACGCCAGAAGAGCCACAGCTGTCGTTGGCGAGAATGTATTGCGTGAATTGTATCTCTCTCCAGATTTAAGCAGACAATTAGGATATGCACCTCAAACCGATGCCACTAAATGTAAACGTGCTCCATTTCCGATGAATCCTTACGTATCCTTCCCATATGAAATTTTTATATACTGTAATATTATAGAACCTCAAATGGTAAGCGATACATTTACTCAAATTATCGAAAGCACAATAGTTGAGGTCGATATTGATCATAAACATCTGGCAATGGAAAAATCATTTGTACCTCTAAACTGGGTACCTGTTCTTCAACATGATTTTCAAATTGTACAAATAGATATAAGGACCGGTACAGCAGAATTATTACCATTTATGGACGGATTTTCTTCAGCTGTAGTATTGTGGTTTAGACCTTATGGATCATCGTGAACTAGTTAAATATTTTCTTAACCAATCCGGTCATGGCGATAATTTTATATTGTATAAAGGTAAACGTTTTCAAAGAGGACGCGGTCTTTTTGGTGCTTTAGGTAGTTTATTTAGATATATGTCGCCATATTTTAAAAGCGCTGCAAAATCTGTTGGCAAGGAACTCTTAAATGTAGGGGGAAATGTTCTATCCGATGTAATTTCACAGAAACCTTTTAAGTCTTCACTTAACGAAAGGTTAAAAGAAGGCGGTACAAATTTAAAAATAAAAGCCGATCAAGCTTTAGATTCAATGATCGGGTCAGGCATAAAAGCTCGTAAACAGCGTAAATTATCTCAGTCCAGGAAAAAGTGTGCAAGGCGTAAGAGAAGATCAAGAAAAACTAAGATAGTAAGAAAGAAAAGCAAACGCAAAAATAGCTCTAAGAAGAAAAAACGAACAAACAAGAAAAAGAAAGCGACTCGTGATATATTTTCATAATGTCTAAAGTTTATGTAAATTCAGCATTTAATTTTTTTGAGGAACCTCCTGTTCAGACTAGTGTAAATCGATATACGGTTGTAGAATTAGAACCTCAAATGTTATTTCTTTCAATTCACCCATAGTTTTTCATTACAAGGGTAATGCCGATGCGTATATCGACGCTTCTCAAATAGAACTTCATTTACGCTGTAAAATTATCAGTCCTGATAACAAGGAACTTAAAGAAGTAGATAAAATTACTCTGGTTAATAATCCTTTAAATTCACTTTTTCAGCAAATAGAGGTAGTATTAAATAATGTAACTGTTACGCCGCCGCAACCGGGATATCCTTACAAGACGTACATAGAACAGCTATTTAATTATTCACCCGATTCGCAAAATACATGGCTTGAATCATCTCTTTGGAAAAAGGATACAGCAGGAGCTTTCGAACTTTTTGATAACAATGCCGGGTTAAAATGGCGTTTTGACCATACCAAAGCAAGCAAAGAATTTGAATTAATGGGTCGGTTATCGTGTTCGCTATTTTCTCAAGATAAATACATTCCCAATAATATAGATATGACAGTAAAATTAACACCATCTGTACCAGAATTTCATCTCATATCTGTTGGAGGTCTCAAAGGAAAAACTATAATCACAAGTGCCACACTTAACATGACGTGTATTTATCCTTCCGCTTCCATGCTTTTAGCTCACCAAAATTTACTATCTACGGCTAATGGTAAAATAATATTAGATGAAGTCGATGTTCAACCTTTCAATATACCTAAAGGAACAATATCTAAAAAATTTCATGATATACTAGTGGGTAAAGCACCACGTAGAATTACAATCGGTTTTGTATCGGATTCCGCTTACAGTGGTCATTTTTCAAAAAATCCATATAAATTTCAACATTTAAACTTCAACTTTTTTCAACTTTTTGTAAATGAACAACCATTTCCAGCGCATCCACTGACACCTGATTTTTCAAATAACCAATATATAAAATGCTTTAACACCATTGCTAAAGCTTTACATCTAAACCCCGAAGATAAAGGTTACACTATATCCAGAAATGATTATCCGAACGGATACACATTTTTAATGTTTGATTTAACACCAGATAAAAGTGCTAGCGAAACCCACATTTCAGGTTTACAGCACGGAAATGTTTCCATTAACGTAAGTTTCGCTTCAGCTTTAGAAGAAGCAATGTGTATGATTGTTTTATCTGAATATCAACGCATTTTAGAATTCGACGCCAACAGATCAATTTATGTAACATGAATACCGAACAAATTCGAAAATACTTATCAAATAACAGTCATACAAAACCATATTTCATAGGCGTTTTTGCTTGTGATCAATTACCTAAATTTATTCATAAACGCTTTCCAATTGCGATTGTAGCAAATACGGATCCTATCAGTAAACCAGGTAGACATTGGATCGGAATTTTTATATCAAAATGTGGTAAAGGTGAATATTTCGATAGTTTCGGAATGCCTCCACTTTCACATTATTTTATCCGATTTTTAAACAGTAATTGCGGTAATAATTGGAATTTTAATAAGCGTAGACTGCAAAGTTCGATTAGTTCCGTATGCGGACAATACGCAATTGCGTACCTTACACATCGGTGTTGTAATTTACCCGTACATAACTTTTACTCTAAATTTAGAATATCCGATTACACTTACAATGATAATCTAATTTTTAAAACCTACAAAGATGTATGATTTCTTAAAAAATGTAAAAATGCATTAGTTCCTCAACAAACATGTACATCATTAATATAAGGTAAGTACATTGGTACTTTTTGCTTTAGTTGATATTTGAAAACAACTTTGTTAACATGTCTACGGGAGCTGGATTTATTTATTTTAATTTTTTTTATAAACAATCAAACTGAATACATAATCAAAGAAGTATCTATAAGCACTCTAGATCGTGAAGTGCAGACTTGGATCTTTAAAACACCATTTGATCAACGTTTATTATCCGATAAGGTTAATTCCATTAATACTACCATTAGCTCAAAAATTCACGGACTAAAATGGACCGACGGAGACGTGGAGTACGAAGAGCTTTCTTCTATACTCAAACGAAACGCTAATCTCTTCACCGTCATTTTCACCAAAGGAGAACGAAGAGCGGAACATCTTAGCAAACTTACGAACAAAACCGTGATCAATATAAAAGAATTAGGATTTAATGACGAATCATTAATGACATTTTATACACCATCTTGCATGTATCCCTGTCATAGAATACAAACTCTCAACTGTGCTCAAAGAAACGTGTTAAATCTTGCCAAGTGGTACGCTCATACTGTAGATAAAAGAAACGCCTACCCTTGCGATCCACAACCGAACGATTCACGTCTGCCTCACGAGCTAAAGCATGAGTCATCACTAAATTGCGCTCTTTACGATACTTTCATTAATCATTTGTTTTAGAACGCACCCTAGAGCTACTTGTCCCAGTAACAACGCAAACTCTCCACAGTGCAGTGCTTCCCTTCATCATGTCCACTTCGGAAGTAAGGTACGTATATAAAATTTCACATATTAGAAGTCAGATTGGCCGAGCGGTCTAAGGCGTTAGACTTAAGATCTAATTCTCCAAAAGAGAGCGCGGGTTCAAATCCCGCATCTGACATTTATTTTTTACTGTTTCTAGCATGGGTGAACCGGAATCAAAAAAATTAAAATCAACTGAAGACGTAAAGCAGCCTCCATCCTTAATCGGTATAAGAAGCAATGTGTACTTCTTGGATCGCACACAAAAAAATTTGTTTGTGTAGGATTTTCTTGTCAAGTTCCCTGCGAACTGTGCATCACCGTCGCGAAATGTGGTGAAGATCGTGGTATCGTTCTGAACAACTTGTCCGATTGGAAAAACATAATTACTTGCATTTCACTTATCGATAAAAACCCTAAAAAAGAAGCCATCAAATGGAATTTAAATGTAAACGAAGAATTAAAGGTAGATGTCAAACACGTATTTGGCACTCCTAATTTAATACTCAAACAATATCAAGGTGACGACTCAGTCACTATATCTCTAGTTGAAGAAGAATGGAAAAATTTAATTAAACTCCATCCAATTATTAAAGATATTTTCTATCACCGAACAAAGGAAGTTGTTGAAGTTAATAATTTAATTATTGCTTACAACAAATATTTGCATAACGTAGAAGGTGACGAAGAAGCCATGTCATATTCCGGATTCACAGAATATATTTTATGCGCCACTCCTAAAGATTATTATGAAATTCGTCTCTTTCTGCACAATCAACTGGCAGCAGCATACGATCACGTGTTAAAAGCGTGATGACATCATGCTTGTTACTCAACACAGTCACGTAGCAAGCACATACAATCATGCGCACAACACGTGCTAATCTCTTATTGCATCAGCTGAACTTAGCACATAATCACGCGCACCAAGCATGCCAATGACGTATGCATTACATAAACTTCACGTGTCACAAGCATGCGTTTACGAACACATAATGGGTATATAATGAACATAACGCTTGCTTCAAGCACAGTGCTGCTTATACTTCATCTTGTGCTACACACCAGCATCAACAACAACAACAACAACAACAATGGCTTCCAACAACACCGTCGCAGCAAAGGAAACACTTCTTAACGCCATCGGCAATGGATCCATCATGGGTTCCAAACCTATAACGGCAAATGAACTCATTGAAGGTAAGCCATACCTCATACAAAACATTAGCGCTATTAAAACCAAATGGGGCAGAAAAGTTGTGGTCACAATTGAAGATAGAGAGTTAATGCTTCCACAACGATTCGAGAGACTAAGTGCGTCAGAATTACGACTCATTAATAGTCAAAAATTTTACCTAATATACAACGGGGAAGAAGAACTTTCAAACAATAAAACTAGACATCTATATAGTTTCGAGAGGGCAACAGAATAGCAACATTAAAAGCAGCAGAAATAATGTAGTTGTTACGTCACCACTAACATATATATATAGCACCACACATCTCTCTGTTATCAGTGCCAAAGATGTTCTGCCCAAATATGCCGTGCAGGCATAATCTCATGGAATGCCAATGTTCAAAATGCTACCATGGTCCAGCTCAGTGCATCGGTTCCGGAGGTTACCTGGAACAAGCTCTGCTAAGAAAACGTCCACGCTATGACGTCATCATAACTGACGATAGATTTAACGACCATGCGGACAACCAAAGCAGTCAGTTCACAACAAGCAACAACAGCGTCTGCAACATGGATCTCATTTCAGAGCCGATCGACGTAGGGCACAAGGTTTGGTCTCGACTCATTTTCACCACAACGTCCCTGGTCAATGCCGATGGAAAGTGGGTGGACCAATGCTTCAAACTTGTCTCCACCGAGATACAATACCACGACGCAACGCTAAAAGCAGTGATTATAAAGCTGCAATCACCGCCGTCTTCCTCAGTTGATGCTGACGTTCTAAACATCAATTTTAAAAGTTTTCTGGTAGACCCAGATTTTAGAGATTCAGCACGATTAACCGTCACCGTTGGTAACGCAAAAGTATCTAGTTTGGATCAGTGCATCTCCGAACGGGGCTGCTGCAACCTGCTTCATTGGAACAACGATGGGAATAGCGAGCTCGTGGTGGGCGCTTTGTTTGTGCCAAAATTTGAACAAGATGTGAGTAAAAACTTTTGTCATATTAGTTTTAGGTGCATCACCAAAAACTTATCTAAAAAACTTTACTCCATTGTGCTTAACGATACCGACAGTGAGAGTGAAACCGAATTCGAATTTAACACTGACGACGAGAAAACAAACAAAACTAATAGTGCTCAAGACGCTTCAAGCAGCAACACAAACAACTCTGCAGAAGGCAGTACCGGCAAAGAGGCAGACAGCGATCCCGTCATCCCAAGTGATAAAGAAGTGGTCACCATCATAAAAATCATCATATACAAATCTAACTAACAAAAAAAAATTGTTATACAAGTAGCTCTATTTTAATGTAATATCAAATCAATCTCTTTTAAAAGCAAATAGTATCTTGTAAAATGTACATTGTTTAACATGGGTGCTATATATTCATTTTTTAAAAAGGTATGCTTAATTGTTCAAATTGCATACATCATTAACATTCTTTGTTTAAGTCAATTATTATATCAAATGTATAAATTTATGTTAAAAATACATATCATACTGTGTTACTATGCATATCTAGCAATTGTACTAATTGTAATGGGAAAAAATAAATAAAAAAAATGTGCTCCTCTGGAGCCGGACGGGTTCATCCGATCCTGGCGCCAAAGAAAAAAAAAAAAAAGAAAGGCACAAAGGTTATGAGGTCGAGGTCGACATTGGCGTCAGTAGTTGACCTTCAAGGTCAACTACTGGCGCCAATGTCCACCTCAAAGTTCAACACCTCTTAACCTTTCACCTTTCTTTGGCGCCAGGATTGGACTTTGACCGTCTGGCTCCAGGGGGGTGCATACTACTGGTATCTCACGGGAAACCTCCAGCAAACAGAATAGATAGCCCTAAGACATCTATTTTGTACACGCTGAATTTGTCGCAGATTGGATCCTGTGGCCATGCCCCAGATCTCACAAGCATAAAGCATGATTGGAAGAATTAAAGCCTGAAAAAGGCGCAACTTAAGGGGTGTCGGCATTCCTGAGCGCATGATGGGGTATAACGAAGCCGAAGCTCCGCATGCCCGATGAGTCACCGCCTGGATGTGATCCCGAAAAGTTAGGCCCTTGTCCAGCTTTACACCTAAGTATTTTAGAGAATTTGTCCACTCTATCCTTCTGCCAGAGTAATTAAAGGCGGGGAGGTTGGCGGGAAAGTGACGCTTAGTGAAGAGTATGGCTTGGCTTTTCTCTGGGTTGATAGACAATCGCCAAAGCGTACACCAATCATGAATGAGGCTTAGGTGTCGCTGTATTGGGTTGAAGGCTCTGCGTGTGTTTATATTTGTGTTGTATAATAACACGTCGTCCGCATATTGGGCTATGTTGACGTGTTGCTCCGTGGGGAGATCCGCCACATACACGCTAAAGAGTGTAGGGGATAAGACAGAGCCTTCTGGGACGCCTCCTCTGATGGGTCGTCTGGTAGAAAGCTTTACCGCCACAACAACTGTGAAGTGTCTGTGTTTATGGAATGAGTGTAAGATGTTTATCATGTGTGCAGGAAGCCACAGGGTGATTAGTTTGTGTAGGAGGCCTGCATGCCAGGTGGTAGAGAAGGCCTTCTCGACATCCAGAGATACCGCCGCAGTGTATGCCCTTTCCTGGAAACCCAGGGCAGCGGCCTCCACCAGACGGAGACACTGCTGTGATGTCGAGTGCCCAGGACGAAAACCAAACTGATGGGGAGGAATAGCTTGAATGTCCCCCAGTAGGGGCGACAAGCGGGCTAAAACAAGCCTCTCAAAAACTTTCGAGAGGACTGACAGGAGGCTAATGGAGGTAACTGGCGGGGAGAGCCGGATTTTTACCGGGGTTCAAAATGCAAATCACCCGAGCCTCCCTCCACTGCCGTGGAAAGTGGCCCAGGGCGAGACACATGTTAAAAACCCGAGTAAGAAAAAGAACGGCTTTGAATGGAAGATGGCGGAGCATGATAGGTGTCAACCCATCAGGTCCCGACGCTTTTTTGGGATTTAGACGCCGGAGTGCGCCTTGGAGCTCACTGGGTCTAATGACAGGTAGTCGGTCCGCCTCAGCAAGAGTACGTCGAAGGTATTGACGAACCTCCCGCTTGACGCGGCCAGTGAAGTCTAGGTCCTGGGGGTCATCTCGTGGCCTCATGATCCTCTCTAGGTAGTCGGCAAACACATTTGCTTTTGCTTGGGGTTCATACACCAGGTCTTGGGTGCCTTGGATAGGGGTGTTTGGTGCTCCTCCACGATTCCGGAGTCCTTTTGCAAGCCTCCACGCCTCGCCATTCTCAAAATTCACTGGGGACATCAACTCCTCCCACGCGCGCACACGGTGCTCGCGTAGTCGAAGTCGAACCTCTCGGCGCAAGCGCGCGAGCACAACCTGATTATGGCGAGTTGCGGTGTCGCTGATAGAGTCTCCGAGCCGCCCAAGAGCGACGAATGAGAAGATGGATGTCTAGCGGGATGACGTGAGGGTGTAGAGGTGCTGGAGTGTGAACGGTGATGTTGCGAACTGTTCGTCCTACGATGGAGGTGAAGGAGGCGATCGCCGTCTCCAGGGTCGGTATATCTGTAATGTGTGGGTTAGGAGGTATGGAGTCATTTAAGCAGACCCGTACGCAATCCCAATCGACTTCACGGTTTTGAACCGTGAATTCATGACTGACAACCCGTAAGTTGACCTCAGCCACAACTGGGTTGTGGTCGGAATGTAAGGCGCTTTGTGAATTGAGTGATAAGTGAAATGGAAAATGTTTGATGATTGCGAAGTCAATGACCGAAGGACGGCCTTGAATTCGCGGGAAATGAGTGGGTTGCCAGGGACCCTCTACTCTCAGTTGAGGATCTCCATCTATGATGCGGATGATTTCTCTGCCTCTTGCGTCTGTCCGGGGACCCGAATGCCAACGCGGGTGTTTAGCATTCAAATCCCCAGCCATAATGACGTTGGGATGTAGGGCGAGGATGGAGAGATAATCATTAGCAATGAACTGTTGGCTAGGAGGGTGAAATGCAGACACTATCAGGACTTCGGAACCGCCCAGATTCACGCAGACGGCAGTGGCTTCTAGGGTTTGAAGAGCGGGAAGCTGGACAGGTTTAAAGACAACCCCCCTCCTCACAAAGATCGCCGTGCCGCCGCCGCGACGGCCCACACGGTCGACCCTGAGGCAGTGGTAGCCGGAAATCCGGAAGGACATATCAGGTCGGAGATGTGTTTCCGATACCAAGATGAGATCCAAAGCAAATGACCTCGCGAAATGCAGGAGTTCATCTTGTTGACCATTGATGCCACTCGCATTCCAGAATGCGAATCTGAACGAGGACAGAGACCTAGTTCCACCCGCCATCCTGGCTTGCGCGGCTTACTGCGGACAACAAGGCAAGCGCCTCCATGGCAATGACCATTCGGGCTGCAGAATCCGTGGTGTCAAAGAACCTCACCACCAGTTCACAGAGACGCCGGCCGTGGTTCTGCAGCAGTTGCTGCAACCATCCCAGCATCTCCGAGGCCTGTGTGGTGGGAGGAGAAACCTCTTTTGAAGTGGAAGCTTTGGTGGGAGAGGGGGATGCTGAAGAGTGCCTGGGCGCCGGCCTACCATTAGCCCGTCCGTCCCTCAGCTGGCGATCGGGTTTGGGAGTGTCTCGCCCGCTCGACGCCTCGGAAGCAGACTCTCGCTCTCTGGCAGGGCGTCTTCCCTGCGCTCTATCAGAGGGGGTGGTATTAGGGGCTGTTTCTGTAGCCTTAGGTGGACGTGTGTGTTTTTCCCGTGATACCGTCGGCAAATCCGCAGGCTTGCGCACCACCTCCGCAAAGGTGGGCACACCACGTGCTTTCTGAGTTGTACCAGAAGCAGCAGGCTGCACTGCTACGGTGGGGGCAGTTTTCTGCCTAGCCGATGATGGTGCTGGCGCCTTCCTAGAGGCTATCACAGCCTTCCTAGTCGGGCAGCCCCCGTAGCACGCAATGTGATCACCCTTGCAATTGAATTTCCACAAGTGGGCTTCAGAAAAAATATTACTAGCCTTAAGTAGAGTACAGTAGAGTAGAGTTTTGTTCACCGTAGATATACAATTTGTACTTATGGCTTCGTCATAACTTACAATATAAGGATTAAACTAAGTGTATACAGGTATTAAGTATGTACAGAAACGCACTAAAATAACGTTTAGTTAGCTAGATATCTGCACTGAGATAATCATAAATGCTGTAAAATTTGTGCTTTAATAACAATTAATACACATTGCATTTGAATATTCTCCCTGGCATAGCTTTTAAGAATCTAGGTAGCCTATGGAAATAATGATTCCTTTATGGGATCTGCTATTGAGAGTACTATTCAGTCCGTGATGCTGTAAATGCACTGCCTCAGTTCTTCGAGTGCTGTATGATAATTGTATAAAAGAAACTGATTATTTTTTTTTAATTTACGTACTCCAACGTTAAGTCATGTCGGACGATGAATGGAATGGGTGAAATGATGCTCAAATGAGCCCAGGGTCCATAGAGCTTTGAGTTATCCGACGTTCGTCTTTCAGGATAAGCGAAAACCCTGCAAAAACCTTATCCAGGTAACTCACTCTGACCAACATACTGTTGCATGTATAGGCTGAGCAAGATTTGGAAATTTCGGTAATCATTATTCTGTGACATGTATTGAGTCTGACACAACGGTATGAGTAAGCATAAATTCTGCTGACTGGCAAAACATGTACTTTGGACTGTTGGCTTAAGGAAATAATTCACAGGTGACCTAGGCTTGTTCTGCTGATCAAAAGTAATAATGGTTAAGTAGGTCAGTACAGGCTTAAACATTCTCTCAATGATGTAAACGGTATCATGCAAAATTAACAGTTAGAGTGGGAATCGCTGAATTGACTTTTTGGTAGGACCCCTATTTAAGCCTGGTTGAGTTAGCCCTCGGGGGATAAACGTCGCAGAAATGTCAGAGGAGACTTTATGTTGGTCTCTGTAAGAATCAACAAAAGTTTATTTAAAAGTGCTGCTACGAGTAAGATAGCCAGCCGGTCTTAGCAGATCATACATCTTTCGACAGCCAAGCCATACAAACAATACATCGCCAAAGGTAAAGTTACATCATGCCATTATGTATTTAAATAGTACCAAAGCGCCCCTGATATCTTTCAGATTTAGGGAGTGCCCTGTATAAATGCTAGGCTTCCTTGAAATAGAGTTATTCAGTTTAGTTTGACTTAGATGTATCTTTCACTCTACCATCTCAGTTCATTCTACAACCCCAGTTGTAGATTAGGTTTGTAAGTCTTTCCTCCCCCTTACAATCCTGGTATGCAACATATGGCGGAGGCGCTCGGTTTCTACCACCCTTAAGGTCAGACCACCCTTATGGTCTCGGCACCGGGTTTCGAATCCTGTACCTTAGTACCTCTCGTAATTCCTATCAACCCCCTATCTTCATGTAATAGTATGGTAGAGTACCAGGGTGTTGCATTTTGCAATAGTTAAATAACGATTTTCATACCTCAAATTCTCTTAATTTTGCTTTAATTTTATTGCTACTTTTATTAAATATATCATTTTCAAGTTTAATCATAATAGTATCTTAACTACCCTCCCAGCTTACCCTAACGGATTTTAGATTATTTTACAAATGTGAAATCAGTTTTATTATGAGTAACATATTGTAATTTACAAATAATTTTTGTAATTATAATTTTATCACACATAAATTTTTCCAATAGCAGACATAATAAATAATGTCAAACACTATTTTTATGTTTTCTAATTTGAAAAACGTTTTTTTGCAAACTCGAAGATTTGAAATGTTGTTTTGTTTGTTCATTGATTTCAGTTTGAAATTGTGAAGATGCAATCTTTTTGTGTTATGAATACAGATTATTAATACATAGTTTTTTTCAGGCTTATTGCTTTGCATTTTCTTGTGCTAATGCAATGATTTTATGTTTTATATTGCCATATGTTTTGTGTGTATTTGATGTTTTGTGTTGTGGCCTGACTGCGAGTTCATTGAAGTTTGTAAGCACTCCTAAGTTATTGGCTAATTACTTAGCTGTTCCATACATTCCTGACAAACGAAAAAGTTTAAGTATAGGAGATTTAACTGCATGTTCCTTTGGTATACAAACTCCACCAATACCCTTAAATACAGCTTCCAAGTCGGCACTAAATCACGAAACGATGAATCCTACAGTTCCCCAGAAGAGTTCTTCAACTTGGAAGAACGTAAACAATAAATCTCCATTGTCTATAGAAATGTCGTTCACGCGTCCAGGTATTGACCCAGGAATCTTTGAAGGCCGACTAGGACAGGACATTTTTGCTTACTTGTACGACTTAAGTATGCTATGCTTAATTTTCTAAAATCTGATTATATTTAATTTTAGCCACGTCTTTCCCATCATTATCTGTGTAACTCACCCACCCACTCACTAATTTTAAACTTTTTGAAAACGTAGCTTAATTTTGTTTGAACCAAGTATTCTAATGTTAACTCCACAGGTGTTGTCGTGTTCCCTCAGTTACTTAAAAATATTTCTGACATCATTAATATATGTGATTTCATGTGGTTTTTACAAGTTTTTTTAATGTTTCCGAACTTTAAGGTTTAGTGCAATGTTACTAATTACACTGCTTTATATCATGTGTAAGCTCTCTGTTGTCTATTTACAGTATTTTAAAGGTGATATTCAATTTGAATAACGATTGAGATAAATCCAAATCAGTGCAATTGATAGAGCCACTTTAAATAATGTTTGATTTTTTTTTATAATTTCGCAACATAGATGTAAATCATGAATTTCATTGATAATGAAGTATTGCTTCTGGTTTCACTGAAACATATTTTTATAAATTTTGTTTCAAGATGATATTTTCGGTCATCTTGTTTCCATTTGCATCCCCTTAAGGCATTACTGCCATATAGTGATCATTATCGACTGTATGGCTAGTGTCCTATGCCCCTAAGTGTGCGTCATGTGTGTTTAAATGTCTTTTCTTCTATAATGTTTGTTGAGGCAAGGACTATCAGGAACCATGTGTATTTGTGTGATTTAGGAGAGAATGTGAACTGACGACTAATATATACTTATAGTTTTGCTGATACCAACTCTTAGATTCAGTCGTCTGACATGTTAAGAGCTTATCTAGCACTTAGATATTGCGCGCTTATGATATATTTTATTCGTATATAATGCAGGATGTAGTTCCCTAGCTTTACTTTGCCAGGCAGTAAAGCCAGATGTTAGTTAGTTAGTTAGTTTTTATTCATCCTTTTGATCATATTACATGATATAGGACACGTCAAGTACTTATAACTAAAAATTATACAATATACATATATACCTACAACACAAGTTTGGAATGAAAATTCAACTGTATGTACAGTATAATGATGATGATAATGATGATAGTAATAATAATAATAATAATAATAATAATAATAATAATAATAATAATAATAATAATAATAATAATAATAATAATAATCATAATAATAATAATAATAATAATAATAATAATAATAATAATAATAATAATAATAATAATAATAATAATAATAATAATAATAATAATAATAATAATAATAATAATAATAATAATAATAATAATAATAATAATAATAATAATAATAATAATAATAATAATAATAATAATAATAATAATAATAATAATAATAATAATAATAATAATAATAATAATAATAATAATAATAATAATAATAATAATAATAATAATAATAATAATAATAATAATAATAATAATAATAATAATAATAATAATAATAATAATAATAATAATAATAATAATAATAATAATAATAATAATAATAATAATAATAATAATAATAATAATAATAATAATAATAATAATAATAATAATAATAATAATAATAATAATAATAATAATAATAATAATAATAATAATAATAATAATAATAATAATAATAATAATAATAATAATAATAATAATAATAATAATAATAATAATAATAATAATAATAATAATAATAATAATAATAATAATAATAATAATAATAATAATAATAATAATAATAATAATAATAATAATAATAATAATAATAATAATAATAATAATAATAATAATAATAATAATAATAATAATAATAATAATAATAATAATAATAATAATAATAATAATAATAATAATAATAATAATAATAATAATAATAATAATAATAATCATAATAATAATAATAATAATAATAATAATAATAATAATAATAATAATAATAATAATAATAATCATAATAATGTTAGTAAAGCGATACTAGGATAAGGGTTAAAAATCGCGAGATTCCCCCTAGTATAGCGATTAACTTTGCATTCCATAAGTCAGATTAGCTGCGAAGCCCTGATTGTGGACGTTGGCATATCAGTTATGTTGATTAAGAGATATGTTGAGATATTAATTATGAAGAGATATAATGCTGAAGACATATTACCAATGCATCGTGAGATTTTAGCAAGAGAATGTGCTCCTTTTTGTTGACTAGAGAGAGAGAGAGAGAGAGAGAGAGAGAGAGAGAGAGAGAGAGAGAGAGAGAGAGAGAGAGAGAGAGAGAGAGAGAGAGAGAGAGAGAGAGTGTGTGTGTGTGTGTGTGTAAATGTGTGTCTACTGTACAGTAAGTTGGTCAGAGTAGTTTTCCTGACATTAGATATATTAAAGTAAGTCATACCGTTTGTTAATGATCACATTAATTTAATTTCCCTTCTCTAAGTTTTGCCCATGCTTCATATTTATGTGAAAACTCGTTATTCTAATTGCATCACTTTAGTGTGAATTGTTTATGCCTACACATATAAGAAATGAAAACACAACAAATCCTATATGGTTTTCCGCCACTTTTGTAATATTTCATATAAATTCGCGTTCAATAAGATGATCTTATTATTAATCTGAATTCCTTAAAGTCATAACAACCCACACAACTTTTTTTATTCTTAAAATATATCCTGAGAAGCAAAGATACGATACATACATTTCTTATACTTATTTAACGCATTTATTCTTGCCAGTCTCCCGTAATCTTTTAAACAAATTCCCTTCAAAAATGTTATAATAATTCAACAAAAAAAGGGACAACAGAAACAATTACGACTGTGTTCCGAACAACAAATACCATAACTAGAACTAGAATATTTTCAAGTTTCTTTCCAGTTCTTAAAAATCCTCAACCCTAAATGTATTATTTTAATAACACCAACTTTAAGCCTTCATGATAAGATTTTCAAAATACAATTACATGTGAAGTTAACATAGTTTCCTTTCATTCCAGTGTTCATTCCAATTTTAAGCAAACAATGACTCTCTTCTTACGTCTTCGTATTGTCACCCGAACGTTGGAACACCCTATAGAACCAGCTGAGAGCGAGCAAGCAGGGGAGGTCGGCGTTAGCCACGCCCCCCCCCTCGTTTGTCTTATAGTGGTGACAAGGGGTGGCTGGGAGAAAAAACATCAGTGGGCCGTCTCTTTTCCGCTGCCCTTGATTTCTCGAACTTTTGGGACACTTCATCTAATCCAGAACATTCTCGATCCCCCAGCTGACCCTATATAAGTAACACGCTGGGCAGTAAGTGAGTCAGTTAGTTGGTTGGTTCTTGGCATGAGAATGCAGTGCTAATGTACGACGGGAAGACTGTGTGAGTGCATCGGAGGATTGTACGTAATTACGAGTGCAAGTGAAATTGTAACGGACGAACTGCTGAATCGTAATTGTGTGCATTACGTAATACTGTATAATTGGCAAGTGTTAAACTGTAAATCGGTGGAAATAAAGAACATTTTTGAGTGGTGCAATTGGACTTTTCATTTCACGAACCCACAAAGTCACGATGGTGTCAGGAAGCGGGATCACAAATTCACCGAACATTACAAACATGGACGCGGCATTGGAAATGCTTTTGCAGAAGATGAACGAATTAACAGCGAAGTCGGAGGCGGCAAATAACAACTTGGCCGCGAAGATGAACGAGTTAACAACAAAAACAGAAGCGGCAAATAACAGCCTGGCCGCAGAGTTGAAACAAATGAAGACGGCCAACGAGAACATCGCCGAGAAGATGGAAGAAATAAAGACCGAATTGACCACAGAAATGAAGGCAGCGAACGACAGTCTGGCCACGGAAATGAAGGAGGCGAACGAGGTCCTCGCCGCCAAATTTGAGGAACAGTTGGCCGGCGTGAGGGATGACGTGACGGGGCTGGGCAAGCGGATGGGCCAAGTGGACGAGCGCGTCGAGGACCTGGCGAACTGCTTCAATGACCTAGAGGAAAAGGCCGACAATAACGCCAAGTCCCTGAACGCCATGATTGAAGACGTCGAAGACCTCGCGAACCGCGTAAACAACTTGGAGGGAAAGGCCGACAGCAGCGTCAAGTCCCTGAACGCCATGGTGGAGGACGCCGTCGGCAGGAGACTGGAGGATTTGAAAGCCGACGCACCGGGACGCGACACAACATCGGCGCGCGTCAAACCACCGACGAAATATGACGGCGCGTCAACATTCGAGGTCTTCCGCCGCCAGTTCGACACAGTGGCCAAGCACAACAGATGGTCACCGGAGGAAGAGGCCACACAGTTGATAGCCAGCCTCCAGGGGCGGGCCGCGGAAATCCTAAACGCGGTGCAGACGACGGCTGCGCCCAAGGACATCTGGGAGGCCCTGGAGAATCGCTTCGGGAACCACCGCTTAGCCGCAGCATACCGCAGTCAGCTAAAGGCAAGGTCACAGCAGCCGGGGGATACGCTGCAGGAATTCGCAATAGCGATTGGGCAGCTGGCTAGCAAGGCCTTGGTTGACCTGCCACTGGAGTTCGTATCCCGGGAAGCCGCCTACACGTTTGTCGACGGGGTACGGGACACGGAGATTCGTCAGCGCCTAATGCTTGGCGATTATAAAACCATCCACGAGGCGCTGACGACAGCATTAAGGATGGAGGCGGCCAAAGTAACAGCTATCCCGACGTCGAGAACGAGGAGTGTCCGCTACGCCGGAGTCAGAAGACCAGCTGAGGGACGCCGGCGAACATCTAGTGGACTGTGTTGGGGGTGTGGACAGCCCGGACACCTGCAGAGAGACTGCCCACACCAGGAAGAGCAGCTGGAAGAACGAGTAAGGGCCGTCGTGGAGAGGGGCCCGTCGGCGCCATTAGCACCATCCCCTCGAGTGACACTGTGCGCCGTCAGCAGGCGTATGGATGACAGCCTCATCGCGGACGGTTGGATGAGAGGGAAGCCGTGCCGCGTGCTGGTGGACACTGGGGCAGCCGTGACCATCATCAGACCTAAAGTGACGAAGGGTTTGCCGACGAGGAAGCCGTGCCGTCCATACGAGCTGGTCTCGGCGTCGGGCGACACCTTGCTTGTGGAGGAGGCCCTGCTGGAGCTGACCTTGGGGCGGAGTGCCGTGCGTCTGTGGTTGTTCGTCGCGAAGGTGGCTGAGGTGATACTGGGATTGGATGCCCTCGGTCGAAGTCGGCAAGAAGGTCCTGCGGCTCAACGGAGAAGAGGTTATACTCCGTCAACCCGAAGAGCTCCTTGGAATTTGCAGGGTCATCTTGGACGAAGACGTGGTTGTCCCCGCGAGGAGCGAGGTGGTGGTGACGGCGCGACTGGAGGGCCAGAGAACCAGGAACAGGATGCTGGACCAGCAGACGCCTGTACACGGACTGTGTGTAGCCAGAGCATTGCTGCCGTACCGAGAGGAGGTGCCCGTGAGACTTCTAAATCCAACGGACGCCGATCACAACGTCCAGGCCGGGACGGAGTTGGGAATGTGCGAGCCCGTGGTGACCGTAACAGCTATCGATGAGACACAGGAGCCGGCGCCGAATCAACACCTGGGGCCCCGGTTAGAAGGCTTGGTGGAGAGGGCGGCCGACCACCTGACCGCAGAACAGTTGGAGAAGGTTCAACAACTGCTAAGACGGTATCAGCGCATCTTCAGCCAAGGTGATAGTGACTACGGCCACACGGACAAAGTGCTTCACCGCATCGACACCGGGGACGCCCGACCTATTCGGCAACCACATAGGCGCGTTCCGCTGGAGAAGCAAGGGGCGGTACGAGACATGCTGGAGGACATGAGATCCAGGGGAGTGATTGAAGAGTCTGACAGCCATTGGTGTTCCCTGTAGTCTTGGTGACGAAGAAGAACGGCGAGCTGCGCTTCTGCGTAGACTACAGAAAGCTGAACGCTGTCACCCGGAAGGACTGTTTCCCCTTACCCCGGATTGACGACACCCTGGACACGCTAGCTGGTGCATAGTGGTTCTCGACCCTGGACCTGAAGTCGGGCTACTGGAAGGTAGCTCTAGACCCGAGAGACAAGGAGAAGACCGCATTCTCGACGGGCCAAGAGCTCTGGCAGTCCACTGTTATGCCCTTTGGCCTCTGCAATGCACCAGCTACCTTCCAGCGCCTCATGGAGTCAGTGATGAGAGGGCTGACTTACGATGCCTGCCTGCTATACTTGGACGACATCATCATCGTCGGGAAGACTTTTGAAGATCACCTCGAGAATCTGAGTAAGGTGCTACAGAGGCTGCAGGCGACCAACTGGAAGCTGAACGCGAAGAAGTGCCAGCTCTTCCGCAAGGAAGTTAACTACTTGGGCCACATAGTCTCAGCAACCGCAGTGGCCACAGACCCGGAGAAGACAAAGGCCGTGAATGATTGGCCTCGCGCAAGGGATAAGAAGGAGCTTCGCAGTTGCCTGGGGCTGTGCAGTTATTACCGCCGCTTCATAAAGGGGTTCTCCAGTATCGCCAAACCCCTCACCCGCCTGACAGAGGAACACTGGCCTTATGTGTGGATGGAGGACGCCGAAGACGCTCTCCAGCATCTGAAGGAGACCCTGTGCAGTGCTCCAATTTTGGGTTTCCCACAACTGGGTGGCGCCTTCATTGTGGATACCGACGCCAGCGACCATTGCATTGGAGGTGTCCTATCGCAGATCCAGGACGGCCATGAGCGGGTGATAGCCTACTAATGCAAGACGCTATCCAAGGCAGAGAAGAACTACTGCGTCACCCGACGGCAGTTACTGGCGGTAGTCAAGACATTGGAGCACTTCCACAAGTTCCTGTACGGTCAGCCATTCCACCTGAGGACTTACCATTCCGCCCTAACCTGGCTATTGAGCTTTAAGAACCTGGAAGGCCAGACAGCACGTTGGGTCCAGAGGCTGCAGGAGTACGACTTCACCTCGGAACATCGTAGAGGGAAGAGCCATGGTAACGCTGACGCCATGTCCCGAAGACCCTGTCCAGAAGAGTGCGGCCAGTGTACAAGAGTGGAGAAGGAGCGTGCCGCAGCAGTACGAGTGGTAACGGCAGTGCCTTTGGATGGCTGGGATAGCGCAGGCCTGAGGAGGGAGCAGCTGGTGGACGAACACTTGGGGCCACTCTTAAGGGAAGTGGAGTCTGGGGCCTCACCAGCCTGGGAGGACACCGCACCGAGGAGCACCACCTACAAGTTGTACTGGGCCCGATGGGACTCGTTGAAGACCAGAGAGGGCGTGCTGTTCCGGGTATGGGAATCACCCGATGGGAAGACGCAGAGAGAACAGTTGGTACTTCCCCGGAGTAAGTTACCGGAAGTCTTGGAAAAATTGCACGCTGGTACTTCAGGATGACACCTGGGAGCGAACCGAACGATTGACAAACTACGGCAGCGCTGCTACTGGCTGAGGCTCCGAGCAGATGCTGAGAGATGGTGTCGTCAGTGTCACGTGTGCGCGGCGAGTCGCGGCCCCCAGACTAGGAGCCGGGGTCGCATGCACCAGTACAACGTCGGAGCGCCAATCGAAGGGCTCGCCTTTGACATTGCTGGACCGTCCCGAGTTTCCGACCGGGGCAACAAGTACCTAATGGTGGTCGTGGACTACTTCACCAAGTGGCCGGAGGTGTATGCCATCCCAAACCAAGAGGCAAAGACAGTCACAGACTGCCTCGTGGAGCAAGTGTTCTGTCGATTTGGGGTGCCGTTAGAGCTACACAGTGACCAGGGTACCAACTTTGAGTCCAACCTAATGAAGGAGGCACTACAAAGGCTTGGATTGAACAAGACCTGCACGACGCCTCTACATCCCCAGTCGGATGGCATGGTCGAAAGATACATCCAAACTTTAGAGGAACACCTGAGGAAAGTCGTGGCCAGCCATCAGCGAGACTGGGATGTCAAGGTGCCACTGTTCTTGCTGGCTACCGCTCGTCTACACACGACACGACTGGGATGACGCCAGCCAGCTTAATGTTCGGCCGAGAGCTACGCCTCCCTTGTGACCTGGCTTTTGGAAGACCTCCGGAAGCGAAACAGCCAGTGACCGAGTATGTGGAGAACTTGGTGGACCATCTCCACGACATGCACGAGATGGCTCGCCAGAACATCCAGAAGGCGAGCGACCGCATGAAGACCAGGTATGACAGGCAGCCCAACAGCCAAGGGTTCCAGCAAGGTGACCTGGTCTGGTTGTACCGTCCTACCCGGACCAAGGGATGCTGTCCGAGCTCCAGCAGCCATGGCAAGGACCTCGCCGGGTGGTGAAGGTGATTAACGACATGGTCTACCGCATCCAGAAAGTTCCCCGAGGGAAGATGTTGGTGGTACACCTGGATCGCCTGGCACGCTACGACAGTTCTGTTCGGGACGACCAGCTTTGAGGAGGGAGCAGTGTCACCGAACGTTGGAGCACCCTATAGAACCAGCTGAGAGAGGGCAAGCAGGGGAGGTCGGCGTTAGCCACGCCCCCCTCGTTTGTCTTATAGTGGTGACAAGGGGTGGCTGGGAGAAAAACATCACTGTGCCGTCTCCTTTCCGCTGCCCTTGATATCTCGAACTTACGGGATATTTCATCTAATCCAGAACATTCTCGATCCCCCAGCTGACCCTATATAAGCAGTAAGTGGGCACTAAGTGAGTCAGTTAGTCGGTTCTTGGCGTAAGAATGCAGTGCTAGTGTACGACGGGAAGACTGTGTGAGTGCATCGGAGGATTGTACGTAATTACGAGTGCAAGTGAAATTGTAACGGACGAACTGGTGAATCGTAATTGTGTGCATTACGTAATACTGTGTAATTGGCAAGTGTTAAACTGTAGGTCGGTGGAAATAGAGAACATTTTTGAGTGGTGCAATTGGACTTTTCATTTCACGAACCCACAAAGTCACAGTATTTACGGCTAATTAGATAATATTAAACACTGTTTATGAATATGCTAAATTCATAAAGTCACCGATGATGACACACCCGGCTTCAAAATTTTAATTTCGCTGCAAACAAAATAATACTCCGTATTTGGCATATTATCTCGCTTGTTTTTGCTAATATGATCTCTCCAAACCCAAAATAATATTTAACCTTCTCTAAAACACACTTTATTAAGTAGTGACGATTCTATTTCAATTTGAAACTTCAGTGCAAATTGTATATTTGTTTCAATTTGTTTTACTCACCTTTCAAGCGGTTAACACCTAATCTATTTGTAAATTCGCACCTTCATACTTTTTCCGAACACCTTTTTATTCCTAATATACACTTCTACCTTTTGCTTAGTTCACATTCACCATATCCAAACAACTATAATTTCCACCCGGCAACTAACACGCATTTCCTTCCAAATAACACATTTATGTTTCTTCTTTGACGATAACCATTTAACGACGTTAAGGTATACAATCTTAGCTAATCAGGCGACGCATAAAAGATTATTTATTCACTACATTCAAGACAGACAGCGCAAAACGTAATGGCATTAGTTCCTTGTGTCAGCGTCTATCTGTGTGATATCGCTGATTTGTTTATTCCCACACCGTCTTCTGCAGACATCAGCTTAGCACGTCCGGTGCAACGCGTGTATACTTCTTATCAACCTAACATGACCAAGCTTAGACAATGGACTTAGTAAATTCTTTTTTACTGTCCGTGAATCTACCTGATATCGATAACTATACCTCGGCCGTTCTATCTGCGGCTCTGACATTTCTCGAGAGGGGGAAGCAGGCTGTTGCCAGTTCTTGAGCGGGAATTTCAAGCAGAGGAACAATGCGTATTTTAAATATTTCATATATTTGCATATTTCATGAACCAGTAGCCATATTATTATAATAGCGATAATAATAGGACTTACGAACACTAAACATCGGAGTTCACGCACGAAAATTATACCAAAGAAAGTTCACCAGCGCAAGCCGCTATTAGGCCACGTGGTTCAAACAAATTTAAGCTGGCAACATGGTGTTGGGTTCGGGAGCCACGCCTACCAGCGACAACGCTGATTGGCGCTAGCAGACAGTTTTAGCTTCCTGACCACGACACCGAATGTACAGACTCCCAGTATCACCAACAGAAGCAGTTGGTGTGCGTGAAAGGTGTGAACGAAATATTTGAATAGAGTGATGTTGTAAAGAATATCTTGCATGCTAATGAAACTACAAGTTGTATTTCAATGTTTTGAAGCTAATAGATTCCTATACTCTCGTTATAAAAATAATTCTGACGATATGTTTTCAATTGCTCATTATTATATGTTGGTACTAGTAACCTTCCCCCTCCACCTCCTGCAGCCACTAAATGTCAGAGCCGTAGATACAGCGGCCGGACAGTAATCATGGTTAGGCAATATTTATGTCTTAATATTAAAAATAAATTAGCGCTGCTTAAAGAGGAAGCTTGCACAAGCTAGGTTATTTGGCGCAGTGGCGTATTACCGATTACGTCCATTTATTATTTCACGAAAATAACCCCATTAAATGAGACTATTTTTACATAGGCGTAATTCCCGACAGTCTGTTCCTAATTTCCTTTAAAACGCATTCCCGTTTCTTACCGTTTTTAACATGTAAGTTTCTCCCATTCGTAACAATTCTTGTTCTTTTTGTTTCCAAGAAGAATCTGTTGTTTTTTATTTTGATTTGGAAAGATACTCAAGCGGTACTTTCTGTAAACTTCTTAGTTTTCCAACCTATTTCTTTTCCTAACTCCGCTTACGCCGGAAGTTCTCGCAACGCTGGGTTGAGAACCGCTGACATAGTAAGTCAGATTACATGTGCAACAGCAAAATCACACTTGTGACAAGTAAAATATCCTTTGTGCACGGTACGAATTTCTTCGCTCCTAAGAATGTTATACAATTGTAACCTTTCTTATTACAGTCTTAATAAAAATTGAAACTCCAACTTCAAGCTTTAATACACTTATCTTTTGCTATCACCATCATAAGAAATAACACTTTTGTCTGAGTTTATTCCCCTCCGTGCTTTTAAAATATACCAGTGGTACACCTTGTTTTTTATTATAAATCATTTCAATGTGATCTTATATTCTCTGTGCTTAAAAGTTATAAGTTATGATCGTTGTGACCAAATGCTTAGGATTTGTTAAGATATTGTATGTTTGTAGTATCCTTTGATCTTAAGAACAAACGCGAGGCGTTCTTAGAGGCTATTTCTAAGTGTTTATAGAATCTAGTAGTAATGTGTTCTGTTCCGAATCCATCGCAAGATTTTCGGACACAGTTTGAGTGAATATGTACGCATATACCATGGTACCCTCAAGTTTCAACCTTCCAAGCTATAAGAGTTTCTTTTTGTATAAGCAACAGAGGCAACACCCCTCGGTAGTCGCGAGACACTTAGTTTGGGTATGCCTCTCATGGTGATTTGATATAGATAAAGCTGTTATAATATAAAAGGGATATTTTGCGCGAGCGCTTTCCCTATAAACATTGCTAAGTTAAAGTTATATAATTACTGATCAGTGTAAATAAAGAAGTTGTGAAGACAAAATAGCATTAATGTTTAAGTATGAGTGATGACTGCGCAGTATGTATGTAAAGTTTTTGCTGTGCGGGAGACGTCCCTCAATCAGCTTACAGTGAAGAATGATGCTAGTATGAAAGAGAATAAATCAACACAAATCCTAAGATTTAATCAATAATTGTATTAGCAATGATGACTCACTAGCAAGGAAAATGATTGAAAGCAAAATAAACAAAAAGAAAGACACATATTTTTTTAACTAAGGTGTTACCTAAGGTTCTAAGTCATAGAATTCAACTATGTTTCCCCAATTCACCTTTAAGTATTCATAAAGAAACCCATGACTTATATTTATTGTTTATCAAAGCAGACTGATCAACTTGATGTAATTATCGTGGTATGCTATTCTAAGGGTACTTCCTCTTAAATCAGTCAGTTTCTCCATCATTCATTGAACTTTTAATTCAGCGGGCAGCACATAACTCAAATACATCCTTTGCCAATATTCATTATGGATCTGAGACATGACCAATGAACAAGATTAAACTAATCGTTATATCAAGTTCTGTTTACAGATCACAGCACGAAGAGATCTACAACCTACAAACCTCCCCTTTCTTTTGCTATCACTCATAATTACCATGCTATAAAAGCATGCCCAAATTTATTAGGGATTAATAAACAAGAGAAGACTTAATTATTGTAAATTAACATTTCATTTATAAGACAATCCAATGCACTGTAATTTAACACTCGTTTTTAACATCCAGTGACAGTAGAGTACATCATATCTCCAGATAACATGATCGATATTGTTTATCGATATCTTTGATCACACTTTTTTACGAAAAGAAGAAAAGAAACATTATACCTCTTGTTTAAACACTCACTGCTAAACCAGCAAATGTCAGAGTTACTTTTGTATATTTATGTAAAAAGATAAAGTCATAGGATATCCTTATAGAATGTAAGATGATTGTATCAATGTGACCTCAATTACCATGTATTATGAAAGTATGTTGTGTAACTCTAGAAACAATTACTTCAGTAGCATCAAGATTAATTGTAACAAAATAGAAAGACATGGTTAACTGTGATATTTGACTGATTTTATGACAACAGTAGACATTTGTTAGGCATAGGTCTAATAGGTGCTATTATGGCAAGTAATTAGACATGGTTTTTGTAAATAATGCCCTATAAATTATAGCAAGTACTACTCATTAAATGAACTCCATTCTTCTTTTACTAAATTGTTATCAATATTACTACTAACTAGGTATAATTCAATTGTATGGTGGTTTTATGAAGAATACTTGTAATTTACTCCAAGTTTATCACTAATGTGTGAACAACCATATTTAAGTGGAGCATCTATGCAGTTTCCATAGGTTATTTGCTTATGTTATTCAGCCATAAGGCAAACATAAAGTTTAATTTTTGTTTACTTTATACATTTTAACCAATTCTTTTCCTTCTTCGTCTAAAACTAATTAATGGTTCCACATAAATTCCATACATGTTACATTTATGTTAATTATATATAACCATAATTTGTAACTAGGTATAAGAAATATTCATTTGGTAATGTGATACCTGAAAAGCCCTTTCATTTAATTATATTCCCGTGAACTTTAACCCATTCCCACCCCATAGATATATTCTTATGCATCAATGCTAACTCTGGATCATTTGTTTTTATGTTGCGGCTTGGATGAACAAACACGTCGAAGCATCAGGAAACACCACCACAGTAAGGAGAAAGCAGAGGAGACACCAGGGATCCTAGCAGTTACTCTTTCCTGGGAGAACCAAAGCACCTCAGATGACCAAGTATCACATTAGGAGTGGCACTCAAGACTACTCGCCTATGGTAAGGCACTTAATCTTTCCAGAGGACCTCCTCAACTTCATGGACCCATGTCTTTCGCTGTGAAACCTTGGGTAAAAGCCAAAGCAACTCTACCCAGCAAACTTCTACAGTGGCTTATGTACAATAACTTATAAATTACCCTTTCGTGTTCTCATTGACTCACCTGCAAGAACTCAGACTCAGCTGAGGTAGGCGAGTGTAAGCTAAGCGGACTATTCTAAAAACCATAAACTCCACTTTCGAACTTTTCATCGGCTCTTCAGTACAGACTTTTCCAAGCAATACCAATGTGCACCGTGCGCTTGAACACGATATCATATAAACAGCACGCCACAACCGAGGTTCTTCATCAGCTCCCTGTTTTAAAAGACTAAGTACAGACTATCAAACTGGAGCAGGAAGCACATTAAACTTTTTCCTCTCTTTAAAGGTTACATTACTTGTGACAGCTAGGGCCTTGTTAGAAAAACTTAACGTAGTGATTTTAAACCTTCAGTGACCAAGTGTAGTGATATGTCTCCCAAAACTATAAACTCATGGTGGTGGAACAGTGTGTTTCTATTGAACTGTGGACTTCATTCAGCGTGGGATACTTCGAAATCAATCCGCAGCAACTCATTTCCATGTCCTGTCATCTGATTTTCTTTTTCAGGTGTTACACCTATGACTTTTCAAGAAAAATTATGTACATGTAAATATTTGTATTTTTCCACCTGGCAAGTATGCTCTATTGCTTATGTGCCCAGTACAACATTTTTGTAAGTGTAAATTATTATCTTATGTATTTAAAAATTTGTATCTCATAAATGTTACCAGTTATATGGATTTGCTGAGGGCAGCAAACTCTAGGCGATGGGGATGTGTTGCATGTATAGGCTGAGCAAGATTTGGAAATTTCGGTAATCATTATTCTGTAACATGTATTGAGTCTGACAAAACGGTATGAGCAAGTATAAATTCTGCTGACTGGCAAGACATGTACTTTGGACTGTTGGCTTAAGGAAATAATTCACAGGTGACCTAGACTTGTTCTGCTGATCAAAAGGAATAATGGTTAAGTAGTTCAGTACAGGCTTAAACATTCTCTCACTGATGTAAACGGTATGATGCAAAATTAACAGTTAGAGTGGGAATCGCTGAATTGACTTTTTGGTAGGACTCCTATTTAAGCCTGGTTGAGTTAGCCCTCGGGGGAAACGTCGCAGAAATGTCAGAGGAGACTTTATGTTGGTCTCTGTGAGAATCAACAAAGGTTTATTTAAAAGTGCTGCTACGAGTAAGATAGCCAGCCGGTCTTAGCAGATCATACATCTTTCGACAGCCAAGCCATACAAACTACACATCGCCAAAGGTAAAGTTACATCATGTCATGATGTATTTAAATAGTACCAAAGCGCCCCTGATCTCTTTCAGATTTAGGGAGTGCCCTGTATAAATGCTAGGCTTCCTTGAAATAGAGTTATTCAGTTTAGTTTGACTTAGATGTCTCTTTCATTCTACCATCTCAGTAGCTACACCCCCAGTTGTAGATTAGGTTTGTAAGTCTTTCCTCCCCCTTACAATCCTGGTGTGCAACAATACGAAATCGAGACCTCTTGAATGTGAGGCAGACACTCCAGCATCCATGCTACCGAGGCGGGCAACATAATGAACATCATGTGATTTCTTCAGTATTTAAGCTTTGTACATTCATGGTGTAGTTGTCCTTCCCTGAACAGGATTTAGACATTGTAATTGCCTTGTTTTGGGGGTGGACTTAATTTAGTCCATGTAATTAGCTTTCATCAAAGACAGAAATACTTAAACAATTGCTTATTAGCTTCATAGACATATCTCTTTACTTGTAACAGAGCTCTAACTCTCATGCTTTTTGTATTAACATTGTACAACAAACAGTGTATTAAATACATAAAATATGAAGCTATTACGCCCAGCTTGGTAGCGTGGTGGTACCATTTCTGCCTCCCGTTCAAGAGGTCCCGAGTTCGAATCTCGGTCAGGGTGAGTTACCTAGATAAGATTTTTTCCGGGCTTTTCCCTTGTCCTTCAAGATGGATGTCGGATAACTCTAAGCTCCATGGACTCTGGACTCATTTGAGCATTATTTCACCCAATTCATTCACCGTCCGATATAACTTAACGTTGGGGCGGACGTAAATTAAAAAAATGGTATAGTGCACGAAGTAAAACGCTACCACTGGCAGATAACCCAAAACAGCAAGTCTTAAATTGATGTGTGATCTTGGCTTCCGGTGAAGGCCGCGTCATCTTGGGCGAAATTGCCGACGTTTCGCTCATCTTGTCGTGAGCTTCTTCTGGGCTCTTGTCCGCTCTTTCATGTCATGTCATGTGGTGCTGGCTGGCTGTATAAAGCCAGAAGGTTTTTGCTGCGTGCCCACCCGTTTTTAAGGGTTTTACCGCAGGTAAGGTAATATCGGGATGTTGTAGGATGAAATGTTGATTATTAGGATGATGAATTTTCTGAGGTTACTAGTAGTACCTGAGGGTTGATGGACAGGATGCAACACCTTGCACCCTGGTGTTTTGTTTATTTAAATTTTGGGTTTATAATTTTGATGCCAAGCAGCTTGGAAGAATTATGTGGAGCTCAGCTTTAGCTGCTGTTTGGATTAGCTCCTTGGTTATCTCGGATGCCCGCAAGCCATGCGGGGTAACCGGTGCTGACTAGAGCGACGTCTAGTGGGGTCATAATCTCCCAGGGATCTGACAAGGGCGCTTCTATGAGATGGTAAACTTGCGTAAAATTTTGATGCCCGGCGCCTGATTTCATCCTCCACGTATGGAAGACTCGAGGCCTCGTGTAGCAACCTAGTAGGAAAGTAAGGACCCACAGAATATATAGACCTGAGTCCTCTATTCTGTGCACGTTGGAGCCATGCTAGCACGCTGTCTGCGGCCATGCCCCAGATCTCACAGGCATACAGCATAACCGGGATTACCAGCGCTCGGAAAAGGTATAACTTCATGCCAACTGGCATCGAGGTTGACCTCAGCATTGGATACAGTGAAGCAATTGCTCCCTGTACCTTAGCCGCTCGGTCCCTGATGTGTTGGCGAAAGGTTAGACCCTTGTCCAAGTTTACACCTAGGTACTGGACAGAGTTAGTCCACTCTATCCTTCGACCTCGGTAGCTGAAATTGGGGCAGTCTACGGGGGTGTGGCGCTTTGTGAAAAGTATGGCGTGGCTTTTGTCCGGATTAACGGACATCCGCCAACGCCTACACCACTGCTGTGTGAGACGGAGATGTCTTTGTAGGGGGTTGAAGGCTCTGAGGATGTGTTTGTCTTTGCAGAACAGAAGCACGTCGTCGGCGTATTGTGCCATTTCGACTCGTGGCTCTGTTGGGAAGTCTGCCATAAAGACGTTGAATAGTGTGGGGGATAGTACAGAGCCTTCGGGGACTCCGCCTCTCACTGGTCTGAGTGTAGATGTTTTCCCCGCGACTGTGACTTTGAATGTGCGGTGTCGCAAGAAGCTGTGTATAATGTTGAGTAGTTGTGTTGGTAGCCCCAGGTGGATCAATTTGTAGAGGAGCCCGGCGTGCCATGTCGTGGAGAAGGCCTTCTCGACATCCAAAGACACTGCAGCAGTGAAGGCGCCTTCCTGGAATCCCAGGGCAGCAGTCTCCACCACCCGCAGCAACTGTTGGATTGTCGAGTGCCCAGGACGAAAACCAAACTGATGTGCGGGAATGGCTTGAAGGTCTCCCAATATTGGGGACAAGCGGATGAGAATCAACCTCTCGAGAATTTTCGAGAGGGTGGAAAGGAGGCTGATGGATCGGTAGCTGGAGGGGTGAACTGGATCTTTCCCAGGTTTCAATATGCAAATCACCCGGGCTTCTCTCCACTCTCGTGGAAAGTACCCAAGGGTGAGGCACATGTTGAAAATCCTAGTGAGGAATAGAACCGCGTTGAAGGGGAGATGGCGGAGCATTAGGGGGGTCAGCCCGTCCGGCCCCGCCGCCTTTTTTGCTTTGAGACGCTGAAGTGCGCCCTGGACTTCACTGGGACGGATGGTGGGGAGTCGAACCGCGTCCTCAGGAGGGCGACGTAGGAAACGACGCACCTCCCGACGAACGCGTTCGGAAAAGTTATCGTCCTGGGGGTCATCTCTTGGACATAAGGTACGTTCAAGGTAGTCAGCGAAAGCATCGGCTTTGGCTTGGGGATCGTAAGCCAGGCCTTGGGTGCCATGGATGGGTGAGTTGTATTTGCGTCTGTGATTTCTGAGGGCTCTGGCTATCCTCCACACGTCGCCATCCTCGACGCGCAATCTGGCCATCTTGTCCTCCCACGCTTGCACCTTGTGCTCGCGCAGTCGGGCACTGACCTCACGACGCAAGCGTCTTAGAAGCGCTCGATTATGTGGCGTGCGGTGACGCTGGTATAGTCTCCGTGCAGCCCAGGATCTTCTGATGAGAAGGAAGATGTCCAAAGGAAGGACATCAGGGTGGAGAGGAGCCGAGGAGTGGACTGTCAGATTGTGGGTAGTCCGCTTCACGATGGATGTGAAGGATGAGATTGCATTCTCCAGGGTGGCTATGTTTGTGATCCTTGGATTTGGCGGGATGGAAGTGCGGAGACAATTCCTGACGCCTTCCCAATCGACTTCTCGCGTCTGAAGCGAGATGTCATGACTGGCAACCCTGGTGTTGATCTCTGTCAACACCGGATTATGGTCTGAATGTAATGCGTTTAAGGATGTTAGGGTGATATGAAATGGTAGATGCTTTGTGATGGCGAAGTCTATGACTGAAGGCAGTCCTCCTCTTCGCGGGTAGTGAGTGGGTTGCCAGGGACCCTGCACTTGAAGTAGCGGGTCTGCATCTATCAGGCGAATGATTTCAATGCCTCTTGCATCGGCCCGACGACCGCTATGCCAACGTTGATGTTTAGCATTGAAGTCGCCGGCCATGATTGCACTGGGACGTAGGGCTAGGATGGAGAGGTAGTCATTTGGGACAAACTGTCGTCGTGGTGGATGGTACACGGAGACTATCAAGACCTCTAATCCGCCAAGGTCCATACTGATGGCCGTGGCCTCCAGGGTTTGCAGAGGTGGGAGCTGCATGGGTTGATGGACCACATTCTGCCGTACCAGGATCGCAGTTCCGCCACCCGGGCGTCCCTGTCGATCCGTACGATGGCAGATGTAACCCGGAAGGCGGAACTGGGAGTCTGGACGGAGGTGCGTTTCGCTGACTAGTATGACGTCCAGGGCATGAGCTCTAGCAAAGTAAAGCAGCTCGCTCGCCTGACCGGCTAGGCCGCACGCATTCCAAAATGCGAATCGAAAAGAGGTTCGAGACCTAGTTCGATACGCCATCACGGAGCTGCTGCGTACCTGCTGTCAGGAGGGCCATCGCCTCCATTGCTACCAGCATCTTGCCAGCCGGGTCGGAAGAGGTGAAGAACTTCACGACGAGCTCGCAGATCTTCTGTCCATGCGTCAGCAGCAACTGCTGCAGCCACGTGAACACATCTGAGAGGTCGAGTGTAGCTGTGAGAGGAGTGGTTTGAAGTGTAGCCGGCTGGGCAACTTGGTTGGGTGGCGAGGGTGTGCGAGTACGAATGGGAGCAGGTCTTCCTCCCGCCCTCTCATCCCTTAACTGTCTAGGAGGCATGGGTTTGCCATGCTTCTCCTGATCAGTAGGATTTCGGGGCTCGCGAGAAAGCCTCCCACCATTCCTACTCTGGTTGGTGTCAGTGTTTTTAGGGGCTGGGGTACGCTTTTGTTTGCGTGGCTGTGTGGGAGCATTGTGTGCCTCCCGTAACATTTTTGGTCCATCAGAGGCCCCTTGTGCTACTTTAGCGTACGACGGTCTCTCACTTTCCTGTTGTTCCTGCCGGTGGTTGGGCCGGACGCTGGTGGTCGTTGTTGGGAGCGGTCTTTGCTCCACCCTGGTTGTAGCTGGCTGCTGCTGTCTTGAAGGGTTCCTTCGATTAGCAGCTATGACTGCCTTCCGGGCAGGACATCCGCCGTAGCAAGCCACATGCTTGCCCTTGCAATTGGCACATATTGGCTCATCGGTGGGTGACCTGGGACATACCTCTTTCTCATGAGGTCCACTGCACCTCAAGCAGCGGGGAGTCCTCTTACAGAAGTGACTGGAATGGTTAAATCCCAGACACCGGTGACATTGGGGGGGACCGCCAGAGCTCCTGACTGCCTCTATCCTCACTCGGAGGTAGCAGATGGTTGTGACACCATCCAGCTTCCCCTCCGGATCGTTGGCACGTTCCACTATCACCAGGAATAGGGGGATGGGGACAGGGCCGGGTTGACCCTGCGGAGCTGGTTTGGTCAGCTGCCTGACCAAACGGGGCTGGATGCCCTGACGGCTGAGGTCGTCCACAATATCACCCACCGGTGTGTCCACTGGTAGGCCTCTGATGACCCTCTTGATGTCACGGCTCTTGTCTAGGCCGAAGGTGAAGTAGGGAATAGACTTCTTGTCCAATGCCCTGAGGAGTAGTTGGTAGTCTTCGGCGTTGCTGGCCTGGAAGACAAAGCGGCTCTTCCGCCTAGTAACCCTGCACGACACCGACAGGGTAGGCATGACTTCCTTCAGGAAGCCCACCATACCCCGGAAGTCGTCCACGATTATAGGTGGAATGTGCTTCCTGGATGGACCAGATTGACTGGGCCCTCCAGTTGTCTCCAGACGAGCGGCCCGTCTTTCCCTACGTCGGTTGGTTACTCTTTGAAACTCAGCCTCGTCAACATCCGTGGAGACGTTTGACGAACTGAGCTCCTCCTCGGCGACGTCCATTCTGGAGGATGAATTAGAATTGTAAAATTCTGCTTCAGAATCGGAGCAGGAATCTGAGAGCTCACTCTCTGAGTTTCGGCCTATCCGCTGCGATATAACGCGGGAAGTGCCCTTGTCTGATTGCTGCTTGGCGACAGCGAGTCTTTTGGCCTTGCCATTTACGCCCTTTTCCAGCTTTCGGCGAGGCCTCTTACTTCCTACAGCCTGGGTTGGGGCCCTGACTGCAGGGTGGGTTACACCAGTGCTGGTGCTAGGTATTGCATCCATTGCCGGATGGTTGGATGCTTGGGATGGTGGGGTTGGACCCTTTGGATCGGGCATTTTTGCCCTGCACCGAAGTGCAGTGCGCAGCTAACCTTAGGCTATATACGTACCAGTCAGCACAGACTTGCTAATAAGCGTGAGGTACAGAGGGCCGGACCCGAAGGCGCCTTATAAAACCGTCATTAAGACGTTGGCTTAGGCCGTATACCTCGCCTGGCTGTGATGCGGAGCTGGCCGGCTGTTTTCTTGGAGGTTGTTCTTGTCACTCGCACGCTGCTGCCTTCTCTTGGAAAAATTAGCGAAATTGCCGGGAGCTTCCCGAAGGTCCCTCCCGATGCTGGCAATTCACTGACTCCGAAGTTCTGGACGCTGGCAACTCTCGCAGGCGATGTGTACTCCACGACGTCTAGAAGCAGAGTGAGAGTTGTCCGCTCTTTGTCCGGTTGCTCCCGTTTATATACCGGTTGCGAATCTCTGCTGGTCCCGCCCCTTTGTCCCCGATTGGTTGCCTGTCTGCCAATGGGATCTTGCACCGGTGTCACCGCTTTTTGTTGGTTTTGGAGATAATTAATATTGTGTTTTGCTGTCTGGTTCGATTCCTTAGGGCTTTCTTTTCCTGTGGTATTCTTCCCTAGACCATCGTTTTGCAGAGATTGCTGTGGCGGGCCGTCGGATGCGGGATGGTCTGTTCGCTCCGCCCCTTGCTTTTCATTGGCTGATCTTCGGCCAGTAGCTGTGCTAGTAAGCAGGGCCTTCCAGGTGTCGTGTAGCTGCCTTCCATGATCTCTGTTGATGTTATTCTTTTCTTTGAAGATTTCTAAACTTTCTCGCGTCAGTCTGTATGACAAATTTTTGCAGGTGGCAACCGGTATATAAACGGGAGCAACCGGACAAAGAGCGGACAAGAGCCCAGAAGAAGCTCACGACAAGATGAGCGAAACGTCGGCAATTTCGACCAAGATGACGCGGCCTTCACCGGAAGCCAAGATCACACATCAAGACACAGGCCGTGGAAGCTTACGCATCCAAGTCTTAAATTGGTATATTTTACCTCCAAAATTAAAACCAGTGTACTTCCTCACCGATTCGTCTAATGGAATTTGTCAATAAGATGAAACCAAATCGATTTTTGAAAAATATTGGTCACGGGTCAGTTTTGAAAATAATTCCTCCATTCCCAGAGGTCTAAAATGATCGGGTTGTGTGAGGGTATTTATTATCCGGGCATCAATAGTCATCCTGATTGATCCATCAAGTTTATGAACCCAGCATAGTGGATGTAAGTATGGGGAATCAGACACTTCAATAATTCCATCATCCAACATTTTATAAATGACGTCTGTAGCCTGTTAACGTATTGACATCGGTACAGGTCTACTATTACGAGCGTATGGGGCAACATCTTTAACTTTGAACTTAAAGCCCAGGCTTTGAACTAAATGCTTCGGGACTTTTAAGGATACACATCTTCAACTGTTCTTTTTTTGCTTCATTTAGGTTGTTAGTACTCTAACTTTACTTTCACATTTTCAATGAATTTGCCTTCCTCTCGTTGTTTATCTTACTATTACTTAGTTGCAAGCCATACAACGGACAATGATTGTTATCAGAATTGATGTTCTGGGACATGTTTTCTTTAACATTATCCCACGTATCATCATAATTATCTGTATCATCATACATAACATCATTTTCTGCAAATATATATTTTCGACGAAGAATCTCTCATTATTTAAATCAGCTCTTTCCTTCCTCTTTTATACTTACATCTTCTAACAGTTAATAACTAAAATATTATTGTCCACTTTAATCCTGATCTCATGTTTATCAATGTCGATTACGCTTTGCCAACTATACAACAAATCATTTCCGATAATGATCTCTCTTGCTAAGTTAGATTTTACTAATTCAATGGAATTTAAATTCTTTCCCTTAACTTTCGCTTCAATTAATGCCTGATGTCTATCGTTATCTCTTATTTTTCCTATAATTGTGCTACAGTATACAGTATACTCGTGCTTAGATGTTCAACTCTAGAATTAGCCATCAATGCTTTAAAGAATTCTTCGTTTACCGAAGAGCTTGCCCCAGTGTCTATTAGTACGGATATTGGTTTTTCACATACTTGAATGACTATTTGTGGAGGGTTTACTAATTCAGTTTTCTCTGTGTTTGATACTACGACATTGTTCAAGGTATTCCCGATGTTAATTCTACTTTCGCTCTGTGTTACCGTTTTCCCATCAACTTCCAGAGCGCAAAGTGACAACGTGATTAGTTTTCCGGAAGAGAATTCTGAATATCTGTGTTGTTTCTTAAGTTGGTATCACTTATTGTATCTCGCGAATTTGTCGAGTTAATTTGTCGGTTTTCTGGTTCTTCTCCCACATTCTCAGGCAACCTTTGGTTTGAGGTGTTTCCCACAGAATGATCGTGTGAAATGTCACGCCTCTGATTCTGATACGGTCCCGGTAATTTCTGCAAAATCGTATGCGATTAATCTGACCCTCTCGATCGATTCTCTGTGTGTTGGAATTTTGATTCCTGTACCTCAGAATGATGATACGTTCCTATTTCCGCGAGGCATAACGGTTCCATACCTACGTCTAAAACTATGGTCTCTTTCTTCCCGTGAATTCTATGATCTTGTGTCTCTCCCCTGAAATTTCGAAGATTCTTAAGAGTTTGACCTTGACCAGAATTTACTCTTCCATTTGGTTGATAAGCTAATCTATTATTTACACATGAACCATGACTTTCTGTTGGGTTAGTGTCTGAATTTTTATGTGTATTATATGCTTCAAATGAAGAAAGCAATTCTATCAAATCAGAAAAATCGACGGGTCTTGCCACAATTAAGTGATTCCTAATGTGTGGAGGATAATGTCTGATCAAATTATTTACTATATCCATTTCTGACATTTCAGGATTCACTAACTTACACTTATTCGCCAATTTTAGAAAATATTCAGTCATTGAGGTACCTTTCTTTGCCTCATATTTTCCTGTAGCCAACTCAATTTTTACTCTGCTTTGTTTTTCTGTTTCCCAAAACCTGTTGAAAAACAAAGTCCTAAATGTGTTATACTTTCTTGGGTAGTAGGGTTAGTAGTGTGTGAAAATAACTCCAAGAATTGACAATAGTACTGGCTGCCAGCCATTGAGTACGGGAAGACAGGAGTGTGTATTATTATAGATGAAACTTACCCGGCGAGTTGCAGCATTTAATACAAGCGGAAAAGTAGTGAGAAGCATCATAATTAGACGTAATACTTGCATACCGGCTTGTGTAGGAGTTACAGAGGTAAGATTAAGCAGTTCACTATTGCGAAGTCCACACCGTATCGGATTACTGTGAATAGGCTACTTCCACGGGAGCAGCGGCCACCGGGGATAGTAAGTACAAAATATGGAAACTGTTGAAGGAGGAAATACTATAGTACCAGACGTGGGAATGGAAACAGAAATTATAACTACCGCATTACTGATTAATATTCCATAAATAGACAACCAGATTTTACCAAAAGAGAAGACGAATCAAGAACAGTCGAATGGGACGCCACCAGATCAAAGCTCGGCACCAACCACAAAACTTAACAACCTTTAGGATACGTAACAACGGATCAGGGTCCTTTTTGTGATAATACGTAGCAACAGCAAAAATATTAATGACTTTCACCCACTAAAACTAAAAAATGGCTATATGCACATGCACAGGGAATGACACACACTCATATATCCGGATTTAACGAGCTATAAGTCCATTTTGCGACAGCACAATTTACGAAAGATTTCTTGGAATCGAACTTTGATAATGTTCACAACACACACTCATAAATACCATTTTACCATCTATTTGTTACGGAAGTAATTAGAGGAGTGGGCTCAGATATGGATTTAGAGGAACTACGTACACTCTACAAATAACGCGACAACTTCCCGTGCACCATGCATACCGATTGAATGGAAGAATACAGTCAAATGGAGAAACGCAATATGTACCCACACGGTCTATCAAGATCACTTTCAGAACCCAAACATTACCGAAACATGTATACCTGTATTATCAACTCTCTGCCGTAGATCCCTTTACACAGCGAGTAGTAATATGTAGCAATTGTGCTAAATTCAACCACCGTACGAAATTTTGCCGTAATAGTAGACGATGCCTGCGATGTGGTCAGACACACGTGCAGGGACAATCAGATTGTCAAACAGATAGGCCACGATGTGTAAACTGTAAACAGGAACACGCAGCAACGGACAAACAACACTGCCCAGCGTACAAATTAGAAAATCAAATTGCAAGCACCATAGCTAAACTACCAATATCGAGGTTTGAGGCACGACAAATGGCGTCAGGGAATATAGCATATGCAGACATAATTAAACGTTCCGGAGACAATCCGACAAGAGAGGAAAGGCAGGACAACTATCCAAGATTATCGACCCGAACGGACCAGTACGGATCCCGCTACCCTTCAGCGGGGTACATGGTATCCACGCAGAATAGCTCTAAGAAACGCAAGTGCCTGGAATCACAAAAAGATACCCCACCAGAGTGGAGATCAGAATGCTGGGCACCACATGGTCGCTGGCCAGTAGAAGCAGCAAGACCAATACAGACGCGGGTGACGACCAATATTGGGGGACAGATCAGGAGTCCAAGGGCCTTGGAAACGGTGATGCGGGGCGAGGCCCCGATAATACCCAGAGAGGGACAGGTAGGGACACGAGAAAAAACTGGTGACGCAACAGGGAAGGAGTAGATCTACGGGAGAACAGCACATAGGTGTTAGATTACTACAACAATTATTCGCGAAGTTAATGGAACAAGCACCGGGACCCATCCTAAACACATTAATGGGGTTACAAACCCATTTACATTTATAATTAACATAATATCCCTGAATATGTCAGAGTTCACAGTGCTATACTGGAACGCCAGAAGCATTACCGGCAAAATAGCTGAGTTGCAAACATTTCTAGCGCGAACACGACCGCAGGCGTTCATCATTGTAGAATCATGGTTACAGATCCACCAACGATTTCGAATCTCTGGATATACAATTTACCGTACGGATAGACAAACACACCGAGGGGTGGGTGGCCATCGGCATTTAAGAGAATCTAGTGGTGTACAACTGGAAGACATATTTGTATACCACCACACCTGGAAGCAGTGAGGGTTAATTTGGGACATTTCAACCTGTTGGGCATCTAAACGACGGGACGACAGTTGTCGAGAGAGGAATGGGAAACCCTGCTCACGCCACGTCATAACAAACAGTTACTGTGTGGTGATTTTAATACCCCTAATTTCCACAGCCTCAGTGCACAACTTAGGTGTAGGTTGCCGATAGTACAGATGGCTTCGACGTACGACTGGGAATTAATCTCGGGACAATTCACGACCCGACAAGGAAGACCGGGACAAACCGACACCACGCCTGACCTGATTTTCGCGTCAGCGGACATAGCACCCAAGACTACAGTTAGGAAATACACTTACACTATGGGCAGTGACCACTTCCCATCGATGATAAACATCTCGACCCCCGAACACAGTAGACACCCAGCCTGTCAATCGCGCAGGAAGGGAGGATTTGATCAACAGCATTTCCGCGAATATATAATAAGGTCAATGGAACATATCCAATAGACGCCGATGGAATACGTACATTTAGAAACATCACTAAGGCAATACCTGGAAGACAACCATCCGGTGACATTGCGACGACAGTCCCGAATACCGAGACTTCTCTGGTGGACACAGGAATGCTCACGACTGGTGGCGGAAAAACGACGAGCTTACGCACTGTACCAGCGGGAGCGAACACGAGAGACGGACCTAACGGCTAAAAGCACAGAGGCAGGAGTACACCGGAAGATGCTAAAGATCAAGAAAGCGTCGTGGGCAAAATACTGCGCATCTATTACCACGAACACACCGACGACCGTCATGTGGCAGCGGCTTAAATGGTTCAAACATTCGAGAAATCAACAGAAACCATACCCAGTAACGGGACAACAGGATTTGCAGGTACAATAATTTTTCCCTGAGGTTAATATGCTGGTATCATCTGCAAATAAGTATTTAATACTGTTATTTTGATTATCAGCAAGATCATTTATATCTAAAAGAAACAATAATGGGCTTAAAACTGAACCTTGCTCATCTGATAGAAAAGATTTCATCTCATTTGTGCAAGCATTATAATAATCTATTTCCTCTACTTGTTTTCTGTTTTTTAGGTAGAAACTGAACCAGTTTTGAGCTACACCTCTTATTCCATAGTCATTTAGTTTATGAAGTAGAATTGTGTGATTGACGAGGTCGAATGCCTTTGATAGATCAAGGAAAATACCTACACAGTGTTCTGAATTATCTAATCTTTTATAGATATCATCACAAAATTGAATCAATGCTGTAGTGGTGGACTTGCCCTTTTGAAAACCGTGTTGAGATAGTGAAATAATATTAAATTTTGAGATAGTTTGTAATTCTGTTGTGTATAATTTTTTCTAGTACATTAGAGAATGCAGATAAGAGAGATATCGGCCTGTACTTTTTTTTATTTTCGTTTTAAGTCCCTTTTTAAATAATGGTTTCACTTTTGCAGTCTTAAAACATTCTGGAAAACACCCTTCCCTTATAGATAGATTGAAAAAATTAAAAGAAAACAAAGATAATGCTTTTTAAAAAAGGATACAGACTGTGAAAAGATGAGAAATGTGAAATAAATGGAAGAGAAATAGAAATCATTAAGATATTTGATTATTTGGGGGTAAGGCTGAGTTGTGATAGTAGGTGGAATGAACAAAAAAAAAGCAGGCATTAGCAAAAGGTAAACTGGCCATGAGTTTTGTAAGAGCATGTTTAAGGAAATTGCCTGACACTAATGTCAAGTGGCTGGAAAGGATCTATACTGTGATGGTAGAAAACAAAATGCTACATGGGATAGAGATATGGGGAGTGCATGAAGCACGGACAGAGGTGGACAATAACAACAGTTCCTTTTGCAAATATATTCTAGGCTTGCTGGTATGATTACCTAATGGGGCAGCACAACTTGAGTTAAAAAGACATTCAACATAAGTCAAAATTGTCTCAAAGGCAAATAAATATTTGTATAGAGTTGCTAACTTGGAGGAAAACAATATAATAAAGGAATGCTTTCTTACGCAAATGAGAAGCAAATGGGAGCAATCTGGGACACAATAAAAGGTAAGGGAATTGATGGAACAGTTAAGTATGGGACATATTTGGGGAATGGGGAGTATTGTCATAGAGGCTTTTGGAAACAAGTAGAATCAAGATTAGAAGATATTGATAGTCAAGTTATTTTTACTAGTACAAGAGTGACAGGCTGTTTCAGGACATACAGGGAATTAAAAATAGTGTGGAGGAGGTACAATTACATAGATGTGTGTAATATGCTAGGGTGAGAAGAATTTGCTTGTGTGAGGATAGGAGTTAGACATTTGAAAGGTATTCGGTATGATAAGGAAAAGGGGAAATGTCCAATGTGTGGAAGCGATGATACAGACTGGCATGGTATAATATATAGCAAACAAACAATGGTATGGAGAGAACAAATTTAGCAATAAAAGTGGAACAATAGGGGGGAGGTACTATTAATCAGGAAAAAATTAGAGAAAATGATGCAAGAAAATAATGTAAGAAATATAGGTGATTATTTGAGGAAAGTCAAAGAGAAATGGTTAACAATGATTAAGATTAATTAACAATTAAGGTTAGAGAAATGGGAACAAGGGATGAAAGATAATAGAGGGGTCATCAATACATGGAAAACCAAGGGCTGTGTATACTGAGACCAAAATTTAGGGCATGCAGGTTGGAAGGGTATACTGGATGTGAACAAGATGTCTGTCAATATGTCCTAGGAATGTGTAAATGGTATTGCATTAATGAATGTATGGATAAGGAAAGATGAGAAATAAATATTCTATTCTATGTAATAACTTCTTCCTGATCAGATGCACCCTGCTTTAACAGAGAGACTCTGGGAACCAAGTTATACAGTGGTTTCACCAAATATGGAGGAAATGCCTTTTATACATTTAATGCTGACTTGTTAGTAGGAACATCCTTCATTTGACAAGGGAAGGAAAGGCTAGTTATAGCTTTAAGCCTGATCCGATGCATCTATAGACCAATGATAGTTTCGGCCTCTCCCCAATTTGATGGTTAAGAAGGAACAATTCAACTGTCCAATTACAAAAAAGAGGTGCCCATATGAAACCTGCCCAATAATGTTTATGTGTCCTACAAAACAGTCCAGAATAATAATAGCTGGTTAAGATCTCTAGGCGGGAACTGTATTAAAGGATTTGAACATAACACAGTGGAATGCAACAAGATTAAATCATTATAATAAGGAAAAAATGCGGAAGTGATAGGTACCACTCACCACTGCTACATCAAGCATGAATGTTTATGCCAGTCTGTGGATAGCACAGTACCAATAAAGTAATAGTGAATCAGTGAAGTTATGTGTTGTGAGTTGTGACATGCCATCTCGATGTTTCAATGATGCTGAAAAGGAAATTACTGTTTGCATAACTTCATTCCATACCAACATAACTCTATGCCATTATTGTGCACCTTTACCAAAGTTTGTTTTTGCTTCTTCTGAAGTTTTATGTAAAAAAGACCTAAGTGTTAAATTAGAAAAAACAAAATACACATTGTTCAACTAGTTTTTTCCAGCTTCTCTCAAGACGCTTATCTTAAGCCTCAAGTGAGATTATTTCTGTTGTGTCTACTTAAAGTTGAAATGTTAAATCATTTTTCACAAAAACAAATTGGGAAAGTTAACATGTGAAAGTACTTGCATTACAAGTACTTTTCATTCTGTTCAGAGAAACATAACCTCTCTTTGATATCAATGGACTGTATTCCTGCAATAGTGAGAAATTTACTACATCATTTACATTTTTGTAATTAGGACATGTTTCGAGGGCTTCATTGCTCCAGCAATGGTTTCTATGGATAAACAATACATAAAAAGTCCTGAGGCAGAAAAACTGAAGGTGGGTATGCTGTACAGGAAACTACCAAATGTCAGCAGAGAAAAAGATACTCATATACAAAGTTCACATAGCATCCCCAAAGCCCATCCCCAGTTCCAGAAAATACATTCTGCCCCTAAAAATTCTATAACCCATCCAAAACCTACTACATTCTAAACTGAAGAATACCATACTAGTAATAGAAAAATCAGGAATATACTTAATTGCAGCAAAATTTATATTAGAAACAAGAGCAAAGGAAATTTTCATGAATCTGAAGTATAAACAGCGGGAGCAGTGCTCCAAATTGATCATGAACCCATACTTTTAAAACTGATCTGAAAACTGTTGATTAAGGCTTCGCAGGTGATCAGCCGCGTCAAATTTATGAAGATCGAGCTTTCGGCCATTTTACACTCTATGGCCTTCATCAGAAACTGAGTCTGAAGGCCATAGAGTGTAAAATGGTCGAAAGCTCGATCTTCATAAATTTGATGCAGCTGATCACCCGTGAAGCCATCAATAACGCTCGCCGCGAAAGCTTCAAGTCTTATATGATCTGAAAACTACCCCAAAAAATAGTCACTATGTTTCCTAAGGTATTGAAACCGATTTGAGGCCAATCCCATGTTGAATCTGATTCATGTTTCCATGTTAACTTCTATGCATATCGAGATTGATTTAAATAGGTAAGGCTTGATAATAAATAATTCAAGCTTTTATGGTGGTCAACTTCGTTTACATTGGCAAACCTATTGTGACTTTGTGGATTCGTGAAATTAAAAGCCCAGTTGCAAAAACTCAAAATGTTCTTTATTTCCTCCGAGTAAGTCTAGGTACACTTGCAATTCACAGCAGAATTACGTAACACACACACACAATTACATAACAGACTCAATTACGATCTACTAGTTCGCAAGTCCACACTACTTGGCACACCGTGCTTCTATTTATAGGTGACTAACTGGTTCTAGAATATTCTATATAATGGAGAGGATTGATATCAGAGAGATTTCACATTCTTTCCACGCGGAAGGCAGGAGGAGGGGAAACCACTTGGGCTCTGGTCATTTCTCCCCAAATCCCACCTCTACTCGGTACGTCATTAGCCCTACGCATTACTGTAGGCATGGCCTAGATGCCCTACGTGCCCCCTCTATTGGCCAGTCCTTCCTGCTAGCTGATTGTAAGTTTGACAATTGGGTAGCACTGCTTCCTACTCAAGGATGGTCGTCACGAACAGCACCATCATAGCAGGCCAGACGATCCAGATGTACCACCATCTTTCCTCGGGGCACCTTCTGGATGCGGTAGACCACGTCGTTAATACTCTTCACCACCCGGTACGGCCCTTGCCATGGCTGCTGAAGCTTCGGGCAGCGTCCCTTGGTCCGGGTAGGGCGCTACAACCAGACCAGGTCACCTTGCTGGAACCCTTGGCTGTTGGCTTGCCTGTCGTATCAGGTCTTCATGTGGTCGCTCGCCTTCTGGATGTTCTGGCGAGCCATCTCGTGCATGTCGTGGAGATGGTCTACCAGATTCTCCACATACTCGGTCGCTGGCTGTTTCGCTTCCGGAGGGCTTCCGAAAGCCAGGTCACAAGGGAGGCGTAACTCTCGGCCGAACATTAAGCTAGTTGGTGTCATCACCGTGGTGTCGTGTGTTGACGAGCGGTAGGCCAGCAAGAACAGTGGCACCTTGACATCCCAGTCTCGCTGATGGCTGGCCAAGATCTTCCTCAGATGCTCTTCTCAGCTCTTGAGGTACCTTTCGACCATGCCCTCTGACTGGGGAGGTGGGGCTGTTGTGCGAGTCTTGTTAATCCCAAGTGCTTCCTTCATCAGGTTGGACTCAAAATTGTCCCCCTGGTTGCTGTGGAGCTCCAACGGCACCCCAAATCAGCAGAACACTTGCACCACGAGGCAGTCTGTGACTGTATTTGCCTCTTGGTTCGGGATGGCATACACCTCCGGCCACTTGGTGAAGTAGTCCACGACCACCATTAGGTACTTGTTGCCTCGTTCGGACACTGGGAACGGTCCAGCTATGTCAACGGCGATCCGTTCGAATGGCGCTCCAACGTTGTACTGCTGTATGCGACCCCGGCTGCTAGTCTGGGGGGCCGCGACTCTCTGCGCACACGTGACATTGACGGCACCATCTCTCTGCGTCTGCTCGGAGCCTTAGCCAGTAGTAGCGCTGCCGTAGTTTGTCAATCGTTCGGTTCGCTCCCAGGTGTCCTCCTGAAGTACCGGCGTGCACTTCCTCCAAGACTTCCGGGACCTTACTCCGGGGAAGTACCAACTGTTCTCTCTGCGTCTTCCCATCGAGTGATTCCCAGAAAAGTGATACCCAGAAAAGCACGCCCTCTCTGATCTTCAACGAGTCCCATTGGGCTCAGTACGACTTGTATGTGGCGCTCCTCGGTGCGATGTCCTCCCAGGTCGGTCTTGTCCCTGCCTCCACTTCCCTCAAGAGTGGCCCCAAGTCTACGTCCGTCAGCTGCTCCCTCCTCAGGCCTGCGCTATCCCAGCCATCCGCAGGCACTGCCACAACTACTCAGACTGCTGCGGCACGCTCCTTCTATTCTACTCTTGTGCTTTGGCCGCACTCCTCTGGGCAGGGTCTTTGGGACATGACGTCTGCGTTGCTGCGGCACTTCCCTCTACGATGTTCGAAGGTGAAGTCGTACTCTTGCAGCCTCTGAACCCAACGTGCTGTCTGTACCTCCAGGTTTCTAAAGCTCAGTAGCCAGGCTAGAGCGGAATGGTCAGTCCTCAGATGGAATGGGTGACCATACAGGTACTTGTGGAACTGCTCCAATGTCTTTACTACCGCCAGTAACTCTCGTCAGCTGATGCAGTAGTTCTCTGCCTTGGATAGCGTCTTGCTGTAGTAGGCTATCACCCGCTCATGGCCGTCCTGGTTTTGCTATAGGACGCCTCCGATGCAAGGGTCGCTGGCGTCGGTGTCCACAATGAAAGCGCCGCCTGGTTGTGGAAATCCCAGAATAGGAGCACTGCACAGTGTCTTCTTCAGGAGCTGGAAAGCACCTTCGGCGTCCTCCGTCCACACATAAGGTCGGTGTTCCTCTGTCAGGCGGGTGAGGGGCTTGGCGATGTTGGACAACCCCTTTATGAAGCGTCAATAGTAACTGCACAGCCCCAGGAAACTGCGCAACTCTCGCTAATCCTTTGGCCGAGGCCAATCTCTCACGGCCCCTGTCTTCTCCGGGTCTGTGGCCACTCCGGTTGGTGAGACTATGTGGCCCCAGTAGTTCACTTCCTTGCGGAAGAGCTGGCACTTCGCGTTCAGTTTCAAGTTGGTCGCCTGCAGTCTCTGTAGCACCTTACTCAGATTTTCGAGATGGTCTTCGAAAGTCTTACCGACGATGATGATGTCCAGGTATAGCAGGCATGCGTCATAAGTCAGTCCTCTCATCACAAACTCCATGAAGCGTTGGAAGGTAACTGGTGCGTTGCAGAGGCCAAAGGGCATAACTATGAACTGCCAGAGCCCTTGGCCTGACGACAATGCGGTCTTCTCCTTGTCTCTCGGCTCCAGAGCTACCTGCCCGACTTCAGGTCCAGGGTCGAGAACCACTGTGCAACAGCTAGCGTGTTCAGGGTGTCGTCAATCCGGGGTAAGGGGAAACAGTCCTTCCGGGTGACAGCGTTCAGCTTCCTGTAGTCCACGCAGAAGCGCAGCTCGCAGTTCTTCTTAGTCACCAAGACTACAGGGGAACAACAAGGGCTGTCAGACTCTTCAATCACTCCCCTGGATCTCATGTCCTCCAGCATGTCTCGTACCGCCCCTTGTTTCGCCAGCGGAACACGTCTAGGTGTTCGCCGAATAGGCCGGGTGTCTACGGTGTCGATGCGGTGAAGCACTTTGTGTGTGCAGCCGTAGTAACTGTTACCTTGGCTGAAGACTCGCTGGTATGGTCTCAGCAGTTGTCGAACTTTCTCCAGCTGTTCTGCGGTCAGGTTGTCGGCCGCCCTCTCCAGTAAGCCCTCTAGCCGGGGCCCTAAGTGTTGCGTCGGCACCGGCTCACGGGTCTGGTTGATTGGTGTCACGCGGACCACGGGCTCGCAAGTCCCCATCTCCGTCCCAGCCTGAATGTCGTTATCGGTGTCCATCAGGTTGAGCAGCTTCACTGTCACATCCTCTCGGCACGGCAATAATGTTCTGGTTATACATAGTCCGTGTACAGGCGTCTTCTGGTCCAGCATCATGTTCCTGGTTCGCTGGCCTTCCAGTCGCGCCGTCACCACCACCACCTCGCTTTTCGCGGGGACAACCACGTCTTCCTTCAAGACGACCCTGCAGATTCCGAGGCGCTCTTCGGGTTGCCGGAGTATGACCTCTTCTCCGTTAAGCCACAGGACCTTCCTGCCGACGTCGACCGTCGCGTTGTGGCTCCTGAGGGCATCCAATCCCAGTATCACCTCCTCAGCCGCCTTCGCGAAGAATACCCACAGACGCACGGCAGTCCGTCCCAAGGTCAGCTTCAGCAGAGCTTCCTTCTCCACAGGCAAGGTGTCGCCCGATGCCGTCATCAGCTGGTATGGTCGGCTTGGTTTCCTGGATGGCAAACCCTTGGCTATGTCGGATCTGATGACTGTCACTGTTGCCCCGGTGTCCATCAGCACGCGGCACGGGTTCCCTATCACCCAACCGTCCGCGATGAGGCTGTCATCCAACCGCCGGCTGACGGCGCGCAGTGTCACTAGAGGGGATGGTGGTGATGGCACCGACGTGCCCCTCGCCACGACGGCCCTTACTCGTTTCCCGGCTACTCTCCCTGGTGAGAGCAGTCTCTCTCCAGGTGTCCCGGCTCTCCACACTCCCAGCACTTTCCACTAAGTCTTCGCCGGCGTCCCTCGGCTGGGGGTAGCCGTCACCTTGGCCGCCTCCATCTTCAATGCTGCCGGTAGCGCCGAGCATTAGGAGCTGACATCTCGGTGTCTCGTACCCCGTGGACAAATGCGTAGGCGGCTTCCCGGGATACGAACTCCGGCGGGAGGTCAACCAAGGCCTGGCTAGCCAGCTCCTCAATTTCCAGGATGAACTCCTGCAGCGTCTCCCCTGGCTTTTGCCACCTTGTCTTTAGCTGACTGCGGTAGGCTGCAGCTAAGCGGTGGTTCCCGAAACGGTTCTCCAGGGCCTCCCAGATATCCTTGGGAGCCGCCGCTGTCTGGACCGCGTTTAGGACTTCTGCGGCCCTTCCCTGGAGGCTGACTATTAGCTGTAACCACTTATTGTGCCTGGCCACCGTGTCCAACTGGCGGCGGAAGACTTCGAACGTTGACGCGCCGTCGTATATGGGAGGTTTGACGCGCGCAGATGTGTCGCGTATCTGCGCGTCGACATTCAAGTCCTTCAACCTCCTGCCGAGTCTTCGACGCGCTCGTCCACGTGACTCATCCACTCGCCCAGCTCCGTGACGTCCTCCTTCACACAGGCTAAAAACTGTTCCTCAACTTCGTTTACATTGGCAAACCTATTGTGAGTTTGTGGGTTCGCGAAATTAAAAGCCCAGTTGCACAAACTCAAAATGTTCTTTATTTCCTCCGAGTTAGTCTTGGTACACTTGCAATTCACAGCAGAATTACGTACCACACACACAATTACGTAACACACTCAATTACGATCCACCAGTTTGCAGGTCCACACTACTTGGCACCTTGCCGTAAACTCTGACTCAGAACTCTACAACTGACTCGAAAAACTGACTGACTTGGCACACCGTGCTTCCATTTATAGGTGGCTAACTGGTTCTAGAAAATTCTATACAATGGAGTGGAAAGATAACCCAGAAATTTCACGTTCTTTCCACGCGCAAGGCAGGAGGATGGGCAACCACTTGGGCTCTGGTCATTTCTCCCCACACTCCGCCTCTACTCGGTACGTCATTAGCCCTATGCATTAGCATAGGCATGGCCTAGATGCCGTACATCCCCCTCTATTGGCCAGTCCTTCCTGCTAGCTAATTGTAAGTTCAACAATTGGGTAACACTATGAAAGACATGTTGATTTGCTGTTCTGCGTAAATAGAGGTTAGTGAATGTTTCTGAGAAGAGTACATTGCATGATTAAAGAAACAATAAAAGTGACTGTTAATGGCTTTTATTGCACAAGTATTGCTAGGAAACAAATGATGAGCATGCTAAGACAAGACAGCAGAAAACAGCATCTTTGGCATATTCAAATCGATATCAATACTGCACTGTTTCCATGCAAAAATAAGTTGATTTGATTTTATCATCTTAGAGTTGGCCCAAGATACAATATGATCTGAATCTCCACTTGCATGGAGTATTCAACAAATTGTATAATCGACAACAAATTGTATCGGTAGGAGGGAAAGAATCTCAGATATTAGGAGTAAAGACAGGTGTTCCCCAAGGATCAGTGTTGGGCCCTTTGCTCTTTTTAATTATGATAAATGATGCCTCAAAATGCTCAAGATTTCACACAGTAGTATATGTCGATGATACATCTTTTCTTAGCACTCACAAAGATTACAAAACATTGTTACAACTAGCAAAAACAACATTAAAAAAAATCACACTCTGGTTCAAATGCAATGGGTTTTACATGAATGAACGAAAAACACAGAGTATTTTATTTACCTTAAAAAGTGTCAAACAAGAATAAAGGCTAAATGAAACAGTTAAACTCTTAGAGTTATTATAGATAAAAAAAAAACTAACCTGGAATCCACATATAGACCAAGTATGTAAAAAATTGTCATACGTGGTATTTTTGTTAGCAAATTTAAAAAGAGTAGCTTCAGAAAAATTTGTACTACTGGCTTATTACTCGTTTTTCCAAAGTGTTTTTAGATATGAATTAGTTCTATGGGGTAGCAATTCTAGAATAGTAGAAATTTTAAAAATTAAAAAAAAAAAAATATATATTGTTAGAGTACTGACAAATTCAAACAAAACTGAACACTGTAAACCATTATTTGTTAAATTAGGAATTCCAACAGTGGTAAATTTATATATCTATGACATACTGATTAACATCAAAGGGGACCTACATGATTATAAAACTAGAAATGGAATACATAAATAAGAGACAAGAAATAATGTAATTGATATGCAAGATATGATATGCACCGATTGTAAAAAACATTTAACAACCACAAAGTAATTGGTATAAAAGTTTTCAATACACTTCCACAAGAAATAAGGAGTTTGAATGTTCTAGCATTTAAGAATAGATTGTACAAATGGCTGATAAGAAATCCGTTTTACAGTTTGCATGAGTATTATGACCAAAACAAGAGGGAACTGTAATTAGTATTCTTAACTATGCTGAGTGAGTGAGTGAGTGAGTGAGTGAGTGAGTGAGTGAGTGTGTGTGTGTGTGTGCGCGCGCGCGCGTGTGTGCATGTGCGCCTGCGTGTGTGTGTGCATGCGTGTGTGCGTGCGCGCACGTGCATGCGTATGTCCTTGTCTATGTGTAATGTGTTTATGTATATAATTTATTTATATTTATATTCTGGATGACAAAGTCTATTGTAATTGTTTTAATTACCAAATGACAAATAAATAAACATTAAGCAGAATGAGGACAAATTGATATCATTCTCCATGGAAATGAGGGAATGTTTTAATTTTAAAAAAAGAAAGGTCAGGTTTTCAACTATAAGCTAATCTCTGAGTGATAACTTCAAGAAATTTCTTGAAAGGCACAAGAGGATATTAGAGCAACACAATGACACCACACTCCAGCATTTGGCATCAGGTTATGATGTCCCATTTTACTAAAATATATGTGACACAGTTTAAATAAACTGACTTCTGTCTTTACATTGTTTACACATCACTCATGACGAAGTGGCAGAAGTGAGAAATTTCTGTCAAAAGTTTCTACGTAGATGAACAAAGTGTAAATCAATTTTAGTGAATGCCTGGTTCTATATGCAATCCAGCCAAACTGAAGGAGGTCAAATAGATTTCAGTTATGATAGACACATCAAACATACAGATCTGAAGTTGATGTTCATCCTTATTACACACTTCATCCCAACTTACAGTATTCAGATCAAAGTTGCTGGAGAAACATCAGGATATTTTGTGAAAGCACCAGCTAACTGAGAAAATTATTGTCCTTACTACAGATTGTCAATGGTGCCAATAATGTACTTTCACTAAACCCTACTGTATTCTTCTGTTGTATCTACAAAGAAACGTATCATAAAAATATTTCTACAAACGCTTATCTCTATCACTATTAACATGATTTTGTAAGACTAGTCTGCTCAAGAATGGGTAAAGTCATGTAAGTGCAACATTACAATTGGGAGAGTCTAGACTATGCAATACTTTCTTTGCCAGTCTGAGTGAATCAGTTGGTTAGATACAGTCTACTGACCTTACGGTCACGGGTTCAAACCCAGCCCAGACTGATTGTTTTTAAGCGTGCTTAAAAGCAAAAGCCCTTATCATTAGATTTGCTGACATATGAAAGAACTCCTGGGGATGAAATTTTAGTACACCAGTACTGCTGATATGATCCTGCAGGGTGACTTTTTTTTTTTTTTTTTTGGAAAAAAAAAACAGGGATATCAAAACAGAGAAAATATAGAGGGAGAACGCAGGGAAAAGCTTTTGTTATTAGAATAAATGAAACAGTGGAATTGCTTCAAAGTAATTCTTCATTTGACTCATACATTATGAACTGCTTTGCATGATTCATATGAGTCTACTCTGACCAATAGGGTCAGTTGTCATGAATTGTCCAACTAGTTGCGTCTATCATTGTCACAATCCATTCATAAATAATCCATGTTTGCAACTCAGCTAAATCCATGATTGTTCATTTAAATAAAGCAGTGTTAAACAAGCATCCAAAATATACATTACATATGTTTACTTTCACAACACACTTAAAGAACTTTCATTACTCGTTTAACACTGCTAATAAGTTACATGACATAGGCAGGAATAAATCTGTATGTGTATGAGCATTGTGATGTGTTAAATGATTTTAAGGTATTCTTGCTGCATACATAACAATGAATAAGATTATATCTTATGTTTAATTTATTTTAAGAGCTCTTATTAAAGTCTTAGTAAACCTTGATGGGCAATCTGATTATTTTTCCAAAATAGAATAAATTTCACACGTTTAATATAGTTTCTTCCGTTGAATTTCATACGACAGGAAAAATGGTATTTAAAAGTGGTCTATCCAATCCCATAAATCCTCACATTGCCCTCATTTTGCTTTACATTATATTAAGAACATTCTTCCAAAACTCACTATAGAAATTCCAACTTCTCGTGATGAGCTGAAGTCAGGTCACATCTGCATGCAGATCATCTTCCTGAAGTATACATGATCATGAAGACAGTGGTAGCATAGTCACATTACTGGTGTGGGGTACTCTACAGTTTGTCAATTGAGAAATTTTGTTGCTAGTGCTTTAAAAGGAAATGCTGATCTCATTTTGTATAAGAAGTACATGAAATCGCTTACAACCAACCTAGCAAACTAATGCGTAATGCTGCATAATTAATTTTTCCTCTAAAATCTGATCTTATCTGATGTGAAGTACTGAATTGTTTAGCACGCAGTGTACTGTACATTGCTGCATCTTTATTGATTGACAGCCGAATGCATGACGTAACTGTCACAGGAATACATAGTCACAGCATATTAAGTGGATACTACATTGTATTCATCTTATCTACGGGATGTGTGTAGGTATCACAGTACACAGCAATGGTTGCATCGAAATTCAGTCCAGTGTGGTTAATACCATCAGCAAAGAGTTTCAGTATTGGTTGCACGAATTGCACAATGATTCGAGAAGTGCCTTTGGCAAAGTGTGCAAAAAACAGTTTACATTAAGCAACAAGGGCAAAAGGGCTCTCACCAATGTTGGACTTCGAAAAAAATGTTGCAGGCATGAACTTATGGTCAGATTTATGCCATTTGACCAATGATTTTTATTAAAGTACCTTTTAAAACTCTATATTTAATCGCATCACACAGAAGTGTCACTGCTTACAGATTTTCCTCATTTAACTGCCATTCATAATTAAAAATGCACTCTAAATTAAGGACCTTGCATCCATATTACTGGAAACATTCGCATAGAACGATATAATTTCAGACCCACACTGAGGTTACACTGTTGAGATTAGAAAAATCAAGGCAGCTCAATTATATTATAAATAATTCAGCAAATTGGACTGGCTTCAACCCTATGCAGAATATAAATAACAATAATCCCTCATAGTAGAATGATGAACTTAATAATCATTGTCTGAGTTTAGATTTTCTTTTAAATGACAAAATGCTTACGGAGAAAATGCAAGCCTCATACATGGCTAAAATCCATTTGTGTTTTACATCTTCTGTTTGAAAACATCTTTTTGAGCATTAAATTCAATTAGTTACAAATAACTGTATACCAAGTAATCTAATTATAGTGCTCATTGTGCACAATGTTACCCCATTATTGTATTACATTAGCATTATGCTTTCATTACAAATGGATCCTAATGGCCCAAAGAGAAATTGATATGGTGTGATGTTTCCTTTTAATTTTAAGTAATATTGATGACAAACATACTAGAATATTATGGTCCGCCAAATAAAACGCAGGGAAAATGGAAATAACACAGCGAAAATACAAGGAAAACAGATTCAGATCCTCAGTGGGTACTCTGTATTGATTGCATCATTAACAAAGATGTTTAATATCCCTCTACCTTAGATAACCTGCATCATATACTATGCCTCAGTGAATGATTTAATGCATTGATCAGAACTTCATAGTGCCTGTGCCAAACAATGATAATATACATAGTTTTATACAGAAAATTTGTTTAATCATTGACTGCAAATAAGCAACTTTTGATGCCATATTAAGTATCATGTTCACATATTTTGATTGCCTATAACAAGTTGAGCAAATGTACGTATAATGTTTAGTAGAAGATTCCGAGCTGTAAGGCCGTGGTCTTCTACTGAACAAGACGCTGGCCATGAAAGCCTACATTTGTTAATGTATAATGTTTATTCCTTGTTTTTGTCTTATTGTTGACAATTGTTTTAACATTTTGTTTTAGTCTCTGAACATGGAATACATGACTTCATTACAGTCAATTCAACAGACATACCAGAGGGGATTTGGTGTTCACAATGTTCTCCAAACAAATATAGTACTGGGACTGGATTTGTGGTGATAAAAATTATTCATCCAGGGCTGTTGCAATGACTGGAGAGGTCACCTGGTCACTGAGTAAACCTACTCAATTGGTCACTCACACCTAAGTCATAGTCAGCTGCTATTTGACAAAGACAAAGGAATAAACAAAAAACGTGCACGTCTCAATACAGGGAATCAAAACTCATGAGCATTTTGTCCTACATTACAAACTGCTCATTAAATGAATTTCCAACCAGAAATATATCAATTCTTCAAAACTCACTCTGTAAAATTGAATATGAGATGAACAAGATCAGCTATGGTTGTTACACATAACTAAGACAACTGCTGCACCATACAATGTACAAAGAGTTATTAATTTTTAGAAATTTTCATCCTCTGTATGAGTTTTCAAATATATTTTAAACGTTTTTATTAACTCACTTTCTTGTCTGTCTGTTAAGTACAAAATTTGCAATCAATTATACACTAACTCCACAAGAGCTAGAGGCCTGAAACTTTCATCATAGCCCAGATCCGAATGACAATGCAATATTAACTCACTTCCAAGAAAATCTCCCCTCAACAGTAACCTTCACATGGAAAACTTTTTGAACATTTTGATTTTCACAAAACTGGCTGATGATTTTAATTAAACCACATATTTATTAATTTTTAGATGAGTTGTATTTATTACATATCTGCTTCACTTTTGTACGAAAGTGAAGCAGATGTGTAATAAATACGACTCATCTAAAAATTAATAATTATTTCGCTTCACTGTGGTATACAGTTAAATCTCGATAAACTACATATGTTTAACATATTTTCATGACTAATGAAATATATATCTTACATTTTCTGGAAATAGCCTCTAAAGTCCTTTGAAACTTTAAACAGAGCTCAGAACTGTATGGCAAACAAACAAACAAGACAGACCAACTTTTTGTCTTAATTATTCAAATTAAACAATTTTTACAAATTCTAATGTACAATGTTTTTAAAATGGACTAGAAAGTATAAAATAATTTTTGCTGGCTGTATAGAGATTTATAATGCCATACAATTTGTTTCAAATTTGAGGTGCATACAACAAATAATAGTAAGGCACATATGGAGTAACAGAAAACTCATAACAGTTCATATCATTTGCAGTGTTGGTGTCTTAGGTGCATTATACATAAATCAATTATCGGCTGCATAAAATCCATCATTTTCATTCTAAATCTTACAAGTGTTTTCACCGTTATTAACAATTCATAATCACAGATTTTCAGAACAATCTATGTAGGATTAGGAGAAATTATTTTATATATTTAAAAAAATTAGTATACTAAAATTTAAAAAAAAAAAAAAGTTATTGAAATATAACATTTTTGAAGCCTATTGCATTGATTTCACTCTTTAATAGAAGCTATTAGGATTTCGTTATGTGAAAGTGAATGTTTCCTTAAGTCTCTGGAGAGGGTGAATGCCCTGTGACAGATGCTGCAGACGTGGGGCTTCTCCCCAGTGTGTATTCTCATATGAGTCTTGAGTGTGCTAGACAAGGAGAAGGCTTTGCTGCAGACGCTGCAAATGTAAGGTTTCTCACCCGTATGCACCAGCGAATGTCGCTTCAGGTCCGAGGATTGCACAAACGCCCTTCCACAAACTTCACATACATGTGGCTTCTCCCCTTTGTGTATTAGCGAGTGTATTCGGAGATAGCCAGAGTCTGAGAATGATTTGCCACACTCTGTACAAGAATAGGGTTTTTCCCCCGTATGTATATAGAAGTGAGCTTTGAGGACACTGGACACTTTGAATGCTTTGCCACACACAGAACACACATAGGGACGTTCTCCTGTGTGGATCATGTTGTGTTTTTTAAGACGACAAGCCCGCAAGAATGCTTTACCGCACACATCACATACATGGGGCTTCTCCCCACTGTGAATTAAAGTATGTGTCTTGAGTATACTTGCTAAAGAGAATGCCTTACCACAGATGTTGCAGATGTGTGGTCTTTCTCCAATGTGTTTTAGTGTATGTGTCTTTAGGTCTCCTAGTTGAATGAAACCCTTCCCACACACTTGGCACATGTGGGGCCGAACCCCACCATGAGTTAGAGAGTGTCTCCTCAGATTGCATGACTTAACAAACCCCTTGCCACAAACTGTACATATGTGGGGCTTTTCCCCAGTATGTAGTAATGTATGTTCTCGCAATGTGTTGGCATGTGTGAATGCTTTGCCACAGATTGCACAGATGTGTCGCTTTTCCCCCGTATGGATAAGTGAATGTATCCTAAGATCTCCAATCTGCGTGAATGCTCTACCACATATGTTACATGCATGGGGCCTCTCCCCTCTGTGGATCTGAGCGTGAACTTTGAGGTAACTGGTGTCTGCAAAAGCTTTTCCACACACTTCACACACACGCGGCTTCCTTCCGGTGTGTATTAGACAGTGCTTCTTGAAAGTTGCAATGTTGGCAAACTCCTTGGGGCAGTATTTGCACTTATGCATCTCTGCTTCTGGGGGATAGACCCTTCGTCTGCGAATGTTACTCGCTGACGTGTTGCTGTCAGTAACTGTCAACAGGTCCTCTGGTTGAGCTGCAACTGACTCATCCCACCTTAAACATATTTAACATGAGTTATGTGATAGTCAATAAGGACCTTTAATTGAGCCCTAAGTGGCTCATCCTACCTAAAATAAACACATGTAACATTGAGTTTTGTCAGTAATAGTCAACAGGATCTCTAGTGGAGTAGTTAAAAGTAACAAGTGCTTTGCAGTAAATGACAAAATTAGATCAACGGAAGTTAAAATACAAGTATTGCAGTACAAGTGTTCAGAATTAATGGGAAGCTTTATTGAATCTTGGGAACAGAAAAGAAGGGTTGATTAAGCTTTAACTGTTTTATTTCCATACCGGGAAGTGATGAGATTAGTTTTGCATCTGCAAAGGCAGCCTTGATGAAACCCTTCCATAAAGCCAAAAATATGCCACAGCACCAAATAGACTGGTCTAGCTTTCACGTGCCTATGCAACCAGAGTCTAGAAGTCTTTCAGTAGTTCTAAAAACAAATGGGTAGAATGGCAAGAGAATTTTAAAAATATTTTCCCCTGCTAATTATTTGATGATGGCGATGGTGATGGTAATTGATGATGATGATGATGATGATATTATTATTATTATTATTATTATTGTTATTGTTATTATTATTATTATTATTATTATTATTATTATTATTATTATTATTATTATTATTATTATTATTATTATTACTACTTATTATCCAAAAGAAGTAACCCTATTTTACCAGTAAGATATGCTCTCCTAATTTAAACTATTATTTTGAACTGTATTCTGATAGCCATATTTTAAAGTTTTGAGATTAGTTTAAATTTACAGTATTTATAGCTGTGTTTTATAGCATAGGTTATAGTGCCATATTTCTCCTTTAATCCTTCAAAACACTATTTCAATTTTGTCCCTTTAATGTTGACTTATCTGAAAAATCAGTTATCTGAGCACTCCCAATTCCTGATTGTTTCAGATAATTGACACTATGCTGCAATAATATTTGATAAAATAATTTTACCATCTAAATCTAACATGTTCACTTCCCTATATTTATTCACATCTACTCATGATTTAAATCATGCAGCTTCTAAACATGGTGCACAAGCAACCATATTACTTACCTGGTGAAGATAGTCAATCAACAGGTTCACTGAGGTGTAAATTTTATTTTCAATCAAGCATTGCCATTATTCACAAGCATCAAAATAACAATATGCGATGCACTTGTGCTGAATGTTCTGGAGTAACTTAGAAGTGATATTACTCTACTTCATCTCATACTTTTATTTTGCGTATCATGTACCTACTACATAGAGAAGGTATTGCATCCCATCCAAAAATTCAATACCAAGCCTTCACTGGAAATATCTGTCCATCGAATCCAAAAAAGTACTTTTAGAAAAATGCCTGTGTATATTATTTGAAGCAAAAGGTTAGTGATGTATTTAACATTTGAAAGTAATGAGTCGGTAATTCAAAAACAAACATCACATAAATTATCCTTACTTGGACATGTTTTGGAGAACATTTTGTCCCTATCGTCAGCAGTTATCTGACTGATTGGATCCATGGTTTCTTGAAGTGAGCTGGTTGCCTGTGGGGGCATCTGTTGTCTGTGAGATGAACTTCCAAAGAGAGTTTTCAGGCAGAAATTCGAAATTTAAAGGATACTGTTTGTTATTATTGAATACCAACTCATTACTTCAATTCAATACTGTTTGTTTTTTATAATTAGCAACTTTTCCCAAACATCAAGTTCGGCTGCATTACTGGCTGATATTAATAGTTTTATATTTGGTACAATTTCATGATTGGTAGACCAGAAATGGTGAGCTATTACTGATTTTTCTATTTGCTTGTATTTCATGCATCTCATATGTCCCTGTAACCTAATATGTAAAGTTCTTTTGGTTTTCCCTATGTAGAACTTATTGCAATCTGATAAGTTGATTTTGTATATACCTGATTTCTTGTTTTCAGGTACTGGGTCCTTCAGGTTGTTGCATAATAAGTTTTTTAAACTGAATTTATTTATTGGGGCTAGGGTGATGTTGTACTTCTTGAATATCTTGTTGAATTTATGATGCATTCTGGGTTGATATGTGAATTTCCTAAACTGTGTCTTGGTTTTTGATTCTGTTAATTTTGTGGCATCCAATATGTGTTTCTGTTTCTTGAATTTCCAAATTTTCTTATCTATTAATTGTTTACTGTATCAATTGCAGCTATTCTAATCATGTGGTTATATTCTTTGTTGTATTCATTCTTTTTCAATGGGATGTTGACTAGTCTATATGCCAAGCTGTCCAAAACTGCATGTTTGTGGGGTGTAGCGTTGTAGCAATCATTCCTGATGTAATTATCTGTTTGTGTTGGCTTCCTATAGATGCCAAAAGATATTGTGACTTTGCGGGTTCGTGAAATTAAAAGTCTGATTGCACCACTCAAAAATGTTCTTTATTTCCACCGAATTACAGTTGAACACTTGCCGATTACACAGAATTACGTAATGCACACAATTACAATTCACCAGTTCGTCCGTTACAGTTCCACTTTGCTCTCGCAGTTACGTACACTCTTCCGATGCACGTACACAGTCTTCTCGTCCGTTCACTAGCACGGCGCTATTATGCTGCTCGTCAAGCACTGACTGAACTCACTCATTGCAGCCCCCTTTATAAGAATATCACTGTTTTTCCAAAAGTCTCTCGTTTCAGTGAATCACCGCGAGGGTTCCAGACAACAGGGGAGGGGGGAAGAGGCGGCCAGCGACAAGTGACACTTCCCTAATCACCCCATCAGTTAGTGACTGAGATTAATGGGTGGGTGTGGTCCGCATGCCTCTGGTCCCTCCTCAGCTGTCGTTGGTCGGGCTTTCCGATAATTGGGTGACACTGCTCCCTTCTCAAAGCTGGTCATCCCAAACAGCACCATCGTAGCGGGCTAGAAGATCCAGGTGTACCACCAACATCTTTCCTCGGGGCACCTTCTGGATGCGGTAGAGCACGTAATTTATCCTCTTCACCACCCGGTACGGCCCTTGCCATGGCTGCTGAAGCTTCGGGCAGCGTCCCTTGGTCCGCGTAGGACGGTACAACCAGACTAGGGCACCTAGCTGGAACCCTTGGCTGTTGGCTTGCCTGTCATACCTGGTCTTCATGCGGTTGCTCGCCTTCTGGATGTTCTGGCGAGCCATCTCGTGCATGTCGTGGAGATGGTCCACCAAGTTCTCCACATACTCGGTCGCTGGCTGTTTCGCTTCCGGAGGGCTTTCAAAAGCCAGGTCACAAGGGAGGCGTAACTCTCAGCCGAACATTAAGATGGCTGGCGTCATCCCACTTGTGTCGTGTGTAGACGAGCGGTAGGCCAGCAAGAACAGTGGCACCTTGACATCCCAGTCTCGCTGATGGCTGGCCATGACCTTCCTCAGGTGTTCCTCTAAGGTCTTGATGTACCTTTCGACCATGCCATTCGACTGGGGATGCAGAGGCGTCGTGCAGGTCTTGTTCACCCCAAGCCTTTGTAGTGCCTCCTTCATTAGGTTGGACTCAAAATTGGTACCCTGGTCACTGTGTAGCTCTAACGGCACCCCAAATCGTCAGAACACTTGCTCCACGAGGCAGTCTGTGATTGCCTTTGCCTCTTGGTTTGGGATGGCATACACCTCCGGCAACTTGGTGAAGTAGTCCACGACCACCATTAGGTACTTGTTGCCTCGGTCGGAAACTGGGAACGGTCCAGCAATGTCAACAACGATGCGTTCGAATGGCGCTCCGACGTTGTACTGTTGCATGCGACCCCGGCTCCTAGTCTGGGGGCCGCGACTTGCCGCGCACATGTGACACTGACGGCACCATCTCTCAGCATCTGCTCGGAGTCTCAGCCAGTAGCAGCGCTGCCGTAGTTTGTCAATCATTCGGTTCGCTCCCTGGTGTCCTCCTGAAGTATTGGTGTGCACTTCTTCCAAGATTTCCGGGACCTTACTCCGGGAAAGTACCAACTGTTCTCTCTGCGTCTTCCCATCGGGTGACTCCCATACCCGGAACAGCACGCCCTCTCTGGTCTTCAACGAGTTCCATTGGGCCCAGTACGACTTGTAGGTGGTGCTCCTCGGTGCAATGTGTTCCCAGGTTGGTCTCGTTCCTGCCTGCACTTCCCTCAAGAGTGGCCCCAAGTCTGCATCCGCCAGCTGCTCCCTCCTCAGGCCTGCGCTATCCCAGACGTCCGCAGGCACTGCCACAACTACTCGGACTGCTGCGCCACGCTCCTTCTCGTCCACTCTTGTGCACTGGCTGCACTCTTCTGGACAGAGTCTTCGGGACATGGCGTCTGCGTTACCGTGGCTCTTCCCTCTACGATGTTCCAAAGTGAAGTCGTACTCCTGCAGCCTCTGGACCCAACGGCTGTCTGGCCTTCCCGGTTCTTAAAGCTCAATAGCCACGTTAGGGTGGAATGGTCAGGCCTCAGGTGAAATGGCTGACCTACAGGTACTTGTAGAAGTGCTCCAAGGTCTTTACTACCGCCAGTAGCTCTCGTCGGGTGACGCAGTAGTTCTTCTCTGCCTTGGATAGCGTCTTGCTGTAGTAGGCTATCACCCGCTCATGGCCGTCCTGGATCTGCAATAGGACACCTCCAATGCAATGGTCGCTGGCGTCGGTGTCCACAATGAAGGCACCACCCGGTTGTGGGAAACCCAAAATTGGAGCACTGCACAGGGTCTCCTTCAGGTGCTGGAAAGCGTCTTTGGCGTCCTCCGTCCACACATAAGGCCGGTGTTCCTCTGTCAGGCGGGTGAGGGATTTTGCGATGTTGGAGAACCCCTTTATGAAGCGGCGGTAATAACTACACAGCCCCAGGAAACTGCACAACTCTTTCTTATCCTTTGGGCGAGGCCAATCTCTCACAGCCTGTGTCTTCTCCGGGTCTGTGGCCACTCCGGTTGCTGAGACTATGTGGCCCAAGTAGTTCACTTCCTTGTGGAAGAGCTGGCACTTCTTCGCGTTCAGCTTCCAGTTGGTCGCCTGCAGTCTCTGTAGCACCTTACTCAGATTCTCGAGGTGATCTTCAAAAGTCTTCCCGACGATGATGATGTCGTCCAGGTATAGCAGGCAGGCATCATAAGTCAGCCCTCTCATCACTGACTCCATGAGGCGTTGGAAGGTAGCTGGTGCATTGCAGAGGCCAAAGGGCATAACCCTGAACTGCCAGAGCCCTTGACCTGTCGAGAATGCGGTCTTCTCCTTGTCTCTTGGGTCTAGAGCTACCTGCCAGTAGCCCGACTTCAGGTCCAGGGTCGAGAACCACTGTGCACCAGCTAGCGTGTCCAGGGTGTCATCAATCTGGGGTAAGGGGAAACAGTCGTTCAGGGTGACAGCGTTCAACTTTCTGTAGTCTACGCAGAAGCGCAGCTCGCCGTTCTTCTTTGTCACTACAGGGGAACACCAAGGGCTGTCAGACTCTTCAATCACTCCCCTGGATCTCATGTCCTCCAGCATGTCTCGTACCGCCCCTTGCTTCGCCAGCGGAACGCGTCCCTGTGTTTGCCGAATAGGCCGGGCGTCCCCGGTGTCGATGCGGTGAAGCACTTTGTCCGTGCGGCCGTAGTCACTGTCGCCTTGGCTGAAGACGCTCTGGTATCGCCTCAGCAGTTGTCGAACTTTCTCCAGCTGTTCTGCGGTCAGGTGGTCGGCCACCCTCTCCAATAGGCCTTCTAGCCGGGGCCCCAGGTGTTGCGTCGGCACCGGCTCCTGTGTCTTGTCGATTGCTGTTACGCTCACCACGGGCTCGCACGTTCCCAACTCCGTCCCGGCCTGGACGTCGTGATCGGTGTCCGTTGGATTTAGCAGTCTCACTGGCACCTCCTCTCAGCACGGCAGCAATGCCCTGGCTACACACAGTCCGTGTACAGGCATCTTCTGGTCCAGCATCATGTTCCTGGTTCTCTGGCCCTCCAGTCGCGCCGTCACCACCACCTCGCTCCTCGCGGGGACAACCACGTCTTCGTTCAAGACGACCCTGCAAATTCCAAGGCGCTCTTCTGGTTGACGGAGTATAACCTCTTCTCCGTTTAGCCGCAGGACCTTCTTGCCGACGTCGACCGAGGGCATCCAATCCCAGTATCACCTCCTCAGCCACTTTCGCGACGAACACCCACAGACGTACGGTGCTCCTTCTCCACAGGCAAGGTGTCGCCCGATGTCGTGACAAGCTGGTAGGGTCGGCTCGGCTTCCTTGTCGGCAAACCATTCGCCACGTCAGGTCTGATGATGGTCACGGCCGCCCCGGTGTCCACCAGCACGCGGCACGGCTTCCCTCTCACCCAACCGTCCGCGATGAGGCTGTCATCCATACGCCGGCTGACGGCGCGCAGTGTCACTCGAGGGGATGGTGGTGATGGCGCCGACGTGCCCCTCTCTACGACGGCCCTTACTCGTTTTCCGGCTGCTCTTCCTGGAGTGGGCAGTCTCTTTGCAGGTGTCCGGGCTGTCCACACACCCAACACAGGCCACTAGGTGTTCACCGGCGTCCCTCGGCTGGTCTTCTGTCTCCGGTGTAGCGGACACTCCTCGTCCTCGACGTCGGGATCGCTGTTTCCTTGGCCGCCTCCATCCTTAATGCTGCCTCGTGAATGGTTTTATAATCGCCGAGCATTGGGCGCTGACGAATCTCCCTGTCTCGTACCCCGTCCACGAATGTGTAGGCAGCTTCCCGGGATACGAACTCTAGTGGGAGGTCGACTAGGGCCTTGCTAGCCAGTTGTTCAACTGCCAGGGCGAACTCCTGCAGCGTCTCCCCTGGCTTCTGTGACCTTGCCTTCAGCTGGCTGCGGTTCGCTGCGGCTAAGCGGTGGTTCCCAAAACGATTCTCCAGGGCCTCCTAGATGTCCTTGGGTGCCGCCGTTGACTGTACCGCGTTCAGGACTTCCGCGGCCCGTCCCTGGAGGCTGGTTATTAAGTGTGTGGCCTCCTCTTCTGGTGACCATTTGTTGTGCTTGGCCACTGTGTCGAACTGGCGGCGGAAGACTTCAAACGTTGACGCGCCGTCATATTTGGGAGGTTTGACGCGCACAGATGTTGTGTCGCGTCCCGGCGCGTTGGCCTTCAAATCCTTCAGTCTCCTGCCGACGACGTCCTCCACCATGGCGTATAGGGACTTGACGCTGCTGTCGGCCCTTCCCTCCAGGTTGTTTACGCGGTTCGTAAGGTCTTCGACGTCTTCAACCATGGCGTTCAGGGACTTGGCGTTATTGTCGGCCTTTTCCTCTAAATCATTAAGGCGGTCGTCTGCTTGATCCATCCGCTTGCCCAGCTTCGCGACGTCATTCCTCACGCCAGCCAACTGTTCCTCAAATTTGGCGGCGAGGACCTCGTTCGCCACCTTCATTTCCGTGGCCAGACTGTCGTTCGCTGCCCTCATTTCTGTGGTCAATTCGGTCTTTATTTGTTTCAACTCTGCGGCCAGGTTGTTATTTGCCGCTTCTGTTTTTGCAGCGAGGTTGTCATTCGCCGTCTTCATTTCCATCATCTTCTCCAAAAATCTTTTCCAATGCCGCGTCCATGGCTGTAATGTTCGGTGATGTTGTCATCCCACTTCTGACACCAGTGTGACTTTGTGGGTTCGTGAAATTAAAAGTCCGATTGCACCACTCAAAAATGTTCTTTATTTCCACCGAATTACAGTTGAACACTTGCCGACTACACAGAATTACGTAATGCACACAATTACAATTCACCAGTTCGTCCGTTACAGTTCCACTTTGCTCTCGCAGTTACGTACACTCTTCCGATGCACGTACACAGTCTTCTCGTCCGTTCACTAGCACGGCGCTCATACGCTGCTCGTCAAGCACTGACTGAACTTACTCATTGCAGCCATCTTTATAAGAATATCACTGTTTTTCCAGAAGTCTCTCATTTCAGTGAATCACTGCGAAGGTTCCAGATGGCAGGGCAGGGGAGAAGAGGCGGCCAGCGACAAGTGACACTTCCCTAATCATACCCTCAGTTAGTGACTGAGATTAATGGGTGGGTGTGGCCCGCATGCCTCTGGTCCCTTCTCAGCTGTCATTGGTCGGGCTTTCCGATAATTGGGTGACAATATGTTATTTAATTCATGGATTATCTTCAAATCTAAGAAAGGTAAGTAGCCATCTTTTTCTATCTCTATTGTGAATTTTATTGCTCTATTCTGTATGTTCAATAGTTTTAAGGAATCTTGTATGAATTTGTGTGGAACAATGGCAAAAATATCATCAACATATCTATACCAGTCTTTGAAGATATATGGGAAGGATGATGAAATATGTGTTTCAAAGTAGCTCATAAAGAGGTTGGCTAGGAATTGGTGAAAGTGGATTGCCCATTGTTAGGCCCGAGGTCTGTTGATAGAATTTACCGTTGAATGTAAAATTGAAATTGATGACAGTTGATGTACAACTTGGAAACATCTCTAATAAAATACGTTAATCACCCCATAGACCTTTCTATATGGGAAAAAATCTTCATTAACAAAAATTGTCATAGTCATGAATTTTGAAACTCCACCACCGGACATCTTTGACAAGTACATCATGCCATCTATTGACGATATGGAGAAAGAGGAAACCACTACAATTTGCACTAATCGAGTACCAGCTGATGATAAAAGCAAAAGCTCTTGAAACATGTCCTGTGAATAAACAGTGTGAGTGAAGCAATGTGTCAATATCTTCTCGATTCACTTTTGTGCGACACTTTGTCCATTTGCATTCACAAATGTACACTCTCCCTCCCTAACCTGCTCCCCTCTCTGCTGTACATATTGTTCCTACTTTTTCTCTGTCAGACTCTAGCTTTTTCAAATTCTTGTCCCTGATTAACATCACATATCCATCCTGCCTACATCCCTGTCCCGGCATTTAAGTCCCCCATCAGCACGAACCCTACTTCTGATATGGAAAAAGAATGCTTCTGGCAGGTTATAAACAACCCCTATTTATATACTATTTATCCAATTTGCTTGTTTAGCCATAAAATGTTACTACCCCTACTCTTCACTGTCTCCATGTCAATTTTTGCTTCCAAGCCTTTTCTCACGAAGAATCCTACATGCTCTGATGATTTACCCCTCTCCCTCCTCTTACTCGCCTTTTTTCATTATAAAATGAAATTTGCTCATCTCAAAAACATCTTTCTTCTCTGCCCATGTTTCTGCAAGTCCTATTATATTCATGACTTTTAGCATACAATGTTTTTCTCCAATATTTAATTTATCTCTCATCCCCTCAGTACTCTAGAAAAGCATCCTTAATCCTGTCTGCTATTTGTTCTTTGTGTTTCTAAATGCAGATCTCTCCAACTTTCCTTTGTATCTGGTCACCATGCCACTGTGCCTCGGCTCCTCCACCACTGTGATAAACTGACATCTTTCTCACTCGATGTCTTTTTTTGGTAATCTTGCAGACTTCCACTTCATCCTGCACTGGAAATGCACTTGCATTTTCATCCCCCTTTCCTGCCCCCAACCCTCACTTCACTTAGCACACTGTCACTACTTCTTTCTTCTTCTGCTGTTCCTACCACTCTCTCCTCCATCTGGTCCAAAATATCCCTTCCTTCCCTTCCCCTATGGGTTCACATTGGCACTCTAACTGGTATTTCAGTTCTGCTCCTTCCTTCTTCTCAGGCATCTGCCTGCCGCTCCCCACCTCTCAGTGACATCTATTCCTCTCCTCTCTCCTGCTCCTGCCACTCAGCAGGTTGCCTATCTTCTCCACCTCCCCTCTTTCCTTCTTTGCTGCATTGATATGGTCGTGCACTCTCTGTAACATGTTGCGGTCATAATTGCTCATTCAACAATTCTGACTCTCTTTACTGATTTTGCATACCACCTTGCTAAATGCCCCTTTCTTTCATGCCATCCGCTCTTGCCTCTCTTAATCTATTAATTAATTCTCTTTTCTATTCTTGCTCTTCCCTTGTGAGGTCCTGCTCTATGTAGATTCCCGAACCCTTTAATCTTTTTGTGTTCTTCAAAATTTCCAATTTTATCCACGTCATTGCCATATTAACTAGAATTGGCCCGGTTTACCTTCTGTGTTTCTGATTCTATACATGTCCTCAATCTCCTAACCATCAAGCTGTAGTCCTATTCCATGTTCGATGATTTTTCTCAGTGCACTCTAAAGGCTCCTATTATGATCTTCTCACTCCAGAGTTTATACAGTTTTTTCTCCAACATTCTTCTTCAAATCTTTGTTTTAACCTGATAACTTCTTTCACTGTTTCTCCATTCTCTGCTCTATTTCTTCTTTCTGTATCCTCAGATCCTCCTGCAGCTGTGTCGTATTTTCATCCATCCTTTCTTTAAATTGTCTCCCCTAATCTTCTAGTGCTTCTTTCAGCTTGGTTATCCCTGTCATTGGCCCCAGATTCAGCTTCACTGTGCCTATTATTAATAATATAAATATCACCACTGCCGAAAACATTACAATTTCTATTGTTATCTTCCCATTTCTCGCTATTTTCCATCTTCCGAATCTTCCAATTCTTGCTCGATGTATTTCAATATCAACTTCCATTGCTCAGCACACTAGTCATGTCCATCCCCTCTCACTGTTATGGCTCAACTCTCATCAGGGTGAGTTATCTGTATAAGCTTTTTTCCATTGTTTTCCCCTATCTTGAAAGGTGAATATCGGGTAACTCTAAGCTCTATGACCCTGGACTCATTTGAGCATTATTTCACCCATCTCATTTGTTCAATATGGCTACATGACTTAATGTTGAAGTTAAAAAAAAAGTCCCTTGTACCTACAAGAAAATACGTAGATTTTTTTCACAATCCTTGGGACAAACTAAAAGAAACCTAAAAACCAGAATCAAACAATATTTCAGATACATCAGATTGAAACAAGAAGACAAGTCAACAGTAGCATTTCACTTTTGGAACAAAAACCACAGCTTTGACCCAAATCTGAAATTATTAAAAGGTATGATAAAGCAGAACAAACTGACAACATGGGAGAGCCTCTTAATACAAAGTAACAAACTTTAAAATCCTATCAGTTGATAATTTGATAAAGAAGTTCATAGTTCCATCACCAGAGAAAACACCATAGGCGGCAACAACAGACAACAGTCGGGTCTTCAGGATTGAAAATGGAAGCAGCCGCTCCCAAAACTAGTACCTCGGAAAAGCAACTACAAATGGTTTTACCAATTAATTTGGACTTTTACTGTTACTTAATTCCTCCAAATACATGTAAGTAATGTTTATTACTGTAACATCACCAGAACTTATTTTATCATGCTGTATCCATCCTCAGCATTAATTACTTCTCCTGTGACTTATAGATGGTGTTTTGTCTGCATGATGAGATCCTTTTCATATGGGATGTCAAAGTTTAAAATACACTGCATATATTTTTGTTTAAGAACAATTTTCCCCAAACACACAGTTTCTTATTAACTTTAAAGAGAGTCGATTAAAGACACTAGAAAATACTTACTTTTAAATTTTTCCGGAACTAGTTTCAGAGGCTTTGCCTCTATCATCGGCCGGCTCTCGACTGGTTCTCGTTGGTGTAGCTGACGATACCTTGTCACAGGTCTCCTCTGGTGGCGGCTCAAGGAACTTGCTGAACAAATCCTTCTGGGGGATGTCGAAATTGAATACTTTGTTCCTATTTTTTGAAATGAAGATTTGTTCCCATGTGGATAGTTCTTGTTTTCCAGTTTCTTTTCTAAGGGCCTTTGAAAACTTAGGCTTCACTCTCAGCTGGTTATCTGTACACTAAAAGTGCTTTGCAACTGTTGATTTAACTATCTGTTTATATTTTGCTATATTTTTCCCCACAAAAAAAAAGTTTAAAAACTATATTATAAATTGAAGGAATCTGCTCTTACCTGAGTCGTCTGCTGGAGTCTGAACTGCTGTGTACATTTCCATCAACATTTGTGGTATACCTCTCATCCTGAAACAGATCACCAATCTGTTCTTTTACATGGCAAGCAAATTTTGTAATAATCCATAACAAAAAATGCTACAGAGATACAAAACATAATATGAGCAAGGAAATAGACTTGCTATCTTGTCAGGTATTCATTATAATTTTCATTTTGTCTGCATGTATAGCCTTTTTAAATTGTATGTTCATATCTTACTTAACAAACAACTGATAGTGTTAATTAAGTAAAATACGAAGCTATTAACAATGAAACAAATATATACAAATATAATAATTTGTAACTTAAAACTTCACTAATACAATTGGTTGTTTCCGGGCTGTTTTGCCGTGGTCTGTTGGAGTAAGAACCAGGTTCTTACTTCTGAAAGCTTACGTTCTCTCTTAAAACTTCACTCATAAGAAATGATGATAATTCTTATAAATTATCCAGGATCGCGATTTCATGTATATTCATACACATCTTCAGCTGTGATAATTTATAAAAATTATCATCATTTCTTATAAGTAAAGTTTTAAGTTACAAATTATTATATCTGTATATAACTGATCGTGTTATTCATTGTTGAACTAGAGGCTTTTATAGGCAATGCAGCAGTTATATTTAGTAAAAGATGTGAACATTTTTTGTTTTTATCATTTTTGTTATAGTTATGATTTGCACTTTCATTATACACAAATGTTTTTTTTTTTTTTTTTTTTTTTTTAATATCTACAATTCTAAAGCCAAAACTGTGTATTTAACTATTCTGTACTGTTTAGATACATTAACGTTTAAATTGCATTCAAAACAATGTAATTTCTGAACTTGTAGGTCATGGTCCAGTCAATGAATTATCATCTGAGTTTCACCATAGCTCCATTGCACATCTTCAGAGAAAGTGATTAGTGGAGTGCCTGCACTATATATCTTTTATTGGTTGCTTGGCCAATCCCTGAGAATAGCACCATATGATATACAACCCTGTATGGTAATAGGCTATGTTGCTAGGACTTTGGTCTCATCATGCTTGAAGCCATGGCCCATAAGCAATACATACTCAGCTATTGCTGATTTTTCCACCTGTTCTAATCAGCAGTTACTTTCTATGTCTTTTGGGTTTTAATGCTGTGCTTGGTGGTGCTAACATATAACAACTACAATTCCTTTCTTGGAAGTGTTGAAAACAGTGTTGTTGAAAACAGTGTTGTTATAATAAATTAAATTTAAAAGGAGTCGATTAATGACACTAAAGAACACTTACTTTTAAGTGTTGTTTAGTGTCATTAATCGACTCCCTTTAAATTTAATATAACATCTACACTGTATCTCATAAATCCCTTGCATGGACAGCAGGCCCCACTTATCTTTTGCCAATCTCAGTTAGTGTTTAAGTTTTCTAGTGGGTTTGAAGTTTTATATTGACTCTCTCTCTCTCTCTCTCTCTCTCTCTCTCTCTCTCTCTCTCTCTCTCTCTCTCTCTCTCTCTCTCTCTCTCTCTCTCTCCAACAATTTGGCTTGAGATATGGGCAAGAATGTTGTTGCTAAATAATATTAAAAGAAAAAGAAAAACCTACAAAATCATATATCAGTTTCCTCAGACCACAGAGATTGTCAAACGAGCAACCAACAACCAATAGAACAGGGGCAATCCCTCTCACCTACATATAGTTCAGGCACCCATCACTCTTAAGATGCTCAACAGAGTTAAGGAAGAAGATCATTAATTGACTGGATCCATGGTCTTTAACCCTGGAAACCATTTGTACATTCTGTTAGATCAATGTTGGCCATAAATGCCTATGCATCAATATTTTATACTCCATTTTTCTCAATTCCTTATTTCCAAGAGTTTTAATGTTTCAAAATGCTCCTTGGACTGCAGTTTATTACCTTAAAATTTCCAGGAGAGCTTCAAGAATAACAGATTTAAAAACTACTGTGCACTAGTTAAAAGATGTTAAATACAGAATACTTGCAGATTATTCAAATCTCTTTGGAAAAAAAAAGTACATAATTTTTTGTTCACTTGATGGAAGGTTTTTTTTTTGTGTCAGTTGAGCACTAAGCTTTATACATCTGAGTGACTGACAGAGAGAGAAGCACTGTGCAACAATAGAGTATCTTTCCCCGGTCTGCCTGCTTTATGAAAATGGAAAACAAGCCTAATATTCTGGTGTTTGTCAGTCATTGTGATGTTGATTATATCGACCAGAGACAGTTTCACTATAATGACCTTGCTGCAAGTAAACATTAGGAAACATTAGGAAGGTTATTCAAGATGGCGGCATGTGGAATCGTAACATGTAGTAGGTCTCAGGAAAAAAGCAATATAAATAGTAAAATGGTGGATTTCACGAGTGAAGATAGTGTGAGAAGTATATTCAAGAATAGTGTTATGCGTGAAAATGAAGGCAATGATTTTGGTGGATTACAAGCGATGGAAATTAAGAAGAAACTGGAACAAGGAAGGCTGGCAACAAATCCAGGACCGTGCGAAGCCGAAACAATAGCGTCATTACAGATAATTGTAGCAATGCTAAATCAGGATTTACAAAATGCCGAGAATGTAATCAAGTGCTTGAAGAGTGAAAATGAGCTACTTAAAAGTGAAGTTCAAAGCTTAAAAGAAGAAGGATCTTTTGTAACAGTCGCCAAAAACAGAGGGAACGAAAGCAAAAACATGGCGGAGTTGGACCAAAATGCAAAGGTACCCGTGTTTAACAAATTTCAAGCGTTATCGGCGACAGAGAATGAAAATGGAACTCTGAAAACACAGTCAAAGGAAAATGCAAACATGAAAAAAAATCGAGGATTATTGTGTTAGGAAACTCGATGGTAAAATATGCCGGCAATGAGTGTAGGAAAATGGGTCATGAGGTACAGTGCTTCCCGGGAATAGGCCCCGAAGAACTGAAACGTAAAACGGAGATGCTCAAACTAAATGAGGTGAAACCAGATATAGTGGCAATTCACGTTGGGATAAATGATTTACGCAGGGGGATAAATGCTGATGTAATTATGGGTGATATTATGGATTTGGTGCAACAAGTAAAAGAAGATAGCCCATTAACAAAGGTAATCGTCAGTGGTGTGTTAAACAGAAGAGACATGAACTGGAGGCGTGTGGATCACCTTAACAAACAACTAGACTGGATGTGCTCAGTTTGGAACTGTGTGATGCTAGATGGGAACTGCTGGATAAAGAATGAAGATCTTGCAAGGGATGGTCTCCACTTGAACAGGAGAGGATCAGTTAAGTTTGGTAAGCTACTTTGTGATGTTATTGCCAGTTGTGAACAAAATGTATCAAAAAACTAGAATTTGCTGAAAGGAGTCAGGCTGATTGTTTAAAAGATTTTAAGGTGGGGGATTATAAAGTAGAAGATTCAGGCAAAAATTATAGGATATCTGTAACACAAAATAATGAAAACAGTTACTTAAGCGTGCTGCATCAAAATGTGCAGTATTTAGACAACAAAATTGAGCAATTTAATATACTTATAAATCAAGTAGGCCCTATATTTGTAGTTATTACAGAACATGGACTAAAGGTAAACCAAATTGAGCATTATAAATTAGACAATTTTGTTTTACAAAATAGTTTTAGTAGAAGTAAATTTAAAGGTGGGGGTGTTGCAATATATGCTCATGAAAACTACAAAGAAATTGTGCAAATATACAACTTAAACAAATATTGCATAGAAAAGGATTTTGAAATTGCTGGGATTAAAATTAATACTCAAGATGGTAATATATTACTTTTTGGAGTATACAGATCGCCAAGTGGTGAAATTTCAAATTTTTTTAAAGGATTAGAAACTGTGTTGACAAAATACTCAGTATATAATAACAAAATTGTAATAATAGGTGATATAAATATAAACTCTATCAATGGAAATAACGTGTATACAAAACTTACAGAGTTATTAAATATATTTAATATTAAAATGCATATTAAAATACCGACTAGGGTTACTTTGACATCAGCTACCGCTATAGATCAAATTGCCACAAATACAGATAGTAAAAGAATAAAAGTAGAAGTATTTGACAGTTTTGTTTCTGATCATAAGTCACAGATAATGAAAATTCAAAAAATTATTGTTAGAAGTGATAATATTTTAAAAGCAAGAACAAGAAAACCAATTCATATAATATAAATGTGTTCAAAAACTTGCTACAACATGAATCATGGGATGAAGTACATGATACTGACTGTGTCAATGAAAAATGGGAGAAGTTTTATCTCATTTAATAAACACTTCGATACTTCGTGTCCAAAACGGGTTATGAATAAATGCAAAAAAGAAAGTAATAAATTAATCCTACTCCCCAGTGTAATTAAGATTAGGGAAGCAATGAAGGACATGTATATATTTTATAAGCAGTAAGGTAATAGATTGTATTAGGACAGATATCAAAATTACAAAAAAGAGTATGAAGCTGCTCTCAAAAGTTTAAGGTCGGAAAATATTAAATATAAGGTAGCTACTGCAAAAAATACAAGTAAGGCTATATGGGATGTAGTAAATGCTAGTAAGAAAAACTGTAAAAATTCAGAGAACATTGTAATTAATATCAGAATAAAAGGGTGATAATCCAGTAAGCATTGGTAATATATTTAACGAATACTTCATAAATGTAGCGGTGCCTAAGGGAAATAAAACGGTGAAAATGGATAGGAATGAGGGAATAAAGCATATTGGTAGCACAGTGTTCCTAAATTCTGTTACTGAGACAGAATTAATCAAAATTATTACTCAATTAAAATCTAAAACCTTGAGCGGGTGGGATGAAGTTTCATCAAAAATCCTGAAACAATGCAAGAAAGAATTAGTTAACATCCTAGTACATCTAATAAATGCCTCTAAAGGGGAAGGAATGTTTCCGAACTGTTTAAAAAAGGGGGTTGTTAAACCATTACACAAAAAGGGTGATGTTAATAATGTTAGTAATTATAGACCAATTACTTTAACATCTACTTTTGCTAAACTACTGGAAAAAGTTATTTTAAAGAGGATTTTAAGTTTTTTGGACAAACACAACATTTTATCTAATTCCCAGCATGGTTTTCGAAAAGGTTATTGTACAGGTTATTCTAGAATTTATAGACGAATTAATTAACAAAATGGAAAATGACAATCAAGTAATGGGAATTTTTCTTGATTTATCAAAGGCCTTTGATAGTGTTGATCACCAAGCTTGTTACGAAAATTGGAACATTATGGTATAAGGGGGACTGCAGGTAAATTAATTAACACATACTTACAAGGCCGGGTACAAAGTACAGAAATATGTAAACTAAACCAAGTAGAAACAAAATATGAATCCTCATTAGCAACTGTTAAATATGGAGTCCCACAGGGATCTGTGCTTGGGATCTATGTATCATATACTGATGACACATCTATAATTTGTTGGGGAAAAGATCAAGACAACTTAACTAATAATATACACTCAGGTACAGATGTAATACTTAAATTTCTTGTTAATAACAACCTAGTTAATAATTTAAACAAGACAAGCATAATGTATTTTAAAATTAGTAATTGCATGTACAACAATATGAAAATTAAAATTGGAAATGAAGAAATAGATACAACAGATGATCACTTATTTCTATGATTGAATATTGACAAAAACTTATGGACAAAACATGTAAATTATATATGCAATAAAATAAGTAAGGGTATCTATCTATTAAATTATGTGGCACACTATTTGGATAAACCTAATTTAAATTGATTTAGTATGGAATAATTCATCCTCATTTGAATTATGGTATTGAATTATGGGGTACGACTAAAGAGAATTTAAAACGATGACTGGTATTACAGAAGAGGTGTGTAAGTATTGTTTATACATTAAAATCAAGGGATTCATGTAGAGAAATTTTTTAAAAAGAAAGAATTCTTACAGTGGTTGCATGATAGAATTTTAGAGTTATTTTACTAGTTAGGAGAACTACAAATATAAGGAGAAATAGCAATATAAATAAATATGACACAAGAACTAAAGAGAATACGTATAGGGAAGCGAAGAGTAAGACATTTTTTGATAAAAATCCATTTGTAATTGGAAAAACTTTATACAATAAGCTGCCAGCCACAATTAAACAATCAACTGGTTCCAAGTTTAATAAATGTTTAAAACATTACTTAATCGAGAGGGCCTTTTATGACATAGATGAATATCTGCAATTGTGATTTGAAAAGCTTTTCCTTTTTTTTTTTTTTTTTTTTTTTCCCTGACACATGTAATTTGTAAATATTTCAATGAGGGTATAAATAAGAGATCAAACTGTAAATGCTGTGTAATACATTTATCTCAATCTGTCTAGTAATTTCAACAAGTGAGTATAATCTTTAAAATATATTTCTGAAATCAGTAAATAAGTACATATTTAATTAATTATTATTCTTATTATTACTATTATTATTTATGTTCATTCAGTATATAACAAATAAGAAAATACTAATATAGTTTATTACATCATCTGTTTCATTTTACTGAGATCTTCACCTTATGACCAATGGACAGGAAGAACCACGATACCCTCCTCAAAGAAAGGGAAAACTGAAGTTTTTTTTTTTTTTTTTTTTACTATGCAGACGGTTACATTAAATATTAATCTCTGTATATGCTTTGTAAAATTTGTAAATCTTGATGTATGTAACTAACTAATCATTTACAATATTGTAATATGTAAACTTTTTGGACAAAACTTGAAACATGTATTTCATGTCTATAAGTGAATAAACCATTATTATTATTATTATTATTATTATTATTATTATTATTATTATTATCATTATTATTATTATTACTATTACTATTATTATCATCATCATCATCATCATCATCATCACAAATGCCATGTCAACTCCTCCTAAAAGCAGACCAACATATGGATTATACAGTTTGAGAAATATATTAACCTGCAGTATCTATGTTAATGTGATTTAGAGAACTCAAATGTTCAAACAAAATACATTTTTTAAGGGAGAATCAGACTGAAAAATTCAATGCCACAGCCAGGGTATGAACCACAGATCTCCTGGACTCCATCCAGTTTTTCTTACCCATTGAGCTACCACGGCAACATGCCAGCAATGCACTAAATTCTCCAACTGACCCTTATTTTCCTGGTAAACCACTTGGAAATCTCATATGCAATGAGATATATGCCTTTGTGGCAACTTACTATAGTACAAGTACTTAAGTACTTAAGTCCCAGTCTTTATACTTTAAACCACTATTAGGTTAATTGATGGAAATTTAATTGTACTTTCACACTTAAGTACTTACAATGTAGTAAGTTGCCACAAAAGGTATGTATCTTATTGTATGTGAGATCTCCTAATACTTTATGAAGAAAATATGAGTCAGTTGGAAAATTTTGGTCATACTGGTATGTTGCCATGGTACCTCAAAGTTTAAGGGCAACCAGACGGAGACCAAGAGATCCGTTGTTCAAAACCTGGCTCTGACATGGAATTTTTGTCTGACTCTACCCTTCAAATACCTTGTCCTACACACGGCTAGTGTGGAAGAACAAGTAATTTCCATCAATTTACCAAAAAATACAGGCTTGAAAATAAAACTTATTTATAAGTAATTTCCTATTTATGTATATTGTACCCTATAAGTATTAACTTATAGGTTTCCTGATAATTTGTGTTTTTCATGTTTCATACTTCTTCTCTTCCCCATTACCTTGAATAATCAAGAGTTTACTGTAATTCAGTTTAAATTATTTGGCACAACTCACAACTCAAAGTGAAAAAGTAAACAAATTTAATAACATTTATAACAACAAAAATCTCTTAAAAGTAATTAAAAATTTGGGAGCGATATAAACCATTATTCAAGGAGCATATCTGATTACCATATAAAAATTAATTATAAATGAAAAAAATTAGTATCTTAACAACAGTTTGACATTTCTTGTATGTGCATTATGTGTTATGTTTTGAGTTATAGCCACATAACTATAGCCCAAGGTTATCATAAGCCACATGCTCACCCAAGAACTATTATCAAATAACTAGAATGTTCTGGATGTTCCTCCTTCTCTAAAATTCTGAAACTGTATGGAAATTTCCTACAGCTATGTGAGTTAGCAGGTGTGCTTTTGTTGTGAGGAAAGTGTCGAGTTTGTGATGTCCAGCAGTTAATGTTGCTACTGCAACTTATTGTGTTTGACTCTCCAGCAAGTAACTCTCTGAAAGAAAAGGCTACATAAGGTGTATTTTGTTAAGGATCATATTAGTGAAGTGACAGTGTGGGATAAGCAAAGTCTCAATGACACAACTGGGATACTAATGACAGCAGAAATGAGTGAAGTGACAGTTTAAAAACTGGATGAAATAACAAGGATTAACAAATAGCATTTTTGGATTTTCGCAGATGCATTGCCTTAATTTTGGTTTTATCAGTATTTCATATTGTCTCTAATACCCTAGTGAGAGGGACTAGAGTTACCTACCCAAACCCACCATCTACCTGTGCTAATGATCAATCCTTTTGTTAAACAACAGCCACTAACAGGAAGCAATCACATTCACTAAAGAAAAGTGCAGCCACACATATTCAGTGGATTAATATACCATTCAAAAATATTTAATAAGTTCAAAAAGATCTTTAAAGAAAAAAATACCACATTGGCACCTACAAATAGATATACAGTATTACAATTGTTAAATTCAAAAACAAAATATGAAATTGCACCTATCAATAGATCTGGAGTATACCAAATAAGTTGTATGGATTGTGAAAAATGCTACATAGGGCAAATTAAAATAAACCTAAATCCCAGAGTCAAAGAACATTTTAGAAACATCAAATTAAAACAGGAAGGTAAGTCAGCAGTAGCATTTCACTTTTGGAACAAAAACCATGACCTTGACCCAATTCCAAAATTACTAAAAGGGGTTTTGAATCAGAACAAACTGACAACATAGAATAACATCTTAATATAGAGAAATAACAGAGTAATGAACTTTGAAATCCCACCAATTGATAATCTGAAAAAGAAGTTCGTAGTTCCACCACCAGACACAACAAATGATAGTTGGACCTTTGAGGTTGAAAATGAAGCAACAGCTTCTGAAACTAGTCCCTCAAAAAATCAAAATGTAAATGACAGTGTGTCAAAACCAACTATAAATAGTTCTTTTAATTAATTTGGATGTCACTGTTACTAAATTTCTCCAAACAAGCATAACAGCCATTGTGCTCGATATTGACAGTCTAGAGAATTTCTTTAACTGTTCCTGAAGCCTCGCTTTTGAGTATTCTCTACCCTATATATGAATCCTGTATAAGAACTGGCTCAGATCAAGGATAGTCAGAAGTTATGAAGTGTTCAGTGATAAGAGAATGCAGTGTGAGTTGTGATTCGATTTGACAGATCTGTTGTGTTTAATCTGAGTATGTACAATGACTTAAGATTAGTGCTATATAAACCTCTTAGAAAACAAAGTGTGTTTAACAGTAACTGGTATTCTCATCTGTTACAATATTAAACATACTCACATTCATACTTCTGAGTTGTGAAGCCAAACTGCTGATCATTTCAATCAATTTGTGTATTGATGTTTCTAACTGAACTAATGAGAATAAATTTAAATAAGTAGTTTAAAGAATAATATCAGTCAAAACAAATATTTGTTAGAGGAACCTTGTAACAAAGAATATTTACACAGCAAACCACACATACATAACAGAACTCTTGTTTATTTCATTTTTTTTAAATGGAAAATATGGTATTAAACTTTTCAAGACAAAAGTTTTATAAGATCATGTAAACCTTCACTTCAGGTTCATTTCATTAATCAGAAATAACTGGAAGTGATAGACATATAAGGGATAGTAGATAGAGCTCTCCAAAACAAAGAAGTTTTGTAGGAAACATTTCGTAAACCTTTGGATTTCAAGATCTGATACAATTTGAGAGCATAGATTGCAGACAGCCAATCTCCAGAGGTTAGTTTTATGAGTACTCAGAAGCTTTCATGGCCAGAACCAGAATTAATACAACAACGGTGCTGTTTACATAGGCACTACTCAAAGAAGCATCAACATGCAGCTCTCAAAACAGAAGTGAAGCTACCATCTGGGCCAGACGGATAAGTCTGCGCACTACATGCTATATAGGCTGACGGTGAACACATCAGTCAATATAAGGAGACAACAGTCCTTTCTTCAATACCATACCACCATGCAAGACTACAGTGTGAAGCTATAGAAATATATAAACATGCTAATAACTTTAACAGAAAGGGAGAAGCCCTCAAAATGAACAAAACCTGGCATTCGATACTCGAGCATATAAAACAAGCCCAAATACCGAGAAATCATGTGAACCAATGAGCTATCAGAATGGAGAAACCCCACCCATGCGGCACTATTGCAAAGATGTCGTCTACGTATCTGTACCATGTTTTAAACATATGAGGGAAGGCTTTAGTTATATGTGTTTCAAAAAAGCTCATGTATAGATTGGCCAAAAATGGTGATAGCGGGCTTCCCATAGCTAGTCCTGAAATTTGTTTATAATATTCTCCATTGAAGACAAAATAATTTTGATGTATACATATTTCAGTCATTGCCAAATATTCTTCTATTGCATTGGCATCTAGGTTTATAGAATTTAGCCATTTTTTCAGTTGAATCAAAAGTTTGTCTAATGGAATGCTAGGGAAGAGGGAGCAGACATCAAAGGATACTAAAGTGTCATAAGGTTTTAGTTTAAGATTTTGAATTTTTTCTACCAGGTCTAAAGAGTTTTTTATGCTCAGAGTATGGAATTGTGGAAAGGACTGAAATTTTTTGGATAGCCATTTTGCCAGAAGGTAAGTAGGAGTGTTTATATTATTTACAATGGGTCTCATGGGTATGTTGGGTTTGTGTATTTTAGGGTGTGTATTGCAAGGGTAGGGTTGTCCGGTATGATAGTTTTTTGTTCTGTAGTTGTTAAAATTTTATTATTAATGATGGTTTTTTGTACATCTTTTATGCATCGGTTGAGTGGATTAGAATCTATTTCCTGGAATTCTTTTTGTTGTAGTAACTCTAACATTTTTTCTTTCTATGTAGCTGTATCTAAGATTACCATTTTGTTCCCTTTATCAGCCCTTGAGAAGATTACATCCTTTTTCCTTAAAGATTAGTGCCCTACAAACAAATAGATGATGCTTTGAAACTACTCAACCTGCAAGAACCCAGCATACAATTCACAGTGGAAACTGAAGAGGACTGTACTCTACCTTTTTTAGACCTTAAAATCAAAAAAAGCAATGAAAAACTAGAATTTGGCATCCATAGAAAAGCAACACACACAGATAATTACATCAAAGCAAATAGTTTCAACCCAATTCCACACAAACATGCAACCATCAACAGTCTCACACACAGATTAGTAAATCTACCTCTCAGCCAGCAAGAATATCAAAACGAATACCATCAAATCTTAAAAACTGCAATTAAAAATGGATATGGAAAACACCTTGTAGATAAAAAACTAAAATCATTCAAACTTCAAAAGAGATTAAAACAGATCACAGCTCTCACACCAATAAAACAACAAATTAGATTTGCTAAATTTACTTACCACCCCTGAGCCACAAAAAAGTTCCAAAAAATATTCAAGAAATACAATATAACATTGGCACCAAAAAACAATTACAACATTAAAAACCTACTTCACAGTAATAATACTGATAAGATAAAACCAGAGGAAAAGTCAGGCATTTACAAGATTAAGTGTAAAGACTGTGAAAAAATTTACATAGGGAGGACAAAAAGAAACATAGGCACTAGGAAGAAAGAACACTTCAGGCACTTAAGATACAAAAATATTGATAAGTCCGCAATAGCAGCTCATTTCTGGTCTGAAAATCATGAAATTGAAGATAGCACAGAATTACTAAAATACGTACAAAAACATAGTGAACTCGTCATATGGGAGAGGATATACATAGAAAAACATAAAAACCAACTAATGAACTTTGAAATTCCGCCAGAAGAGAATCCCACATTTAAGTTCATCACTAAATCAACAGATGGCAGCAGCAACCCCAGAATTACCCACACCGCTGGATCAAGCTTTAGTCGCATAAGAGCCGTAGATGCAAACGATGATTTGCGAAACATGTCCTCAAAATAGGTAAGCAAGTGAAGCAGATGTGTAATAAATACGACTCATCTAAAAATTAATAATTTTTCGCTTCACTGTGGTGTTCCAATACAGTTAAATCTCGATAAATCAAAAAGAAAATTACAAAATTTAAACAACAGAAATATATAAAAGATACCAAAAATCTTGTCCAAGAAGAAACAATTGAAATTTAAAAAATTCACATATTCGAAAACATTTTACAAATTGAAGAAGATTTTCATCAAGCACAACATCAGCTTATCCCCACAGAATAAATTTAGCACAAAGAAAAAACTTTGTAATAGATAAAAAGACCCTATACCATAAGACAAAAAAGCTGGAATTTACAAACTCAATTGTTCCGATTGTAATAAAGCATATACAGGCAAAACAAAAAGAAATCTGGAGTCCAAACTAAAGGAACATATGAGATGATTAAAATACAAACAGATTCGCAAATCTGCAGTTTCACACCACTTCTGGATGACTAACTATGTCAAATCAAACCAAGTCATGCAACAGAATTGGACACATGGGAGAAGATCTTCATTTTGAAACATAAACGACAGGTAATGAACTTTAATTTACCACCACTAAGAACCCTCTGGAAGTTAATGAATTTTGATTTACCACCACCAAGTACCCTCTGGAAGTACATTTCACCACCACATGATTCCGCCATTACAGATGATCACCACAACAGAAACAAAAGCGTGGATCAGTTGGATACAATTTGAAGATGGAAACACATGTACCTGAAACTTGCTAACAGAGAGTAAAAAAAATGATGTTAGTGTTATTAGTGCCGACTCATCTTAAGCAAATTACAGATATTATTAGGTTTATGACAATATTAACATTGTGTACAGGTAGTAAAAAACCCCAAATGTATGTAATGAAAATTATATATATATTGTAACTTTGTGGGTTCGTGAAATTAAAAGTCCAATTGCACCAATCAAAATGTTCTTTATTTCCACCGAATTACAATTGGAACACTTGCCGATTACACAGAATTACGTAATGCACACAATTACGATTCACCAGTTCGTCTGTCAAAGGTCCACTGCACGCAGTTACGTACACTCTTCCGATGCACGTACACAGTCCGTTCCCTCGCTGGGCACTCCTTACGGCTGCTCGCCAAGAACTAAACAGACTCGCCAACTACAGGCCTTATATAGGGAAGATCACCATTTCTGGAAGGTTTGCGGCGCACACAATTATCCAGAGGTTTCGAGACGTCTGGTGGGAGGGGAAAGAAACGGTACAGGGCTCGCGCCGCTCCCCTAATTATCCCTTCAGTTAGTGACACGAGACAAATGGGTAGGCGAAGCCTGAATGCTTTCCATCTGGCCCTACTGCCGGCTGGTTCTATAGGGAGTTCCGACGTTCGGGTGACACTGCTCCCTCCTCAAAGCTGGTCGTCCCGAACAGCACCATCGTAGCATACCAGGCGATCCAGGTGTACCACCATCATCTTCCCTTGGGGGACCTTCTGGATGCGGTAGACCACGTCGCTAATCCTCTTCACCACCTGGTACGGTCCTTGCCATGGCTGCTGGAGCTTCGGGCAGCGTCCCTTGGTCCGGGTAGGTCGGTACAACCAGACCAGGTCACCTTGCTGGAACCCTTGGCTGTTGGCTTGCCTGTCATACCAGTCTTCATGAGGTCGCTCGACTTTTGGATGTTCTGGCGAGCCATCTCGTGCATGTCATGGAGATGGTCCACCAAGTTCTGCATATACTCGGTCGCTGGCTGTTTCGCTTCTGGAGGGCTTTCAAAAGCCAGGTCACAAGGGAGGCGTAACTCTCAGCCGAACATTAAGCTGGCTGGCATCATCCCAGTTGTGTCGTGTGTAGACGAGCGGTAGGCCAGCAAGAACAGTGGCACCTTGACGTCCCAGTCTCACTGACAGCTGGCCACGACCTTCATCAGGTGTTCCTCTAAGGTCTTGATGTATCTTTTGACCATGCCATCCGACTGGAGATGTAGAGGCGTCGTGCGGGTCTTGTTCACCCCAAGCCTTTGTAGTGCCTCCTTCATTAGGTTGGACTCAAAATTGGTACCCTGGCCACTGTGTAGCTCCAACGGCACCTCAAATCGACAGAAAACTTGCTCCACCAGACAGTATGTGATTGTCTTTGCCTCTTGGTTTGGGATGGCTATGTCAACGGCGATCCGTTCGAATGGCGCTCCGACGTTATAGTGCTGCATGCGCCCCCGGCTCCTAGTCTGGGGGCCGCGACTCACTGCGCACACGTGACATTGACGGCACCATCTATCAGCGCTGTCGTAGTTTGTCAATCGTCCGATTTGCTCCCAGGTGTCCTCCTGAAGTACCGGCGTGCACTTCCTCCAAGACTTCTGGGACCTTACTCCGGGAAAGTACCAACTATTCTCTCTGCGTCTTCGGTTACGCCGTGGCTCAGTGGTTAGATCGCTTAGCTCTCAGCAAGGCGGCCTGGGTTCGATCCCAGGCGACCGCAAAGTGAGATTTGTGGTGGACAACACGGCGTTGGGGCGGGTTTTCTCAGGGACCTCCGGTTTCCCCTGCCATCTCATTCCACCGGTGCTCCATCTTCATCTCATGCATCATCAGTGTCACCGCCTGCGGTGCCGTATGTAGTAAAAGCAGGCGTTAGACACTGCACTCTGCGTCTTCCCAACGGGTGATTCCCATACCCGAAACAGCACGCCCTCTCTGGTCTTCAACAAATCCCATTGGGCCCAGTATGGCTTATAGGTGGCGCTCCTCGGTGCAATGTCCTCCCAGGTTGGTCTTGTCCCTGCTTCTACTTCCTTCAAGAGTGGCCCCAAGTCTTCGTCCGCATGCTGCTCCCTCCTCAGGCCTTGGCTATCCCAGCCATCCGCAGGCACTGCCGTGACTACTCGGGACTGCTGCGGCATGCTCCTTTTCTTCCACGCTTGTGCACTGGCAGCACTCTTCTGGACGGGGTCTTCGGGACATAGCGTCTGCGTTACCGTGGCTCTTCCCTCTCCGATGTTCCGAGGTGAAGTCGTACTCCTGCAGCCTCTGGACCCAACGTGCTGTCTGGCCTTCAAGGTTCCTAAAGCTCAATAGCCAGGTTAGGACGGAATGGTCAGTCCTCTGGTGGAATGGCTGACCTTACAGATACTTGTGGAAGTGCTCCAAGGTTTTTATTACCGCCAGTAACTCTCGTCGGGTGACGTAGTAGTTTTTCTCTGCCTTGGATAGCGTCTTGCTGTAGTAGGCTATCAACCGCTCATGGCCGTCCTGGATCTGCGATACGACACCTCCAATGCAATGGTCGCTGGTGTCGGTGTCCTCAATGAAGGCGCAACCTTGTGGGAAACCCAAAATAGGAGCGCTGCACAGGGTGTCCTTCAGGTGCTGCAAAGTGTTTTCGGCGTCCTCCATCCACACATAAGGCCGGTATTACTCTTTCAGGCGGGTGAGGGGTTTGGCGATGTTAGAGAACCCCTTTATGAACCATTGGTAATAACTACACAGCCCCAGGAAACTGCGCAACTCTTTCTTATCCTTTGGGCGAGGCCAATCTCTCACAGCCTGCGTCTTCCCCGGGTCTGTGGCCACTCCGGTTGGTGAGACTATGTGGCCCAAGTAGTTCACTTCCTTGCGGCAGAGCTGGCACTTCTTCGCATTCAGCTTCATGTTGGTCGCCTGCAATCTCTGTAACGCCTTACTCAGATTCTCGAGATGGTCTTCAAAAGTCTTACCGGAGATAATGATGTCGTCCAGGTATAGCAGGCAGGCGTCGTAAGTCAGTCCTCTCATCACTGACTCCATGAGGCGTTGGAAGGTAGCTGGTGCGTTGCAGAGGCCAAAAGGCATAACTGTGAACTGCCAGAGCCCTTGGCCTGTCGAGAATGCGGTCTTCTCCTCGTCTCTCGGGTCCAGAGCTACCTGCCAGTAGCCCGACTTCAGGTCCAGGGTCGAGAACCACTGTGCACCAGCTAGCGTGTTCAGGGTGTCGTCAATCCGGGGTAAGGGGAAACAGTCCTTCCGGGTGACAGCGTTCAGCTTTCTGTAGTCCACGCAGAAGCGTAGTTCGCCGTTCGTCACCAAGACTACAGGGGAACACCAAGGGCTGTCAGACTCTTCAATCACTCCCCTGGATCTCAAGTCCTCTAGCATGCCTCGTACCACCCCTTGTTTCGCCAGCGGAACGCGTCTATGTGGTTTCCGAATAGGTCGGGCGTCCCCGGTGTCGATGCGGCGAAGCACTTTGTCCGTACGGCCGTAGTCACTGTCGCCTTGGCTGAAGACGCGCTAGTATCGCCTCAGTAGTTGTCGAACTTTCTTCAGTTGTTTTGCGGTCAGGTGGTCGGCCGCCCTCTCCGTAAGCCTTCTAGCCGGGGCCGTAGGTGTTGCGTCGGCACCGGCTGCTGAGTCTTGTCGATAGCGGTCACGCTGACCACGGGCTCGCACGTCCCCAGCTCCGTTCCGGCCTGGACGTCGTGGTCGGTGTCCGTTGGTTTTAGCAGTCTCACTGGCACCTCCTCTCGGCACGGCAGCAATGCCCTGGCTACACACAGTCCGTGTACAGGCGTCTTCTGGTCCAGCAATATGTTCCTGGTTCTCTGGCCTTCCAGTCGCGCCGTCACCACCACCTCGCTCCTTGCGGGGACAACCACGTCTTCGTTTAAGATGACCCTGCAGATTCCAAGGCGCTCTTCAGGTTGACGGAGTATAACCTCTTCTCCGTTAAGCCGCAAGGACCTTCTTGCCGACGCCGACCGTCGCCTGGTGACTCCTGAGGGCATCCAATCCCACTATCACCTCCTCAGCCACTTTCGCGACGAACACCCACAGACTACGATACTCCTTCCCAAGGCCAACTTTAGCAGGGCCTCCTTCTCCACAGGCAAGGTGTCGCCCGTTGCCGGCACAAGCTGGTATGGTCGGCTCAGCTTTCTCGTCGGCAAACCCTTCGCCACGGCAGGTCTGATGATGGTCACGGCCGCCCCGGTGTCCACCATCACGCGGCACGGCTTTCCTCTTACCCAGCCGTCAGCGATGAGGCTGTCATCCATCCGCCAGCTGACGGCGCGCAGTGTCACTCGAGGAGATGGTGTGGACGGCGCCGACGTTCTCCTCGGCACGCCGGGCCTTACTCGTTCTTCCCGCTGCCCTTCCTGGTGTCGGCAGTCTCTCTCTAGGTGTCCCGGCTGTCCACACCCCAACACAGGCCACTAGGTGTTCGCCGGCGTCCCTCGGCTGGTCTTCTGTTTCGGGTGTAGCGGACACTCCTCATTCTCGACTTCGGGATAGCAGTTACCTTGGCCGCCTCCATCCTTAATGGTGCCGTTAGCGCCTCGTGGATGGTTTTATAATCACCCAGCATTACGCGCTGACGAATCTCCGTGTCTCGTACCCCGTCAACGAATGTGTAGGCAGCTTCCCGGGATACGAACTCTGGTGGGAGGTCGACTAGGGCCTTGCTAGCCAGTTGTTCAACTGCCAGGGGGAATTCCTGTAGCGTCTGCCCTGGTTGCTGTGGCCTTGCCTTTAGCTGGCTGTGGTACGCTGCGGCTAAGCGGTGGTTTCCAAACCCCAGATGTCCTTAGGCGCCGCCGTTGTCTGTACCGCGTTCAGGATTTCCGCGGCCCGTCCCTGGAGGCTGGCTATTAACTGTGTGGCCTCCTCCTCTGTTGACCATTTGTTGTGCTTGGCCACTGCGTCGAATTGGCGGCGGAAGACCTCAAACGTTGACGCGCCGTCATATTTCGGTGGTTTGACGCGCGCCGATGCTGTGTCGCGTCCCGGCGCGTCGGCCTTCAAATCCTTCAACCTTCTGCCGACGACGTCCTGCACCATGGCGTTCAGGGACTTGACGCTTCTGTCGGCCTTTCCTTCCAGGTTGTTAACGCGGTTAGCAAGGTCTTCAACGTCTTCCACCATGGCGTTCAGGGACTGGCGTTACTGTCGGCCTTTTCCTCTAGGTCATTGAAGCGGTTCGCCAGGTCCTCGACGCGCTCGTCCACTTGGCCCATCCGCTTGCTCAGCTCCGTCACGTCATCCCTCACACCGGTCAACTGTTCTTCAAATTTGGTGGCGAGAGCCTCGTTCGCCACCTTCATTTCCGTGGTCAGTTCGGCCATCTTTGCGGTCATTGTCGTGGCCAAGTTGTTGTTTGCCGTTTCCGTCTTCGCTGTTAATTCGACTTTCATTTCTTCCATCTTCTCGGTGATGTTGTCGTTGGCCGTCTTCATTTGTTTCAACTCTGCGGCCAGGTTGATATTTGCCGCCTCCGTCTTTGCTGTTAGTTCCGTGGCCAGGCTATTAATTTGCCGCTTCTGTTTTCGCAGCGAGGCTGTCATTTGCTGCTTTCATTTCCGAGGTCAGTTCGGCCTTCATTTCCATCATCTTCTCCAAAATCTTTTCCAATGCCGCGTCCATGACTGTAATGTTCGGTGATGTTGTCGTCCCGCTTCCTGACACCAATTGTAACTTTGTGGGTTCGTGAAATGAAAAGTCCAATTGCACCACTCAAAATGTTCTTTATTTCCACCGAATTACAACCGGAAATCTTGCCGATTACACAGAATTACGTACTGCACACAATTACGATTCACCAGTTCGTCTGCCACAGGTCCACTGCACGCAGTTACGTACACGCCTCCGATGCACGTACACAGTCCGTTCGCTCGCTGGGCGCTCCTTACGGCTGCTCGCCAAGAACTAAACTGACTCGCCAACTACAGGCCTTATATAGGGAAGATCGCCGTTTCCGGAAGGTTCGCGGCGCACACAATTATCCAGAGGTTTCGGAACGTCTGGTGGGAGGGGAAAGAGACGGTACAGGGCTCGCGCCGCTCCCCTAATTATCCCTTCAGTTAGTGACACGAGACAAATGGGTAGGCGTAGGCTGAATGCTTCCCGTCTGGCCCTACTGCCGGCCGGTTCTATAGAGCGTTCCGACGTTCGGGTGACAATTATATATACATATATACTTCTTTGGATTTTCCTTGTAATTTTACTTTGGACAAAGCTTATAATATTTTGATTACAACTGGTGAAGAAAGCTACCACAGTAGTCCATGATGACATAAGCATTATTCCACTCACCTCCGCAAACCATCACAAAACCTGTGAAAAACTGTATGAAACTGTATGAAAACTGTAAAAAGGGCAAAGACCACCAGAAAGACCAATAGTTACAATACTCTCGGTACATTTTAAACTGGAACACACCTTCATTTCTGTGTCAGCAAATGTATAGTCTGTGTTGTTAATGGTCATTCCTAATGTATCAACTTTGTTCCCTGTTACTTGTTGATTCTCTTCCATTTTCTGCAAAATAAACATCATATTAGCTTCAGTTTACAGAATTGGTATCCTTGACTATACTTTCTTTGCCACCTATAAGTAGATATTGCATTTTACCCAAATATTTCACCTGAATTATATGTTTTGAAACCATCTGAATTTGATAGAAAAGGTTTTCACCATTATTTCTCAATACTTTATAAACATTTTCTTTCAACACATTTTGCCTGCAAGAAAATTTGTGGTATGTGAAGCACAGAGTGTTTTAGTGTACTCATAGCATAATTTTAATTATTACATTACTTTACAGAGTTAATTCCAATTTACCTTTTCAAATTAACTTCAAAAAAGCTGTAAAGGCAAGAGCTTGTTCTACGTATTATGTTAGTAGTTTTCTGTGCATAAATGCATGTAACCAATTTTGTTTTTGCCCAACATTTTCATATGTTGTGGCATCACATTCTGGCAACAGTGGGAAACTCGTACATCACTTTTTCAATAGAGCTCCTATAAATGCAGCTTGGTATATTAATGCAACATGCTTCTTTAAATTTACTGTATCATGTAACCTACCATCATGCCAATATGTTTTTTTTTCTATATTATACACACTGCTCTGTTAGTACTGTCTACTTAAAAAAACTCCACACTTAACTCATGTTTTATTCAATTGTATGTTAAAACAAACTTTTATGTAAATTAGTCACATTGTATACCAATAAGATTTGGCAGTGCCCAAATTTGACTTGTGAAATATAATGCAAGGAAAGAACAGATATTTCCATGTGCTGTATTATCTCATGTTTTAAGTACTGATTTGTTTCTGTTGGACTCACAGATTTCACGATCACCAGCATAAGGTATATGTAATGTCCAAATCAGAGGCAGGCTAATGCATCAATCAGTTCAGTTAATGCTGTATGTTCTACTCCTTCCTACGTTATTTTTTATATTTTCAATTAGACACAAGACTTTATGGAATATTACATTCATTCACTCAGTCATGTTCTATCAAGAGCAACTCTTTAAGGCAAGGCAATTATGTGAAATCTCAACTCCTTTCATTCCTTATATAACATAAAGTTAAATATAACAACTTTCAGCAATGCAAACTTAAAAAATTAGAAGTCAAAAATTAAAAAACAATTGTCAAAGATTAGTAGTATTAGACATACTCTAATACCATAGACTATCAAGGTCTCATCCCTAATTTTTAGTAAAGTACTCTAAAATAAAAATTCCAGTTACTACCAAAGTTAATACTTCAGTTCAGTATCTTTTAAATATCTCAGATCAACATTTTTAAGAAAATTTGCCCCACTCCAAACTTCACTTTAACATGGAAGAATTTTGCTATATTTTATTTTTTCTAAAATGGCTCTAATTATTTAAATTAAAATATATGTTTAAGATATTTAAATAATAAATAAAATGTAGCAAGTCACTTTCTTATTTCAATCTCCAATAGATCTAAGCCAATAACATAAATATAAATCTAAACCAATATGAATAGCAAAATGTTTTTATAAGCAAAAATTCACTATACTCATGAAACTGCTTTTTAACTTAATCTTCATGAAGAACATTTGTCATAACTATGCACCAACTTTTCAATACCCTCTGTAAGAACACTTGTTGCCTGTCTCTTGAACCAGGTTTGGGTGGAAATCCTCCTCCCCTTCCTAAGCGTTTTTCATCTGTGCAGAAAGATGGAAATCATTCAGTGCTGGCCTTAGAAGGAAACCTGGTGTAAACAAAAGCACATAGCATTGGCTGCAGATTACAGCAATGTAGTTCCATTTGAATTATTATGTTTTATATCATTAAATAAATTATTTTGTTAAACAATATTGTTAGGATATTAAATTTTAATTCACACTGCATTTAAAAACATGATATGGAGCATTTTCTATTACTAAAATACACTTGGTCAGTCTTGTTGCCTTAAGATGATCTTTGCTTGTTTTCAAATTTTTACTACAGTGTGGTTGAGGTTAAAATTATTATAAGTAATCAAAATGTATAAATGTAACATCCCAAATGGAACATTTTCAAAAGTGGCAAAGAAATTGTCTTGAATGTGGTCATAAAGCTTTATGAAAAGTATCCAGATTTATTTATTAACGACTTTACTGGTGTTTCTAGATACACATATTGGATATATAGGGAAATAAAATAAAGTACTCTGTATGATTATGTGTGATTGGAGGAAATTTGACAAAGAAGTTCACAGTTCCACCACCAGAGAGAAGGGAACAGATAGCAACAGAAGTTGGAAAGATATTGATAATGAAGGCAATGGTTTCTGAAACTAGTCCTTCAAAAATATAAAAATGTAAGTGACGAAATGTCAAAAAACCAACTGCAAATAGCTTATTCAAATACTCTGGATGAATTTAGCAAAACCTTAAATTAATTGATGGAAATCAATCGTTCTTCCACACTAGCCATGTATAGGCTAAGGTTTTTGATAGAACCAAACTGAAAAAAGTCTATGCCATGGCCGGGATTTGAACCATGGGTCTCCCAATCTCCATCCAGTCTCTCCAGTTTGCTGGGAAATACACGAGTTGTCTGAGTCAATTGGAGAATTTAAATGTCAAGACAGCACACTGGCCATGGTAGCTCAATGATTAAGAGCGACCAAACGGAGACCGGGAGATCGATGGTTCAAGTCCTGGCCATGGCGTTGAATTTTTCAGTCTGACTTTTATCTATCCAAAAACCTTAAACTTGAATCATGGAAACAAACTTATGAAACCAATAGAACCAACAATAAATAATACCTTTCTTCAATGCTTTATAACTCACATTGAATTTTGCTTCCCATTTAAGTCTAAAAAACAAAATCAAAAGAAACAATGCCTGGATCGCTTTATGAATTAGGACCTCATGCAGGTGTGAAACAACTATATCAGCAAGTTAGAATCAATAACAATTTCAATTTAAAAAACTATTACAAAAAGTATTGCAAACTTTTAAAGAAGATAATAAAAGCAGCTACAGTATTGCATTATAATAAACTAATTAAGCACTCGGACAATAAAATAAAAATCACTTGGAATATAATACAAACTGAAACATGTACCATTCATTACAAAATTACTCAATAAACTCAGTATTGACAATCATGAAATTACCAAACTTCATGAACTTGCAGAAATGTTTAATAAATTCTTTTTGGATGTAACAAAAAAACTAAATATGGAAGTAAAGATGCAGCATTAGAATTTTTGAGATCCAGTTTCACAAATGTGGTGCCTATATTTAAAGTCAGTGTAACTATGCCCTCTGAAATAAATAAAATTATGGACTCTTAAATTGAAGGATTCTTCTAGTTATGATGAAATAAACTACAAAAATATTAAAATCATGCTCCACAAAAATTGGCATCCCTGTTAGTTATTTACGCAATGAGTCTCTAACGACACAAATTTTCCATGACAGGATAAATTGTTAAAACTCTTTCCAAAACAGGTAAATGCAACAATATTATTTGAAGCAAAAGGTTAGAAACAGTGATGTATTTAACATTTGAAAGTAATGAGTCGGTAACAAATCTATCTTCGGAAACATTCAACAAACGAGAAATTTTGTTTCTTAATAAAGGCCTAAAAACATGTGTAGGTTACTCCAATAACACTGATTATTTAATAGCAGACATAGAAATAGCTTCCTGTAACCTAAAAGAACAAGAAAAAATTGCCGGACATAAACAATGTGAAACAGCCATTTTGGAAATACAGAAAGACGTTAGAAATAATTTCCCTTCCAAACAAGTATTCAAGGCCCTCAAATCAAAACCAGTAATATACACAAAAGCGGACAAAGGCAACCAAATAGTTATCCTAAATAGATCAGATTACATCTCTAGAGTAGAAAACATGTTACAAAGCAATGAATTCACAAAATTGGAAAGTGATCCACTAAAACTCTGTATGGAAGAATTCGAGAGAACCTTAAAAGAAGTCCGGATATTATCTGATATACAGAAATCTAAAGTCAAACCAGACCACCCAGTATTACCGAGACTTTATGCATTGCCAATAATTCATAAACCAGGAGATAAAATGAGGCCCATAATCAATAACATAGATGCACCTACCTACAAGTTAGCCAAACATCTAGCACATACATTTGCATCACTGCCACAGTTCCACAGCCTTGCCATTAAAAATTCATCAGAATTATTAGACAGGATCTCAAAATTGCATTTGGCCACAGAAGACAAACTAGTATCATTTGATGTTACCTCTCTTTTTCCCAGTATTCCAACAGTTGAACTCATGTTACTCCTCAAGAAATGGCTCATACAAACTAACATTTCAGCAGAAGAAATAGAAGATCTCACAAAACTTTCTCATTTATGCATATATCAAAATTTCTTTACATTCAACGGTAAATTCTATCAACAGACCTCGGGCCTAACAATGAGCAATCCACTTTCACCTTTCCTAGCCAACCTCTTTATGAGCTACTTTAAAACACATATTACATCATCCTTCCCATACATCTTCAAATACTGGTATAGATATGTTGATGGTATTTTTGCCATTGTTCCACACAAATTTATACAGGATTCCTTAAAATTATTGAACATACAGAATAGAGCAATCAAGTTCACAATAGAGATATGAATACAACAAAGAATATAACCACATGATTAACATAGCTACAATTGATACAGTAAACAATTAATAGATAAGAAAATCTGGAAATTCAAGAAACAGAAACACATATTGGATGCCACAAAATTAACAGAATCAAAAACCAAGACACAGATCAGGAAATTCATATATCATCCCAGAATGCATCATAAATTCAACAAGATATTCAAGAAGTACAACATCACCCTAGCCCCAATAAATAAATTCAGTTTAAAAAACTTATTATGCAACAACCTGAAAGACCCAGTACCTGAAAACAAGAAATCAGGTATATACAAAATCAACTTATCAGATTGCAATAAGTTCTACATAGGGAAAACCAAAAGAGCTTTACATATTAGGTTACAGGAACATATGAGATGCATGAAATACAAACAAATAGAAAAATTAGTAATAGCTCACCATTTCGGTCTACCAATCATGAAATTGTACCAAATATAAAACTATTAAAATCAGCCAGTAATGCAGCCGAACTCGATGTTTGGGAAAAGTTGCTAATTATAAAAAACAAACAGTATACTTTAAATTTTGAATTGCCGCCTGAAAACTCTTTGGAAGTTCATCTCACAGACAACAGATGCCGCCACAGACAACCAGCTCACTTCAAGAAATCATGGATCCAACCAGTCGGATAACTGCTGACGACGGGGACAAAATGTTCTCCGAAACATGTCCAAGTAAGGATAATTTAAGTGATGTTTGTTTTTGAATTACCGACTCATTACTTTCAAATGCAACAATGTTTCAAATTATTATAGACCAATATTTCTCTTGCCAATTTTTTCAAAAGTCCTTGAAAAAGTAATGTTCAACAGACTGTGTAAACACCTTGAATATAACAACATACTTGTTGGTGATCAGTATGGATTCAGAAAAGGAATATTGACAAATAATACAACTTATAGACTTATACATGAAGTGTTGACTGGCATAAACAAAAAAAGACATGTAGATGTAATGGCCTTTGACTGTGTTAATCATGACATTCTTATAGCAAAATTGGAATTTTATGGACTAGAAAATGTACATTTAAGTTCTTTGTACTGTGGCAGCACTGAATGACAAAGCATAATATACACATCCATTCATTTCTCTAAGGTAATAAGGTAGGCGATGCTACCTTGGTGATAAAAATGTGTTGTTGATTTTGTACAGTATGTATGTTCACATAAATTCTTCTAACTACAATCCTGCTAATTACAACTCTACAAATTGGTTACCTCTGACATGATTAAAGATGGCAGACAGCAAAGGAGAAAAGTGTGCTCGGGTAGCATTGAAAATTCTGCCCATCTGGCAAAAGAACGTGACGATCTGGTTCATGCAAATTGAGGCTCAGTTTGCAACCATTGGAATAACAGCTGAAATAACTAAATTTAAACACCTACTGCATACGCTAGAAGCTGATATGGCAGAATTAGTATCAGATTTTTTAGCTAAACCACTTTCAGCTATACCATTCACTGATTTTAAAATAAGATTAATTCATGAATTCACGGAGTCAGGGGGAAGGAAGATACCAAGTTGCTCACCGAATTAGAATTAGATGACAAGAAACCATCACAGCTACACCAAGAAATGAGAAACTTAACAGGAACTTAGGTAGAGGATGATGTCCTAAGAACAATATTTATTCAAAGGCTACCAGTTTCGGTACATTCTATTTTAGCATCTAGCAGTGGCAAACTAGATAATCTTGCTGCCATTGATGATAAAATAATCAAGTATTCTGGACCCACACATACCATTTACAGTGCTCAATGTGATCAACCAAACCATGCAGAACGAACTGTTCCAACAGCATCACACAGTGAGAGACTATATCATGTTTAGAAGCACAGATAGCACAATTAATCTCCACAATTAAGGAACTCAAAACAAGATCAATTCAAGGTCACACTCAGACTCCAAACAGATATAACCCAAAGGGATATTTCTGTTGGTACACAGTGCTTTCAATATAGCGGCAGCGTGTGGAATGGTTCTGAGAAGCAGGGTGCAAAAAACGAGTGAATATACTGGTGAAAATAGTGAAAATGTGGTAAAGGAAAGAACTGGCTTAAAAATAGTTGAAAAAGTAAGTTGTGAAAATAAAGGCAACGTAAATGGAAATCCTGAAACAGAAAGAAACCGAAATGAAATTATGGCGCGTAAACCAACATCACGTGAAGCCGAGGTGATAGCGTCGCTTCAAGTAATTGTCGACATGTGAAACAAAGACTTGAAAAGAGCACAGGAAGAAATCTTATCACTGAAACAAGAAGATGAACAACTGAAAACGGAAGTAACAAAACATCACCAGGATATAGAAACGTACACATTAGTTACGGGAAGAAGATCAAACAAAGCTGCACGAAAAACGGAGCCACGTGGGTACGAAATCGAAACTGCAAACAGTTTCAGGGTTCTAGGCGAGCAAAATGATGGAAGCCCTGAGAATTATAGAAATTGGTCGGAAAAGGAACCGCAGTGCATCAACAAGGTAAATACAAATATAAACAAGGTGATGGTATTTGGGGACTCAATCCTAAAATTTGCCGGGGAAACGTGTGGAAAAGCCGGATACGAGGTTTGCTGCTATCCGGGAATTCGTGTGGAAGAGCTGCGCCGAGAATTAAAAAAAGCAAACTTAAAGGACTTAAAACCAGATGTTGTGGCCATACACGTGGGCACAAATAACATAAGAAGAGGGGTAATGGCAGAAGAAATTATGGGCGACACCATGGATATAGTAGACCAAATACGAGCCGAAATGCCGAAAACAAAAATTGTATAAGTGGAATATTGTGTAGAAGAGATGTAACGAAACAAAAAGTGTGAAGAATAAATGAAGAGTTGAACTGACTGTGTCAAACACGAAAATGCATGATGCTAGACGGAAATTGGCTAATAGGAGAGGAGGATAAAGCGAGGGATGGTGTGCACCTAAACAGAAGAGGATCTGCGAAATTCGGAAAGCTTCTGTATGATGCAATCAACAGGTGCCAGGGAAACTTGTAAAGCAGATGGTGGATGCAGTATCAGTGGACAAACAAATCTCCAGGAATCCCAAACACAGTGAAAAATTATCTACCATAGGGAAGCTACCATCAAGGGGAGATGCAGAAAAATTAACTGAAATGCAAACCCATGCAGTAAGGTAAAGGATTGTATAAATCTGTGTTTAGAGGGCAATCGAGGAGTAAACAGGGGGCAGGATAATCCAAACTTAAAAAATAAAAAATATCTTAGTATTTTTCATCAAAATATTCAGTACATCGCAAACAAAAGAGCAACAATTGAGCAACTGATCCTTGATTTACAACCAAATATTATAATATTTTCAGAACATGGGTTAAAAGATAGCGAAATGAATGCAAACTGCTATGAAAATTACGTCCTAGCCACTAGTTACTGCAGAGAAACTCATAAGAGTTTGTAATATATACTAAGAGGTTGTAATATATACTAAGAAAAATACAAAATTTAACAAAGTTGACTGTAAGAAATACTGTAAGGAATACTGTGAGGAAATGTGTTGTGAACTGTCAGCAATTGAAATTATTCTAAAAACAACAAAACTTATACTAGGGGTTAACAGTCCACCAAGAGCCGACAAAAATTTTTTTTTACAAAAACTTGAAACCTGCCTAAGTGACGTTATAAAAAATAATAAAATCATTGTAATAGGAGACTTTAATATAGACATCTTAACAGAAAGTAAAAAGAAAACATCACTGTTAGAGCTAATGGAAAGGTGTAATTTGAACCTAATAGAATCAGGACCAACTAGAGTTACTCAACATACATCCACTTATATTGACCACATATATACTAACCTAAATAGGGAAGACTTATACTTATCACTAACAAATAGAGGTATCAGTGACAATTAGAAAGTAAAACCTTAAACAAGCACACTTTAAAATTCAAACAATTGAGCGAAGTAAAAAGAATTCTAAATAAACATACATTAACAATATTAAAAAACAACCTTAAACTAGCAGCGTTCAGAAATGTACATGAAGCTAAAAAAATAGATGAAAAATTTGAAATCTTTATGAATACTTTAAAAATGTGTTTAGAGCAGTCAGCACCACTATGCAAGGTGGTATGTGACAAGCATAAACTTACAAATTGGTCTACCAAAGGGATAAATAAATCAATGAAAAGAATGACATTCTTAAACAGTTTAAAAGCTTTCAAACTAAATGAAAAATCTCACAGATATATAGATAATTATAGAAATATCTTAAATACACTAATTAATGAAGCAAAAAAGCTTCACAACAAAAGACTTCTACAAAATGCCGAAAATAAAATAAAAAAGACGTGGAGTATTATTAAATCTGTTTATAAAGAAAGCATATCAAAATGGGTAGAAGATTTACAAATTGTAAAAGATAACTGTCAGATCCTGGACCCAATAAGTGTAAGTAATGCGTTTAATGACTACTATATAAATATTGTGTCCAATATGGGAATTAAGAAAATAAATGACCAAACAACAAATGAAGGAAGCATATGTAACTCCATGGTAGTGAGAGAAATAACAAATGAGCAGGTCATCAAACAGATAAATATACTAAAATGTAAAAAATCTAGTGGGTTAGATGAATACTCTAATCAAATGATAAAATATTGTAAATATGAAATTGTGGACACCTTTACTAAAATAATAAATGAAAGTTTCAACCAAGGCACATTCCCAAGTAAACTAAAACAAATAGTAGTTAGACCTATATACAAAAGGAAAGGCTCCAAACAACTAATGGAAAACTATCGTCCTGTATCGCTCTGCTCAGTATTTTCAAAAATCATGGAAGGCCTTTTCTTAGAACAAATACTAAGTTTTTGCAATAAATTTAATATCATCTCAGAAAATTAGTTTGGTTTTCAAAACACTAAATCTACAATACATGCAGTTAGCAAAGGAAATGATACAATCGTTCGTGCATTAGATAAAAAAGAGATAGTGGTAGCAATCTTTCTTGACCTATCCAAAGCTTTTCATTGTGTTAACATAAAAAATCTAGTCTCAAAATTAGAAAACTATGGGATAAGAGGCACGCCATTAGAATGGATAAGTTCATACCTCCACAACAGACAGCAATGCGTAGAGATAATATATAACATAGAAGGAAACTTGAAAAACATTAAATCAATGTTTAAACTGATAACACATGGAGTCCTGCAGGGGTCTAAATTGGGGCCATATCTATTTATACTGTACATAAATTACTTGTTCAAAAAAATACAGGATGCAGGAGGATTAGCTATTGGGTATGCGGATGATACTACCATAGTGGTAACAGGAAAAACAGCAGCAGAGGTCAAAATAAAGCAAACAGGTTATTAGAGGTAGTTAGAATATATTTATCACAGCTAGGAATGTTACTAAACACAAATAAAACAGAATGGATGCAAATTGGAGTAAATAATAAACTGCAGACTTTAGTAATCCAAAATGAGCAAATTCAACAGGTAATGCAAACAAACTTTTTAGGACTATTTATTGATAGTAATTTAAAATGGAATAAACATATTGAAAAAATTTGCAACAAAATAAATAAGGGCATATATGTGTTAAAGCAAGTAGTGCCCTGAAGGTATATTATGCTTTTATACACTCTCATCTAAATTATGGGATTATCTTATGGGGAGCAGCAAGAAAGAAACAGAGGTTAAGAATATTTAGGTTACAGAAACGAGCCATAAGATTAATTAAAAAAATTCCAAGAAGAAACTCATGCAAAAGTAGTTTTAAAAATCTTGGAATACTTACACTACCCTGCTTATATATATATAAATCTCTTAAGTATATAGTAAGAATGCATAAAGAGGAAAAGAATACTAATATTCACAGGCATAACACAAGAACAAAACTGAACTATTTTAGAAACAGACTAAGAAGCAGCTAGGTAACAAGTGTATTGAAAACAATGCAAAAGATTTATACAATCATTTACCTCACCTCATCAAGGAAATAAATTCAGAGGTGAAGAAAATTGAGGCAATTAAGACATACCTGTTAAAAAATGCCTTCTATTCAATTGAAGAGTATAAAATATCACATGTCAATAGTAGTTAGTCATGCAATATAAAGATTTATAGCACTAATGTATGTAAATTATTGTACAGTTATTTATGTTTAATGTATTTCTGACGAAGCCTTGTAAACATTTTTTGCAAATGGGGACAAAGCAAATAAATGCACTAAACCCTGTTCATATCAAACAAAATTTTCAGCTAGCAGCAATGAAGTGGGAAAATTAGAACGCTCCTCGCTGGGTGCGTCAGATGATGGGCGCATGCAGTGTTGCCACTTATTCATACAATATATCAGGTTAAAAATATCTTGCGGATTCAGGTGCTGACATTTCAGTAATACCTCCATCTGCTATGGAACGCAAGCAAGTGACAACAAGACAATTCTATGCACTATCATTAAAACATATGGAGAGCGCTTTCTACAGGTGGACCTAAATTTCCGTAGATGGTTTGGTTGGAGCTTTATAACTGCCATGTTAAATCACCAATAATTGGAGAAGATTTCATTCACATTTTAACCTTTTAATAAACCCCAAGAATGAATGTTTAATAGATCGCACCACCAGATGTTCTGCTATAGGCGAGCCGATCAAGGTCTCCAGTATCCAATCCCTGTATATGATTCCTCCACAGCAGAAGTACTGTGACATTATAAAGAATTACGTGAGAACATTAATTTTTCCAAGTCTTCGACAGAAGTGATGCATACCATTGTCACAAATGGACGAGTTTCTGCTAAAGCTAGAAGGTTACCTCCTGAGAAGCTTCCAGCAGCCAAGGCAGAATTCCAACAAATGTTTGATATGGGTATTCATCAACCATCCAAGAGTTGCTGATCCAGTCTTCTACATCTTGTACCAAAGATAGATGAATCCTGGCACCCTTGTGGCAACTGTCATGCACTAAACATTACCCAGCCTGACCGATATCCAATACCAAACATTCAAGATTTTAACTATCAGCTAGAATGCAAGAAAGTATTTACCAAAATTTATTTAGTCCATGCCTATCATCACATACCAGTACATCCAGATGGCGTGCCTAAAACAGCAGTAATTACACCTTTTGGATTGTTTGAATTTCTATGTCTCCCTTGTCGTCTTAGAGACACTGCGCAATCATTTCAGAGATATATTGATCCAGTGCTACATGATTTTAACTTTGTATATTGATGACATCTTAGTTGCATCAGCAGATGAAGAAGAGCACAGACGTTAACTTGAAATGCTGTTTGGATGTCTGAACCAGTTGAACATCAACATCAATATTAGTAAATGCCTTTTTGGATTGCCAGAGGTGCCATTTTTAGGTTACTTGATAAATAACAATGGAATATGTCCATTACCAGAATGAGTGCAGTCCATAATTGACAACCCAGTTCCAGAAACACTCCAAGATTTTCAACAGTTCCTGGGGTTAATTGATTTCTACCATCATGCACTTGCATATGCTGCCACCATGCAAGTTCCTCTCTTCAATTTAACCCATGGAGCAGGAAAGAATGACAGAAGAAAGATCACATGGACAGATGACCTATTAAAAATCTCTCAAGGATTTCAAAACAAGCCTTGTGAATTCAGATTCAGATTTGTTCTGCCATTTGCAACATATTTTACAAAGCATCATAAAAAAATAACACTAAAATTACATTTTTACAGTTCAAAATAAAAACAAATAAATCTAATAGTCAACATGAAAAATTCAATGCCACAGCCGAGTTAATTTAAGAGTTCAATGATGAAGCCTGGACTCAAGTACTAATGATAGTCGCCATAAACAGTGTATCTCAAATGTGAGAGCCCCTAGTGGTTTACCAGGGAAATATACGCGTCAAATGAATTTAATGTCATGACGGCATGTTGACCATGGTAGCTCAATGGGTAAGTGCGACTGGACAGAAACCAGGAGATCCATGTTTCAAATCCCGACCGTGGGATTGAATTGTTCAGGTTGACTCTTATCTATCAAAAACCTTAGCCTATATATGGCTAGTGAAAGAAATTATTAATTTCCATAAATTAACTAAAATAATAAGAGTTAAATGATGAAGCCTGGACTCAAGTACTTAAAATAGTAAGTTGCCATGAATGGTGTATCTTGAATGCGAGAGCCCCTAGTGGTTTACTGGGGAAATATATGAGTTCAATGGAGAATTTAATGTCACGACGGCAAGTTGGCCATGGTAGCTCAATGATTAATTTCCATCAACTAACTAAACCAAATAAATCTATTTATGATTATTAGCAATTTTAGGTATACAAAATAGATTCATAGCAAATTTTAGCACAATACTAACCAATTTTAATAAACTAAGTCACTCTTCCATTTTTGTATTCATCAATTGAGTAGAAAGTGTTTCACTAGGTAAGTCTTCATTGTGGAAAGTTTCTTCACTTCTTCATTTATTGCCTTGATAGAGTGAAGTAAATGATTGTATAAAGTTTTTGCGGTACTTTCAATACATTTGGCAGCTAATGTTCCCGTGAACCTATTTCTAAAGTAGTTCTGTTTTATTAAATTATAGGTATAGCAGGCAGGCGTCATAAGTCAACCCTCTCATCAGTGATTCCATGAGGCGTTGGAAGGTAAGCTGGTGCGTTGCAGAGGCCAAAGGGCATAACTGTGAACTGCCAAAGCTAATGGCATGTCGAGAATGCGGGTTTCTCCTTGTCTCTCGGGTCTAGAGCCACCTGCCAGTAACCCGACTTCAGGTCCAGGGTCGAGAACCACTGCGCACCAGCCAGCGTGTCCTGTGTGTCATCAATCTGGGGTAAGGGGAAGCAATCCTTCCTGGTGACAGCGCTTAGCTTCGTGTAGTCCATGCAGAAGCGTACCTCACCGTTGTTCTTCGTCACCAGAACTACAGGGGGATACCAAGGGCTGTCGTACTCTTCAATCACTCCCCTTGTTCTCATGTCCTCCAACATGCCCCGTACCGCTGCTTGTTTTGCCAGCGGAACACGTCTAGGTGGTTGCTGAATAGGCCGGGCGTCTCCGGTGTCGATGTAGTGGAGCACTCGGTCCGTGCGGCCGTAGTCTCTGTCGCCTTGGCTGAAGACGCGCTGGTATCGTCTCAGAAGTTGTCGAACCTTCTCCAATTCTTCTGCGGTCAGATGGTCGGCCACCCTCTCCAATAAGCCTTCCAGCCCGGGCCCCAGGTGTTGCGTTGGCACCGGCTCCTGGGTCTTGCTGATTGCAGGTACGCTGACTACGGGCTCACACGTCCCCAACTCCGTCCCGGCCTGGTCGTCACTGTTGGTGTCTGTCAGGTTGAGAAGCCTCACTGGCACCTCCTCTCGGCATGGCAACAATGTCCTGGCTACACATAGCCCCTGCACAGGTGTCTTCTGGTCCAGTATCATGTTCTTGATTTGCTGGCCTTCCAGTCGCGCCATCACCACCACCTCGCTTCTCGCGGGGACAACCACGTCTTCCCTCAGGACGACCCTGCAGACTTCCAGTCGTTCTCCAGGTTGTCGGAGTATCAACTCTTCTCCATATAGCCGCAGGACCTTCCTGCCTAGGTCGACCGTCGCCTCGTGGCTCCTGAGGGCATCCAGTCATAGTATCACCTCAGCCACCTTCGCGATGAATACCCACAGACGTACGGCACTCCTTCAAGGTCAACTTCAGCAAGGCCTCCTTCTCCACAGGCAAGTGTCGCCCGATGCCGTCACAAGCTGGTATGGTCGGCTTGGTTTACTGGACGGCAAATCCTTGGCCACGTCAGGTCTGATGATGGTCACAGCTGCCCGGTGTCCACCAGCACGCGGCACGGTCTCCCTCTTACCCAACCGTCCGCGATGAGGCTGTCATTCATCCGTCGGCTGACGGAGCGCAATGTCACTCTAAAGGATTGTAGTGATGGCGCCGATGCCCCTCTCCACGACGGCCCTTATTCGTTTTCCGGCTGCTCTTCCTGGTGTGGGCAGTCTCTTTCCAGGGCTGTCCACACAACCAACACATGCCACTTGGTCTTTGCCGGCGTCCCTCAGCTGGCCTTCGGTCTTCCGTGTAGCGGATACTCCTGGTTCTCGACTTTGGGGTAGCCGTCACCTTGGCCGCCTCTATCCTCAATGCTGCAGTTAGCGCCTCGTGGATGGTTTTGTGGTCGCCAAGCATTAGGCGCTGACGTATCTCGGTGTCTCGTACCCCGTCAACGAAAGTGTAGGCAGCTTCTCTGGATACGAACTCGGGTGGGAGGTCGACTAAGGCTTTGTTGGCCAGCTGCTCAATTGCCAGAGCGAGCACCTGCAGCGTCTCTCCTAGCCACTGCGACCTTGACTTCAATAGGCTGCGGTAGGCTGCGGCTTCTAAAGAGATTTTCCAGGGCTTCCCAGATGTCCTTGGGCGCCGCCGCTGTCTGGACCGCGTTCAGAACTTCTGCAGCCCGTCCCTGGAGGCTGGCTATTAACTGTGCGGCTTCTTCCTCCGGTGAGCACTTGTTGTTCTTGGCCACTGTGTCGAACTGGCGGCGGAAGACTTCGAAAGTTGTCGCGCCATCGTATTTAGGAGATTTGAAGCGCGTAGATGTTGTGTCGCGTCCCGGTGCGTCGGCCTTTAAGTCCTTCAACCTCCTGCCGACGACTTCCTCCACCATGGCGTTTGGTGACTTAGTGTTGGTGTCGGCCTTTCCCTCTAGGTTGTTAACGCGGCTCGCAAGGTCTTCTATGTCTTCCACCAAACCGTTCAGGGATTTGGTGTTATTGTCGGCATTTCCCTCTAAGTCGTTAAGGCGCTCGTCCACTTGACCCATCCGCTCGGCGATGAGGTTGTCGTTAGCCGTCTTCATTTCTTTCAGTTCCAATCCAGGTTATTTGTCGTTTCCGTCTTCGTTGTTAACTGGGCCTTCATTTCTTCCATTTTCTGTAAAATCTTTTCCAATACCGCGTCCATTGTCGAATGTTCCACTTCCTGACACCAATTGTGACTTAGTGGGCTCGTAGAATTAAAAGTCCAAGTTGTAGAAATGCAAAATGTTCTTTATTTCCATAGAAATACACTTTGGTCAACCCTTACAGTAGCAGAATTACGTCACATACACAGTTACAATCTTCCAAGGTCGTTGACCACAACAAACAGTTCACTTCCAAAACACACACCAGTTCCAATTACAACTCTCGTTATGACTCTTTTTACGACTGTCCCTCTGGCGTGTCGCAATTTCTTTTATATATATATATACCTCTTTTCGTATTTCTAGAATGAACAAGACGGTACTAGAATCTTCGAGTGATCTAACTTTATCTGTTGCGACAAGCCTTTTATCTCCACGTTACACTATCTGCCCTTTGTGTGCACAAGCCGCGCTATCTTTATGTTTCAGAAAGTTCTTTTGTGCACGTCAGCCGCGCTATCGCGATAATGACTCGCGACAGTATAATAATTGTTAAATTGATTGCTAATAATCACTGGGTCTAGTATTATGCAACTGCATTTTATACTTTTGAAGTTTTCTGTCCATTTTGAGGAATGTTCTTTATGTACTGTTTTAATAATATTCCATATCTCTTTAATTTTATTTTCTGCATTCAAGAGCAATGTTTTGTTATGGTGCTTCTTAGCTGTAAATTCTCATTCTGTATTGTTAAATCTCTAACTTCCTGACGAGCTGCTTGAAGGTCCTTATTGAGAGTATCTATTACTAACTGAAGCGACTCCACCACTTCAGCATCACTACGTGTTCCGTGACGATCACTTGTAACATTTCGCGTGTGTTCGTATTTCTCCTCTTCCATATTTTTATATGACCTGCCTTCATTTCCACCTCTTCCACAAACCCTATTTAACACGTAATTTTCATCTTCACACGATTTATCAAACATTTGACCACTTTTTGAATTGATTTTCTGCACCTTGCTATAAGTAACCATACAGTTACAGATGGCACTGCTGCCATCTTGGACTCTACACTGTTGGCCCATCCTTCTCCAGAATTGTTAATGGTAGATGCTTCTGATTTTGTTATGGGTGCTTCACTTCAAGTTCGACAAAACACATTGGAACCTCTTGCATTCTTCTCGAAGAAACTAAATGACGCGCAAAAGAACTATTCTACATATGACAGAGAACTTCTAGCCATGTACTCTGCAGTAAAACACTTCTAACACATACTCAAAGGTAGAATTTTCTCCATTTATACAGGCCACAAACCACTTACATTTATGATCAAACAATGCCCTGAGAAAGTCACACCATGTCAACTTTGACACCTTAGTTTCATAGCACAATTTACCACTGACATTAGGTATGTCAAAGGAAAGAAAAATGCTGTTGCTGATGCTTGCTCGAGGATTTGTTCCATTCAGATTGCAAGAGGCATTACCCTGGAGAAAATTGCAAATGCCTAGGCATCAGATAAAGAGTTTAACCAACTGCAAAACTTAACCACCTGTTCACTGAAGTTGAAATCAATTACAGAAGCCAATAACAATGCGATTCTTCAAATGACAAGCTCAGACTATTTATTCCCTAGTTTTCGCCAGGCTATTTTTGAATCCCTTCACAATCTATCTCATCTGGGATTTAAGGATCTACTGACCTTATAAAACAAAGATATGTTTGGCCGCCAATGAAAAAAGATATAAAACTCTGGGCACCATCATGCATTCCATGTCAGTGTTCAAAAGTTTGTTGACATACGAACACTGCTGTAGGCCAGTATCAACCTGTCAAAGACCGATTTAGCCACATAAACCTTGACATCATTGGATTACTTCCTCCATTTCAAGGTTATACTTACTTGGTGACTATGATACATCTATTCTCCAGATGGCCAGAAGCAGTACCGGTAAAAGATACTACAGCAATAACAATTGCAGCTACAGTATTAACTTCATGGATGGCCTAACTCAGTCTCTGGGAACTTGACATATAAAAACAACTGCATACTACCCTGCAGCTAATGGTATGATTGAACAATGGCATTAACAGTTAAAAGTCTCCATGAAAGTACAACTTACATCTGACTGGGTACCTAAACTTTCATTTGTACTTATCGGTCTATGATCTTACATCATTCCCAGCTAGATTAGATTAGATTAGATTGATTTGCGTTCAGTAGGTTCACTTGTAGCCAGAAAAGGCTGTGAACATTGAACATGTCCAGAGGTATAAAGTTTAATAGCGTATATATGTACAAAAGTTAACATAAGACACATGTTATAGTACACAGGCAATATGAACAACAATATGGAAAACAAAGCAGGGATAATTATATTTGATACAAAATGAAACACTTTTTAAACCAGCTTTCACTTGGCTTATACCAGTACGTCTCAACCTTTTTGCAATGGATACCATTCTTGTTATTTATTAAATACATATAGATTAAAAATAAACTTTCAGCTTGCATCAAATATTTATAAGTAATGATTTGTCATTGGAATAGTTAAATACTACTTATAGAGCTACAGAAGTATTATCAGGATAATTTGTCATTCAGATAATCTTGTACAGAATAAAAAGATTTTGAGCAAAGGTACTCTCTAACAGCTTTTTTAAAAGCACCGAAATTATCAACTTTTTCTTTAAGAACATTAGGAAGTGCGCCAAATATTTTGATAGTTTGATAATACACACCTTTCTGGAAGCAAGAAAGTTTAGCACTGGGATAATGGATATTATACTTTTGTCTAGTGTTTATTTTGTGAATTACATTATTTGTTGCAAATAAGGCACGATTGCATACAAAGAATTTTAGGATCGAGAATATATACATGCAAGGAAGCGTTAATATCTTCAATCTTGTAAAAAGATCTTTACAGGAGCATCTGGTGTGGGTGTTAGTAATGATTCTTATAACCCTCTTTTGCATAAAGAATATTTTTTTACTTTCTACTGAGTTGCCCCAAAATAATATTCCATACTCCATAATAGAGTTAAAGTATGCATAATATACCAATTTAAGTGTGTCAATAGAACTCACATTAACCAGCTCTCGGATAGCATAACAGGCAGAGCTAAGTTTAGGTAAGATATAATTTATGTGAGCTTTCCAATCTAAACATCTGTCCACATGAAGGCCCAGAAATTTTATGCTGTCAATTTCTTCTAATAACATATCATTAATCCCGATTTCTATTTCAGTATGTGATGTACGACAGGTTATAAATTTGACCACTTTTGTTTTGTCTAGATTCACAGATAATTTGTTTGCTTTAAACCAGCATGACATACAGTTCAAAACATAATTCATTTTAATTGTACACTCGTTTAAATTTGTACTGGTCACCAGGACACTAGTGTCATCAGCAAAAAGAACTGTACTTGCAATGTCCTTTATATAAAGTGAGAGGTCATTTATATAGATAAGAAATAATAAAGGCCCTAACACAGAACCTTGGGGTACTCCATGAGTTACTATTTTCCAGTTCGAAGTTTGTTTTTCATAACCAATATCACTGACAGCTACTTCAACACTCTGTTTTCTTTCATTTAGATATGATACAAACCATCTTAAATGTTCATTTTTTATCCCATAGAATTCCAGTTTTGCTATAAGAATGTCATGATTAACACAATCAAAAGCCTTTGCTAGATCACAAAAAATTCCACCTACATGTCTTTTATCATTTAAGGCAGTCAACACTTCATGTGTAAGCTTGTAAGTTGCATTATTAGTTGATATTCCTTTTCTGAATCCAAACTGATCACTGACAAGTATGTTGTTACATTACTTTTTCAAGAACTTTTGAAAATATTGGCAAGAGAGATATTGGTCTATAATTTGAAACATTGCGTTCGCCTGTTTTGAAAAGAGGTTTAACAACTGAGTATTTCATTCTGTCAGGGAAAATACCAGTCTTTAGAGGCTCATTACATAAATAACTAAGGGGAATGCTAATTTGTGAGGAGCAAGATTTTAGGATTTTTGTAGTTATTTCATCATAACCGGAAGAATTCTTCATTTTTAAAGAGTCAATAATTTTATTTATTTCGGAAGGTGTAGTTAAACTGATTTTAAATGTAGGTACATTGTTTGTGAAACTTGAACTTAGAAATTCTAGTGCTGCATCTTTACTTCCATAATTAATATTTAATTTTTTTATTACATCCAAAAAGAATCTGTTAAACAATTCTGCAACTACAAGAGGTTTGGCAATTTCATGATTGTCAACATTGAGTGTTATTGGGCAATTTTCTGATGAGTGTTTACGTGTCACATTTTTTATTATATTCCAAGTGGTTTTTATTTTATTGTCTGAGTTTTGAATTAGTTTATTATAATGCAATACTTTAGCTGCTATTATTACCTTCTTTAGAAGTTTACAATATTTTTTGTAGTACTTTTTTAAATGCAAATTGTTACTGATTCTAACTTGCTGATATAGTTCTCTTTTGTGCCTGCATGAGGTTTTAATTCCTAAAGTGAGCCAGGAATTGTCTTTTTTAAAGTTAAATGTTTTTTTATACTTGGATGGGAAGCAGAATTCAAACTTAGTTTTAAAGCATTGAAGAAAGCTATTATATTTGTTGTTGGTTCCATTAACTTCATAAGTTTGTTTCCAAGATTCAAGTTTAAGGTTCTTACTAAATTCATTCAGAGTATTTTCGTTTATTTCCCTATATTTAATATATGTGTATTTAGGTTTGAGTTTTAAATTTATCTTATCAATCCTTAGAATTTGTGCATCATGATCTGATAGTCCATTAGTTTTTGATGAGACAGAGCAAAATTTAGTTATATCTGAATTTACAAATATGTTATCAATAGCTGTGGATGAATTATTTTGGATTCTTGTTGGAAAGTTAACTGTATGTGTCATGTGGTATGTGGTAAATAAAGAGCTAAGCTGTTCCCTTTGAAGACTTGATTTCAGATTATCTACATTTATGTCACCACAAATGATCATTTCTCTTTTTGTTTTAAATAGAAAGTTCAGAGCATATTCTAATTGATTTTTAAAAATTTGAAAACTTCCTAAGGGAGATCGATAAATGGCTACTATGACTAAGTTCAAATTACTTCCAATTAACTGAACTGCACAGAGTTTGAGGTCTTTTTCATGGCAAAATCTGGATAAATCTAAAGCTTTAAAGATCAGATCATTTCTAACATATATACAAACTTCACCTTTATGTAATTTTTTTCTACTATATTCTGCTCCTAAAGAGTACCCTTGCAATGAAATTGGCTTAAATTCCTGCTGTGTCAAGTGATGTTCAGAAATGCATAAAACATGTGGTAGTTGAATTTCAGTATGCAGATTAATAGCTAGTTCATCTAATTTGTTTCTTATGCCTCTTATGTTTTGATGAAATACAGATAGACAGTGGTTATTATTAATATTATTGATATTATTATCATTACTATTGTTCTTGAGAGGAGTATTTTTAATTGAATTTATTGTCATGAAGCTATTAGGGATGATTGATTTAATTTGCCTAGAGTTACTGGGCTTATATTGGGATAACCTATAGTACGACCTCGGCAGAAATGACATATGGCTCATCAATCAAGCTTCCTAGTGATTTCTTTGAAAGTAATCCAAAATATTCAAACATTCCAACCTTCCTGTACAAAATAAAAGAAAGTATCCAAGAACTTCAACCTGCAAGGACAGAACATCACACTACATAATAAGATGATTCGTCCATTCAGAAATAAATTGTCACTGTGTTTTTATCCAACATGATGCTCATAGGAAACTACTGCAACCAGTATATGATGGCCCTTTTCATGTCTTGATACGAGCAGAAAAACATTTTGACATCGAAACTCCAACTGGCACACAAACCACCTCCTTGGATCAACTAAAACCAGCATTCATCCTCAATGACCTGAATTCATCTGCTGGACGTACTGAAGACTCAACAACTCCAAAAACAGCTATACTTAATATATCGAGATTTAACTGTATTGGAACACCATAGTGAAGCGAAATAATTATTAATTTTTAGATGAGTCGTATTTATTACACATCTGCTTCACTTTCGTACCTATTTTGAGGACATGTTTTGCAAACGATGATTTGCGAAACATGTCCTCAAAATAGGTACGAAAGTGAAGCAGATGTGTAATAAATACGACTCATCTAAAAATTAATAGCTATACTTAAAATCAGTTTACAGCCAAACATCGCGAATGGCAATACCCAACCTTCACATAAATCTATGAGATATGGCAGGCGAGTGACCTTTGCTCTTAAATATTTGGAGACTGTTGCTAGGGTGGGAGTGTGTAGCAGCACTGACTGACCAAGCCTAATGTATACATCTATACGTTTCTCTAAGATAATAAGGCAGGGCTACCTTGGTAATAAAAATGTGTTGTTCATTTTATACAGTTTGTATGTTCAAATAAATTCTTCCAACTGCAATCCTGCACATCACAACTCTACAATATCATACCTAAATGAAAGAAAACAGAATATTGAAGTAAATAGTGACATTAGTTATAAAAAACAAACTTCAAATTCGAAAGTAATAGCTCATGGAATACCCTAAGGTTCAGTTATATTTCTATTTCTCTTTACTATATCTGAACTATATAAATGACCTCTTATTTTATACAAAGGACAATGTAAGTACAATTCTTTTTACAATGACACTAGTGTGCTGGTGATCAGTATAAATTTAAATGAGTGTATAATTAAACTGAATTATGTTTTGAACTGTGTATCATGTTGGTTTAAAGCAAACAAATTATCTGTGAATGTAGACAAAACAAAAGTTATTAATACTAAAATTAGGCAAATGAGTCAACCCTGTGGTTACTTACCAGATTATCAGATAGCAGCACGACACCAAGCCAGATGCAGACACTGGTTGCATCATTAGTCAACCACAGAACTGAGGATAGGGAAGAAGTTCCCAGAAACTAGTCTTCATTAAAAAACTCGTAAGTGGTGAAAAGTGTATATAAGGTTGACTCATTTGCCTAATTTTGTAACAATGGCACTCCACTTTCTGAAATACTTTTTACTCTATATAACAGTTATTAAATTTATAATCATCATATGTAACACACTCAAATAGAAATTGGGATTAATAATATGTTATTAGAAGAAATTGATAGTATAAAATTTCTGTCAAGTACACAGATTGGAAAGGTCAGATGAAGTATATTTTACCAAAACTCAGCTCTATCTGTTATGCTATCTGTATATTGATTAGGATTAGGATTACTACGGAGGGGATTCGGCACCAAAACCTGTGATTTATTATACCTAAGCCCCATGTGGGACATCCCCGGGAGGGAGGATGAGGCAAGAGGAGACAAGAGGGTGGCCAACCCAAGGAGTCACCACAGTGCCAAGACACCTGCCGACACTTCTACCCTGAAAGAGACCACCAGATGAGAGATGTGAAATGATAGTGCAGATGAAATGGAGGGACAGAAAATTCAGGGGATGTAATTAACCTACCCAGCATTCACTTGGTGACCCGGGAAAACCCCCAAAAAACCCATGGGACACGTAGGTCGGTCATGGGAATCAAACCTGGGCCTCCCGAATGTGGGCAACAGACAAAAATACCAAAGCCAGCTGAGCACTGGTTAATGTGAATTCTATTGATACACTTAAATTAGTGTATTATGCATACTTTAACTCTTATCATGGAATATTGAATATTGGGACAACTCAGTAGAAAGTAAAAAAAATACTTCTTATGCAGAAGAAGGTTATAAGAACCATTACTAACACCCACAGCAGATACTCCTGCAAAGATCTTTTTAGAAGATTGAAGATATTAACCCTTCCTTGCATGTATATATTCTTGATTCTAAAATTCTTTGGATGCAATCAGGCCTCATTTATAACAAATAATGTACTTCATAGAATAAACACAAGGCGAAAGTGTAATATCCTTTATCCCAGTGGACTTTCTTGCTTCCAGAAAGGTGTGCATTAGGAAGCCATTAAAATATTTGGTGCTCTTCCTAATGATCTTAAACAAAAAATTGATAATTTTAGTGCTTTTAAAATTGCTGCTAGAGAGTACCTATGCTCAAAATCATTTTATTCTGTATAAGATTATCTGAATGATAAATTATCCTGGTAATGGTTATTTAGCTCTGTAAGTAGAATCTGCACTGCTGTTTGTGAAAATTGCAACACCAAGAAGGAAACACATGAATTCAATTAATTTAATACCACAGGTTAGGTATATGACAAGTAGCAAATGATTAACTTTTCAAATATGTAAATGATCTGTGAGTCCTAATATTCATTATTTCATGTGGCCATGCGCTGCAATTAGAGCTGCTATATGTCACGGCATTGCATCAAAAAGGTTTGATGGATTTCCCTCCATGCAGTTTGTATTGTAACCCACAACTCCATGTCACTGGTTATCGGAGGACCATGACATACCAGGTGCCAACCTACCATATCCCAGACATGTTCAATGGGCGACATGTTGGCAAACGTGCAGGCCGGGGATGAAATGGTACCTAATGCTCTTCGAAGAAGGCTTGTACATTTCTTGCAATATGTGGCCAGATAATGTCTTGCTGAAATGTGGCTGAGGAGATGCCTGAGGCAGCGGAGTACCTCAGGCTCTACAACCATTAGGTACCGCTTGCTGTTCAAAGTGCCCTCAATTTGTAGGAGGTGAGATCAGTTGTTGAAATCAATGGCGCCACAAACCGTAACACCTGGCACTTATCCGCTATGCTGCTCAACAATGCGGCCCCCCAGATTGTGCTCACCACCATACATCGGACATGATGTGGCCATCACTGTAGGACACGTTGAAGTGGGACTCATCCAAAATGATTACATTTTGCCACTCAGCACCCCAGTGACAGTGTTCACATGCCCATTGCAGTTGGAGGAGCTTGAGGTTTCTGTACAATGGAAGCCAACCTAATGGCATGCGTGCAACCAGTCCAACCTGCAGCAGACAGCAACGAACCAATGATGCAGACAAGTTCACACCTGTTACAGTGCTCCAGGTATGGTCTGTTATGCCTTACAGACAAGTTGACGGTCATCATGCTGTGGTCATTTTTTGCAGTCCAGTTCCCACTCTTTGCTGCATACGACCTTCTTCTATCCACTGTTTCCACATAGCATCACTGTTGTAGCAGCATGCCCTGTAAGAGCCGGAATGTCACGGTATGACAAACACGCTTTCTGGAGACAGATCATTCTGCCCATTCCAACTCGGTCATATGCCGATATGGCTCCCTTTGACATCGACGAGGTATACTGGCACTCTATTGTTTCCACCTTGTTTGACAACTCTGCACTGACTACACTGGGCACAAAACTGACCTTGTCCAACTGACATGCGAGGGCTCTGCTCAGCCTAATCACTTATTGCTTACACACTCTTCTACACTTCCACCAAGTTTGGAGTTATTAGGATAATTCTTTCTTGGTGTTGTAATTTTCACATACAGCAGTGTAACTATACCAATGACAAATCACTGCCAATAAACCTTTTATGCTGGTTTAGCTATTTAAATGTATATGTATTATAAAGAAATGACAATAAACAGTATCCACTGCAAATCCAGTAAAAATGTTGAGACGTACTGGCAAAAGCCAAGAGAAAGTTAATTTAAAAAAAAGTGTTAGATTATGTATCATATATAGTTATCCCTGCCTTTCTTTCCATTTTGCTTTTCATATTGCCTGCATATAATGTGTCTCGTATGAAATTTTCAAGTATCATGGTCTCCAGTGCACTCAATGAAATCTGGCCTTCAAGTGGACAGATGTTTAGGTTGGAAAGCTCACATAAATTATATCTTACCTAAACTTAGCTCTGCCTGTTATGCTATCCGAGAGCTGGTTAATGTGAGTTCTATTGACACACTTAAATTAGTATATTATGCATACTTTAACTCTATTATGGAATATGGAATATTATTTTGGGGCAACTCAGTAGAAAGTAAAAAAATATTTCTTATGCAAAAGAGGGTTATAAGAATCATTACTAACACCCACACTAGATGCTCCTGTAAAGATCTTTTTACAAGATTGAAGATATTAATGCTTCCTTGCATGTATATATTCTCGATCCTAAAATTCTTTGTATGCAATCGTGCCGTATTTGCAACAAATAATGTAATTCACAAAATAAACACTAGACAAAAGTATAATATCCATTATCCCAGTGCTAAACTTTCTTGCTTTCAGAAAGGTGTGTATTATGAAACTACCAAAATATTTGGCGCACTTCCTAATGTTCTTAAAGAAAAAGTTGATAATTTCGGTGCTTTTAAAAAAGCTGTTAGAGAGTACCTTTGCTCAAAATCCTTTTATTCTGTACAAGATTATCTGAATGACAAATCATTACTTATAAATACTTGATGCAAGCTGAAAGTTTATTTTTAATCTATATGTATTTAATAAATAACAAGAATGGTATCCATTGCAAAAAGGTTGAGACGTACTGGCATAAGCCAAGTGAAAGCTGGTTTAAAAAGTGTTTCATTTTGTATCATATATATAATTATCCCTGCTTTGTTTTCCATATTGTTGTTCATATTGCCTGTGTACTATAATATGTGTCTTATGTTAACTTTTGTACATATATATGCTATTAAACTTTATACCTCTAGACATGTTCAATATTCACAGCCTTTTCTGGCTACAAGTGAACCTACTGAACGCAAATCAATCTAATCTAATCTAATCTAACATGTGAAAATCTCACTCATAAACTTCAACGATGCTCTAGTAAACCAAGGTGGCTAACGCTACATCCATAAAGCTTTGAAATAACTTCAAACCTATGCTACGGCTCATCAGATTCTGAGGAACAAACAGAAGGCAAATGTGCTCTGACTTGCAGCAGGAAACAGTGTTGCAAAATTGGTATGTTGCAAAAGATCATGAAATAAAGCAACTAGAAAGATGTATTAAGATTTCGGTCAGTTAAAAGTATGGTAATAGCTCCAGCAAGAGCTATATTTTTGAATGAATATATAATTTGCAATAAATCCTTAAAAAAAGGCAATAATTGATTTGTATATTCTGCATATTTTAATTGTTTATGCAGGGTCTACAAAACAACTTACCTGTTACCTTGACTTAAAGCTGCATTAATCAAATGAAATAACAGTCGAAGTTCAAAATTCTGTCGCTATATGTGGGTTAATGTAATAAAGGGAATCTTTATAACAAGGTTACAAGTACAATTGTATTGTTTGGTATTTTGTCAAATATTATATCTAAGCTTTTATGTTAATAATGCTTGTATCATCTGCATTCATTGTATTTCTGCTACACGGTAAATTTGGGATATGATTAATGATCCAAGGAAAGAGTCTGGTGGCAAGCTAAATTTAACCTCTGAACTTAATGTAATTTTTTATATGACTGTCCTTCTCATGTGTAATTTTCATTAGTTGGATTCTATTCTTTATATAAAATTTAATTTAGATTATTTTCAACAGACGCCATATTCACATTCTTTTTCAATGAGAATATCATGTTAATCAAAGCTTCATGGGTGATCAGCTATGAGGCTTTAATTAATAACGCTCGCCATGAAAGTTTTAAGTCTTAGTCTTACAGAATATTATGTTGTACCTTATATAGATCTAAAACAAATTTGATTTGTTCTATATAGAATAAAAGGAAGTATTTCAGAAAGTGGAGTGCCATTGTTACTACAATTAGGCAAATGAGTCAACCTTGTATATACTTTTCTCCACTTACAAGTTTTTTGATGAAGACTAGTTTCTGGGAACCTCTTCCCTATCGTCAGTTCTGTGGTTGACTGATGATGCATCCAGTGTCTGCATCTGGCTTGGTGTCGTGCTGCCATCTAATGTCCTGGTAAGTTTGATGACGGCAGCACGACACCAAGCCAGATGCAGACACCGGATGCATCATCAGTCAACCACAGAACTGACGATAGGGAAGAGGTTCCCAGAAACTAGTCTTCATCAAAAAACTTGTAAGTGGAGAAAAGTATATACAAGGTTGACTCATTTGCTTAATTTTGATTTGTTCTGTTCACATGACTTTCTTTACACCTGTACAAACTATTTTTACAAACACCTATTCCTCCTCTATCTACTTCATGTTGAGATAAACATTATCTTATTGCTAATTTTGTTGTAGATACTGGGGAATATGGGAATACAGTAGACTTTAAGTGACAGTCAAATGTTTTACAGCTGATCACTATGTGGTGACTGAAATTCTGTTGTTTCAAGGTCAACTGAGAAAAGTATAACTAATGAAAACTTCAAACAAATAATGAGGAATATCTTAAATATAGTTCGCAAGTATTTTATATAAACTATATAGTTTAACAACATCTACACTTTTTTTTTGTACAGTAAGATCCTATCTATCTCTTTCGGTTTACCAATTATACAAAAGTAATCCTAAATAAAGAGAACTTCTGATGACATTCCTAGAAAATTCAAGATATGCAAGGGTTATGCTGAAAGTTTTTAACAAAGATTCAGAAAAACCTTTTATTTTGAATATAAATATTAAATTTGTAACAGTATTTTTGGGTTATGTTCGGAGGAATTATGAATTTATAAAATATATGTAGTTGTGTGATTGGCCGAAGTAGTAGTGGTGTGACGTGGTATGACGTGATGTGGTGACGTGCCACTGGATCGGCCAATCACAAAATTAAGTCTTGTTAAGTTACGAGAAGTCAATAATCTTTAAGAGACAGATATGTTCTTCAGTTTTGTTACATGACGAGAAGTCAATAATAATCTTTAAGAGACAGATATGTTCTTCAGTCTTGTTACATTACGATAAGTTAATAATCTTGTTATAAAGATAAACAGATTTTTGTTGTAACGACGAATGTGATGTATACCGCTGCAAGAACAAAAACGTTTTAAGTTGTAGTTCGAATCCTTATAAATATAACCAATTATAGAATTTGACTTCTTTATTCCGAACAACGCCTTGAAACACATGTCTCATGACTTATTTAGAATTCGATTGATACTTCAAAATAATCATGGAAGTGAACGTATGAACATAATTTTGGAGCTGATGTTGGCGTGGATGCCTTGTACAAGAGGATCCAAGTAAGAAATCAGAATTAACATTATCTGATTCATTATCCCGTTACAAATTTTTTCAAAATACTCTGCCAGAGCACTTATACATTTTTCCATTTGCTTGCTGGAACCAATTAGAAAATGTCAAGCAACTGTCAGTTTGTGTATTGCTGTATGCAGCAATGGCCTCTTCATCTTTTGTCTTTGAGAACAGGAAGAGGTCACATGGAGCCAGGTCAGTGAATACAGTGATTGCGGCAAGATTTACACCTTTTCTTTCTCTAAGGAGTCAAATGTTCTGATAGCTGTGTGCACTGATACATTGTCTTGATGCAGAAGAACGTACCCACTTCTTGATTTCTGGCACTGTTACATTCAAGTGGTGAGGACTTTCATCAGACATTCCTTCAGCATTAACCTTGTGATGTGGACTCCAGGTCACAGAGGTGAGATGGCCCACCTTGGTAAAGAAAAGGATTTCTATCTTCATTTCAAAACTCCTATTTCTCCTAACTTTTGTGAATGGTTGCTCACCTGGAAAGCACCATACTGAAGACTGCCTCTTCATTTCAGGGTCATAATGGTCAACCCATGTTTCATCAGCTGTGACAATAATGTACACTTGACTATCATTTGTCAAGTTTCTCAAGCATAAAATGACACTAATTTGCTCTTGCATCCTTTTGGGCAGGTGTCAGCCACCCAGTGGTACCCAGCAGGCACATCTCTTAGTGAGGAATAAATAATTGTGAATGATGGTCTACGCAGCAGTCAATCCAATATTTAGGGTCCTTTCAATTCCACAAGATTTGAGATGAGGATCATCTTCAATCATTTTCCTCACATCAATATTTCTTGACTCGCTGCTGCTGGTTCATTTCATGAATAAGGTTCATTTTCAAGAGACTCCCGATACCTTGAAAATTTACAGAACCAATTTTCAATGGTGGCTCCAGAAGGTGAAAACTCACCAAAAACATGCACTAAAGAAGAGTAGCATTTTTCTGCATTTCCTCCTTTTTGTACTCGTAATACATCACTGCACAAAAATTGCAAGACTATAGATCCATCTTGCCCTGTATCTGACCTTTACTGACTGCCCGCAGCATTGTGTGAAATCCTGTGGTGTGGAACAGTTGTGCTCACTCTCCAAGGCTAAAAAACATTGCTCTGAGAAACTTTCTTTTATGTAACGCGAGAATATTTTGTAAGTCCCAAGCTGTATACGCTTGCGCAAGCAGACAACCTGCAGGCTCTCACGTTGCAGCCAGCACAAGAAAGATGTGTAACACTTGTAGCCAACCTCTGCAAAAATACCCCAGACATCTGTTCAGCACTAGTGCAGAAAGGCAAGTGGATGCAATTAGCAGGTCAGTTTTGGAAAATACTGACCATGTTATCGCCCAGTCAAATATTGTTACTCGTGCACTGCTTTGCACATAACGACACTACGATAATGGAGTACTCCAAAGGAGATACATGTATAAGTTTGCAGACTGTATCGGACTGGTTCGGTTACTACGGCGAAGTGTGTATGATGTCAAATGACACTAAATACACTTCAAGGGGGAAAATTGGCGGTTCCAGCCACGTCATTCAAATCGACGAGTGCAAGATAGGACGACGCAAGTTTCATCATGGGCGCATCGTAAAGGGCAACTGGATCCTGGAATGATCGACGTGGAAATGAATAAAGTGCAGATGACGATATGCCCCAATAACAGAAGGGATGGTCTTTGAAGACATTAGGCTGGCTACCTTGTAGTGTAATGATTGCACTTAGTGTTTAGGCTAGTGCAATTAGTTAGGTAGTTAGAGTATATTAGGGACTATTGTGTGTGTTTAGTGTAATTAGTTACGTAGTACAATTTAGGTACTTTGTAGTTAGTTTGCTAGATAGTGTAATTTAGGAACAAATAAGATTGTTTGCAGCATTGTGTTCAGTGGAGAAGCAAGGATAGTTTGGTTGCACTGAATTCTTCAATATAGCTACATATGAAGTAAATAAATAAATAAAAAATTAAGTTGTGACTTCAGTAACGTTAAAAGAATGCCTTCCAGCACGAAATTGCTCTAAAAAGCAAAGAAATCATATTAAACATCATAGATGTATAAAAAGTGCGAAGGACTTAAAAAAAAGCTGCATCACATATTAGAAAGAAGAGTCCATTGCTCTTTCAAACTAAAATAATCCCATTGCTTCCAGAGCTCTGGTTTAAAGAGTTCCTAAAATATATCAGCACTTTAGTCAAAATTTCTAGAAACATTTTTGAGAAAATAAAAATTTTCAAAACATGTTACATTGAGTTCAAGGATTTTCTAGAGAATCTTCATGTCACATCCATGGAAGATAAATACTAAGTTTTATATCGACTGAGTCGGGCACCTTATGATAATGGAAAGTACACAATGTCAGTAGAACTATTTCAACTCAAATTCTTAAGTAAATTCAATCAATTCCCTCAATGTTTCTAAGCTCTTTTTATATATTAACTCTCATTACATTTTAAACTGAAACACACCTTCATTTCTGGGTCAACAAATACATAATCCATGTTGTTAAAAGGCTGTTCTCCTTAATAAATTAACTTTGTTCACTATTACTTGTTGATTCTCTTCTATTTTCTGGAAAATAAATAAAATATGAGCTTAAATTTAAACACTTAGCATACCTGACATTTTAGTTTCTCTGCTAAAAATCTAAGAAAGTAAAGAAGCGTAAATAAAGTATTGTGCTTCACTAATGACAACATTGAGATTTCAGTAAAAGAAGCTGTCAGGCCCTCTATATCTGAGGAAACACAAAAAATAAATTATTTTTATAAAAGTAAAAATATGTTTAACTACAAACTTTATATTTTAGTTCAGCACATTCTAAAGATGCAGCACAATCTTCAAGGAAATTCATGCTTACCCCAGCTACCCCTTATTTTATAAAAAATCGTTCTAACAATTTTAATTAAAATAACATATTTAAGATATTTCATAATGTATGAAATGTATATCTTGAATTTTCTGGAAATGTCTTCAGAAGTTCTTTTCATTTTAATTATTTTTATATAACTGATAAACTATAGTTTATCCTACAGCTATAGGAGATTTCTGATAACCATTTTCTGATAATTTTACTTTTCTCCAATAGGAAGTAATTATTCACCCTTACATGACCTCTTGGCCATATAAAGAGAACAGAAAATAAAAGTCATCACATAGTGATCAACTTTAAAACATTTAACTATCACGGTATGTCTATGTTCAATTATATCTACCACAAAATTAGCATGTTTATCTCAATTAACACAAAATAAACGGCTGGACGGAAACCAGAAGATCCGTGGTTCAAATCCCGGCTATGGCATTGAATTTTTCAGTCTGACTCAACGTTTCCAGAATAAATGTTTGTTAGAACAGTTTGTACAGGAGCACAGAAAGTCAGGTTAGTTTAATACATCAGATTAATCAGTATGCATGCACCGTCCAAATTTCACCTTTTTAGTTCCGTTAAGAAACATGTCAGGCCACTGCTACAATACATTCAGCATATCCAGAAAACTATGCATTGAGGTCTTCAGCAGCTGAACAGAGTTCTATCATATCGATATTTGAAAATTTGCAGAGCCCTTGGAAAATGTCAGCAAAGAAATGGAGAAACTGGCAGAAGTCTGTAGATTAAGATGATGTAATTGGTTTATCTAAATAATAAAGATCTTTAAAATTTTTTGACAAATACAACAAAATTTATTTGACTAAATTGGTGCTTTAATGAGTTCTAAATTTTTGTGCATTAAGATTTTATATATTTCTTATGTTTACCAGTTATACATAAGTCTTCAGAATAAAGAACTTCTGAGGATATTCACAGAAAATTCAAGATATACATTATTAATTTTTAGATGAGTCGTATTTATTACACATCTGCTTCACTTTCGTACCTATTTTGAGGACATGTTTCGCAAATCATCGTTTGCATCTTCGGCTCTTATGCGACTAAGGAATGATCCAGTGGTGTGGGTAATTCTGGAGTTGTTGCTGCCATCTGTTGATTTAGTGATGAACTTGAATGTGGGATTCTCTTCTGGCGGGATTTCAAAGTTCATTAGTTGGTTTTTATGTTTTTCTATGTATATTCTCTCCCATATGACAAGTTCACTGTTTTTGTATGTATTTTAGTAATTCTTTGCTATCTTCAATTTCATGATTTTCAGACCAGAAATGAGCTGCTATTGCGGACTTATCAATATTTTTGTATCTTAAGTGCCTGAAGTGTTCTTTCTTTCTAGTGCCTATGTTTCTTTTTGTCCTCCCTATGTAAATTTTTTCACAGTCTTTACACTTAATCTTGTAAATACCTGACTTTTCCTCTGGTTTTATCTTATCAGTATTATTACTGTGAAGTAGGTTTTTAATGTTGTAATTGTTTTTTGGTGCCAATGATATATTGTATTTCTTGAATATTTTTTGGAACTTTTTTGTGGCCCAGGGGTGGTAAGTAAATTTAGCAAAACTAATTTCTTGTTTTATTGGTGTGAGAGCTGTGATCTGTTTTAATCTCTTTTGAAGTTTGAATGATTTTAGTTTTTTATCTACAAGTTTTTTTCCATATCCATTTTTAATTGCAGTTTTTAAGATTTGATGGTATTCGTTTTGATATTCTTGATGGCTGAGGGGTAGATTTACTAATCTGTGTGTGAGACTGTTGATGGTGGCATGTTTGTGTGGAATTGGGTTGAAACTATTTGCTTTGATGTAATTATCTGTGTGTGTTGCTTTTCTATGGATACCAAATTCTAGTTTTTCATTGCATTTTGTGATTTTAAGGTCCAAAAAAGGTAGAGTACAGTCCTCTTCAGTTTCCACTGTGAATTGTATGCTGGGTTCTTGCAGGTTGAGTAGTTTCAAAGCATCATCTATTTGTTTGTAGGGCACTATTGCAAAGATGACGTCTAGGTATCTGTACCATGTTATAAAAATATGAGGGAAGGCTTTAGTTATATGTGTTTCGAAAAAGCTCATGTATAGATTGGCCAAAAATGGTGATAGCGGGCTTCCCATAGCTAGTCCTGAAATTTGTTTATAATATTCTCCATTGAAGACAAAATAATTTTGATGTATACATATTTCAGTCATTGCCAAATATTCTTCTATTGCATTGGCATCTAGGTTTATAGAATTTAGCCATTTTTTCAGTTGAATCAAAAGTTTGTCTAATGGAATGCTAGGGAAGAGGGAGCGGACATCGAAGGATACTAAATTGTCATGAGGTTTTAGTTTAAGATTTTGAATTTTTTCTGCCAGGTCTAAAGAGTTTTTTATGCTCAGAGTATGGAATTGTGGAAAGGACTGACATTTTTTGGACAGCCATTTTGCCAGAAGGTAAGTAGGAGTGTTTATATTATTTACAATGGGTCTCATGAGTATGTTGGGTTTGTGTATTTTAGGCAAACCATATAGTCTTGCAAGGGTAGGGTTGTCCGTTTTGATAGTTTTTTGTTCTGCAGTTGTTAAAATTTTACTATTAATGATGGTTTTTTGTATATCTTTTATGCATCGGTTGAGTGGATTAGAAATAGAAATAGATTCTAATCCACTCAACCTGGTCTGGTCTGAAAATCATGAAATTGAAGATAGCACCGAATTACTAAAATACGTACAAAAACATAGTGAACTCGTCATATGGGAGAGAATATACATAGAAAAACATAAAAACCAACTAATGAACTTTGAAATCCCGCCAGAAGAGAATCCCACATTTAAGTTCATCACTAAATCAACAGATGGCAGCAACAACTCCAGAATTACCCACACCACTGGATCATTCCTTAGTCGCATAAGAGCCGAAGATGCAAACGATGATTTGCAAAAATGTCCTCAAAACAGGTACGAAAGTGAAGCAGATGTGTAATAAATACGACTCATCTAAAAATTAATAATTATTTCGCTTCACTGTGGTATTCCAATACAGTTAAATCTCGATATCAAGATATACAGTTCATGTGTCCTGAAAACATCTTAAACATATGGCATTTTGAACAAATCTTTAGAGCCATTTTTGAAAAAATAAAAATTTTTAAAAAATATCCCATGGAAAGGATAGTCATGGTGATTTTAATAATAATGGCACACCACTTTCTTACTATTTTATTCTATATTGTATTGTATATTTAGAAAACATGAACTTAAATACCATGCTGATAGTTAAAGAACTTTTCGTTTTTGAGTTATCTATTAACACACTTACATAAGGATCTCTTTTTAAATGCCAATTTTTTTTTTTATTTAGGAAGCCACAAAACCTGATTTCCAGTGAAATCTTAATATCAAATTTTTGGGCAAAGGTCTGTGAAGCCTGAACATGTCCTTAGGTACACAGTTTCAGAGCAAATGTACTTGAAAATTTAACATAGACATATAATATACAGGTAATATTAAAAGTAAAATGGAGAACAAGGCATGGATAATTATATATGATACATAATATAACTTTTTTAATCAACTTTCATTTGGCTTTTGCCAGTAAGCCTCAACATTTTATACTGGATTTGCAATGGATACCACTTTTTGTCATTTCTTTAATACATATGCATTTAAATAGCTTTTAAACTGGCATCAAAAGTTCATTGGCAATGATTTGCCATTGATTCAGTTATACTTACAGAGCTACAGGCATTATCAGAATAATTTATGATTTAGATAATCTTGTACAGAATAAAATGATTTTGAGCATAGGTACTCTTTAGCAGAATTTTTAAAAGTCTGAAATTATCAATTTTTTGTTTAAGATCATTTAGAAAGAGCGCCAAATTTTTGATGATTTCAATTTGCACACCCTTCTGGAAGCAAGAAAGTTTAGCACTGAGATTATGGATGTTACACTTTTATCTAGTGTTTATTCTACGAATTATATTATTTGTTATAAATGAGACCTGATTGCATAGAAATAATTTTAGGATCGAGAATCTAGTGTTTATTCTACGAATTATATTATTTGTTATAAATGAGGCCTGATTGCATACAAAGTATTTTAAGATCGAGAAGATATACATGCAAGGAAAGATTAATATCTTCAATCTTCTAAAAAGATCTTTGCAGGAATATGTGCTATGGGTGTTAGCTTTTGCATAAGAATATTTTTTTTTTATTTTTTTTTTTTTTACTTTCTACTGAGTTACCCCAAAATAATATTCCACTTTAACAGTGTTAAAATGTTAAAATAATCATAACACACAAATTTAAGTGTATTAATGTAACACTTACATCTTTACTTTCCTTAACATTTATAATAAAAATGTACCTATATAAAAAAAAACTACAAACCTAACCTATAAAAAATGTTTACATTTTTAACAATTTTTTTTTATAACAACAATATTTTATTCACTTAGTAGTGTAATAGTAATATTAATGTATAGGTTAATTAGATCAGAATAAATTGCCACTCAGTCAAGATAAATTATTTGATAGTGCTGGATAAAGAAATTGCCTTATTCTGTTTACCACGACCGATCCAAAGAATATTATATCATGTTAAAGCAATTATAATATCTTTATAATGTGTTTTAAATAACATTTAAGCACTTCTTAAATGACTGTTTTAAACCAGTATTTGTTTCATAGGGAAATCATAACGGAGGGTTAGACTAGTTCCAGTATATAAAGGTTTGGTCGAGTTCATATGTTTTTATGATCACGTAGTCACATATGGAATGGCACCATGGACTGTCATCTGCAGTAACAGGTGACAATGTTATGGTTCCCAGTCGTGGCAAGCAAAAATTTTATCAAAGAAATAAACAAATATTTAACTTTTGGTAGATACTGTATCTACCTCCTAAATACAACTACAATGACTGCCCCAATTCTGTAACTCCAACTTCTCTAAGATTATGAGTATCCAATGTACACAACTAAAATTACATGTCTATAAATGGCCATTCCCCATTTAATATTGATAACAAAAAATTACGACGCCTTGGATTAGTACATATTGCAAACAAAAAGACCTAACAGAATTTGGTGCATCTAACATAGTCTTTTAGTAATATTGCATTGAGGTTAAAAATTATATTCAATAGAATATGGAAGTTTTGGATTAGTACATATTGCGTAAAAAAAAGACCTAACAGAATTTGGTGCTAACATAATTTTTTAGTAACATTGCATTGGGGTTAAAAAATTATATTCAATGAAATACTTAAGCTACAAGAGTGCAGTTAGGTTATGTTGACCGACAGAATGAGCAATAGTTACAGCAGTCGTGAAAAATATGTGAATCACCATTTTATACTGTCTTAACGTTGTGCTTAGCTCGTTATACTGCAACTGTGTCTGAATCACAAGTCTGAATCTTCTATTTATGCCGGTGCAACATTTATTCTATGGATTCCAAGCTAAGGTACAATCCACAGAACACCAAGTTGTAGAGTGCACTTTACGAACCACTTACGAACTAAACTGACCTGAAATGCTAATATAATGTTGATTTAATTTTAATATACTGTTTGCCCTATTAATTAATGCAGAGAAAAGCTCGTGTGTGATGCATACAAAATATAACAATTTCAAGAGAAGCAAAGGTTGTTTCTCCTTTAGTTCGGTTACATCTACTGGGGAGCATATAAATTAGCCACTTTGTTCCTTATATTTGCTAAATATAATTGCCTAAAATGTAGCGTACAGTTTAAAGGGTAAAGGACTCGAAGTATAAAACTTGAAAATCATTTCCTTAACGGATGATCGGTAAGGGTGAACGATACATTCGTATTAAAAATGTAAATGTAATAAGAGGGGCTGGCCCCCGTACTTTCATTGTTTCATGCTAACAAAATGCTGCCGAGAGTTAGACAACTGAAATGTCACATTGATATGCCCCGAAACTCCTCAGAGCATTTTGGAACGTTGCATTCGCTACCACAGCTCATCGCTTTCAATTATACACCCACCTGCTCCTACGTTAAACACAACTCTATCAATAAAATTGAATAACCTATTTTGAAAGAGTCACAAGTCCATAAATCAAGATTTTAAGCAATTCTAAGAAAGCTGTTTTATATTTAAATTACAAAATATATGAAGACCTAGTAATTTTCATCCACTGGTATGCCTTAAAACCATTCAGTAAACATCCTTGCATCATAGGTTTTAATTTTCATATTCCTCCAATTAACTGTTATCTTTTTTTTTTTAAAAAAAAGAACGGACTCATGGCCTTTCCAAACCAAATTACGGTTAATAATAGAACGACAACACTTTAGAATTCTTAGGGGCTTTAAAAACCTGAAAAAGTTTTGAGCAGTGGCGGCTTGTGGGTTAAATTATTGGTGGTGCACAAATGAAAAATAAAATACAGAGTAGTAATGACTCAGGGCAGGCCATTCCCGCCTTCTCGCGCAAAACACTGTCACTGCTGACTGAGGGGCATGACGTCACTGAGAATACAACGCAAGATCGTTTACACGTGAATGTGCGTAATGCAATATTATGATTGCACATTCTAAGATAAGATAAGGCGCTGATGCATGCAAATTCCACAATCCTTCTGATGAAATAAACGAGATGCAGTTGCTTATGAGCTATTGTAGTTATTGGCTGTGTTTTTTGTCGTAACATTATGAAAACCATTGCGCTGTTGCTGAAACATGCAAACATGCTTCGTATAAAACTACGAATGTGATTTTCCATTGTTTGCCTAAAGATCGAGAACTACAGCGCAAGTGGGTTTTACGCTGTAAAAGGGCTGATCCGGTTAATGTGAATAATGCAAGGAGTTGTTCCGATCACTTCCTGCCCGAAAACTATGAACGGGGTTTAAAAAACGAGCTGTTAGGTTTGCCGCTGAAAAGAAAATTAAAGGGCGACGCTGTACCGTCATAGAAAATTCCTAATTGGCATGGGGATGTATTTGAGGCGGTAGTAGCAAGTACCAGCAAAACCAATTTGCAGGTAATTATCAGATACACATTCCATTTATGTATTTGTTTCTATGTGTACACTGAGTTTATTCGCTCCTTTTTTATAAGAAAAGTTTGATGCGTGGAGTAATAATAATAATAATAATAATAATAATAATAATAATAATAATAATAATAATAATAATAATAATAATAATAATAATAATAATAATAATAATAATAATAATAATAATAATAATAATAATAATAATAATAATAATAATAATAATAATAATAATAATAATAATAATAATAATAATAATAATAATAATAATAATAATAATAATAATAATAATAATAATAATAATAATAATAATAATAATAATAATAATAATAATAATAATAATAATAATAATAATAATAATAATAATAATAATAATAATAATAATAATAATAATAATAATAATAATAATAATAATAATAATAATAATAATAATAATAATAATAATAATAATAATAATAATAATAATAATAATAATAATAATAATAATAATAATAATAATAATAATAATAATAATAATAATAATAATAATAATAATAATAATAATAATAATAATAATAATAATAATAATAATAATAATAATAATAATAATAATAATAATAATAATAATAATAATAATAATAATAATAATAATAATAATAATAATAATAATAATAATAATAATAATAATAATAATAATAATAATAATAATAATAATAATAATAATAATAATAATAATAATAATAATAATAATAATAATAATAATAATAATAATAATAATAATAATAATAATAATAATAATAATAATAATAATAATAATAAAACTGTTTTTATTAATAGGCAATATCAGCAAGGGATCGCCGATGCGAAGTTAGGACCGTGCGAAAGAGGGCGCTGTCTACTATAGTATCTTTATCTCCCAAAAAAACAAAATTTGACCCGTCGACCAGCACGGAGGTAGCTCCTGACCACTCTGTTGTTGCTGAAGATGAAATAATTAGACTAAAGACTCAGGTGCAAGCCCTGAAGAAAGAAAACAGTGTTTTGAAACGGCAGAACAAGGTACAGAAGTAATATTTTGTAGCTTCCATGGACAAAGTGCTGCGAAGTGTAATGGAGTGATGCAAAACTTAATTTCTATAATAAGTTCCAAGTTTCCCGAAATTCATCACAAAGTGATCTCTCTTAATGTGAGGACAAGAATCTTCATTAGAATTAAGCACTTAAACCAAAGAGCGAAGGCAGAAATGATCAGGAAACTTGCAGCAAAGAAAAATCTTCAATGGGCTGCTTCGTCATCTTCTTGAGCTACACTGATTAAGTACATATGAATAGTAACATGTTTTAAACTCTTAATACAACTGCTAGAAAGAACCTTCATTATAATACACAAGTGGATGTTTATTCCTTCCGATTTTACACGTAGCAGAGCTTAAATAACACATACTGAGGGGCTAGTGTTTAACTCTCGCGGTTGAACTGTATTCTCAGTGACGTCATGCGCGTTAGCCAATGGCAGCGCGACTCTCCGGAATGGCCTACCTGAGTACTCTAGTTGCCTTGGTAATGCCTCACCTATTTATATAGATTCTCTGCACTGCTCTCCTTAGACCTTGCGAATCTATCGATAACTTTTGTGTTGAAGTCGCTGATCGTCATAACAAACTCTCTCTCAATTGAAAGCATTGCTAATGCTGACAATCAGTCCTGTGACATTGTGTTCCTAAGGAAAGTTTTTACGCTTTTTAAAGTTGAGGAACAGTGTTCCGCTTCAGCGGTACACATTGGCATAGTAAACAATACTCGGAGGAGTTTGACATATTCGCTGAATGTAGCACATAAATTGTTTTCCTTAATGAAGTCTATCAAGCACAAAGCGCCGGAAATTCCATGAAATTCCTCTCGACTGTAAATTACAGTCAGTTCTCTACGAATTTTTGTTCCAATGATAAAAGGATAGAACCTTATTGTTTATCTAAGGGAATCCTCTGGAAATTTCTTAGAAATTTTCTTGATAAAATAAAGTCGAGGCAACCAGATGTTCCGTGAAGCTAAATCTGTCCTTTGCTTCTCTAAGGATGTCACATACTTCAAGAGCTTCTCTTCGTTTCACATTATGATCTTCTATTCTTCTCCTCTTAATTGCAGTTTCTTCGTGTCCCTCGATATCCACATTATTTCTTACCTTTTGCATTTCCCTTTCAAATGCGTTTAGCTGGGCGATGGCAAATGTTGAATTGCAGTCTGGTTTCTGCAGCTTACTGTACAAAATGTCCACATGGGGCATGATCTTGTAGAAGAAAGACAGCCAGAATACAAAGTTATAATCTTTCAAAGTGGCCATAAACCCAGAAGCCTGAACAGGTGTGGCGTTGTTGTTTAACAGAGCTCTCTTCTGAATAACCTCCACGCATTTAATTAAATTCTCCCTGTGTTCGAAAAGCAGAACACACAGGAGCTAAGCCTGATTGTCACGCTATAGCCGTTGCTAAGATTAGGAGGAGCTAGGTTTATAAACCTCCATCCTCCATTTAAGTAATGTATGAGAAGCCACTCCCATTTCTTCACCTTTCCGCAACCCCCTCAGAGAACCCACATTTGAGCGAAACCTTAGGTTAGCACTTCGCTGCAAATCTGGCGGCTCCTACAGCTAATCACTGTTTATTTCGACTTCTGTGGTCATGGGCAGCTACAGACGATAGGCGTAATGGAAACATGTTTGTATATAAAACAATTACAGCTTTAATGTGTAGTGTAGTGTTTAACGCCCGCTTTTACTACATACGGCACCGCAGGCGATGACACTGATGATACATGAGATGAAGATGGAGCACCGGTGGAATGAGGTGGCGGGGGAAACCGGAGGTCCCGGAGAAAACCCGCCCCAACGTCGTGTTGTCCACCACAAATCTCACTTTGCGGTCGCCTACAGCTTTAATGTGTGAAATGCACCTGTTGTATATTTAGAATCAGTCGGTGTAGCGCAAACCTGAAACCTTATGGAGGAACCGCCCTTGTTGCATGGTAGAAAAGAGTGTCCCCGGATGAGAAAGTATTGTAATATTTTTTCAATCATACCAGCCCCGCTAAAGCCATTAGGAAGCCGACCACCGTGTTGTTGTAGTTTTGTCCTAAACAGCCATCAGAGAAAATGTGCATCTCTTTAATAGTTTTACCAAAATAGTATTCTCACAAGTAAGCATGTACCAAGCTGCAAATTTCATTTGCTCACTTTCTGCCATTCCTTCATGATATTCAAAGAAATAAAACCCACTTTTAGTTTTGTTCTGAGTTCCTCACATGGCCCACAAACGTCTTTTTGAGGTCGACCAAATCTGCAGTTATAATTTTCGTGGGAAAAACTTTAAATAAAATCCATATTTAACATCCAGATCAGGGTACCTATCTGAAAATAGTGAATGCATGATTTTACATTCAAACCTGCCTCCAAATATTTAATATCTCTATTTTCATACGGAGTAACCTTACTTCAAAATATGCAATGCGTTCCTTTATTTAATCAATAAATTCACCCTTAATATCTATGGTTCTGTTTCCCATGCTCCTTCCCCTTTTATCTACTGGATATTTTCCTAAAATCAGCAAGTCTCCTAATCTTCGAATCCTCCTGCTGCTCGTAAATACTAACAAATGCCTGTTCACATACCAAGAGTCTCTTTCCCTTAACCTAAATATGATATCTGAGTTCTTGTCCCTATTTTTCAGAATATTCTTCCTCGGGCATCTACAGATAATGTCTGTAACCTACATGAGTCCCTGTTGGTATCCATCTTGTGCATCCTTGGACCTTTTTTTTTGTAATTTACGTCCTCCAACGTTAAGTCCTATCGGACAATGAATGGAATGGGTGAAATGATGCTCAAATGAGCCCGGGGTCCATAGAGCTTAGAGTTACCCAACATTCGTCTTTCAGGATAAGGGAAAACCGCGGAAAACCGTATCCAGGTAACTCACCCTGACCGAGATTCGAACTCGGGACCTCTTGAACGTGGGGCAGACATGCTACCACCACACTACCGAGGCGGGCTTCCTTGAGCTTGAATTCCGTAACATTTTAAGGATCTAGGCTCTATCGATCTCATCACTGCTATCAAAACCGCGAAGTTTACAGCTACAAAACATGAATGCAATATTTAGAATAAACACAGGGAAAATAGGCTTAATATATTATCGTTGCGTTATTATTTTCTTTATGTTACGAAATGTATATTCAACGTTTAGTTTTTAAATTGATATTTACTGGCACTTTTTCCCTGTTGCAGTTGCAGGAATAGGTTGTCTTTGTACGAGGTCTGTTAAAAAAGTATCATGAATTTTGTGTTTTTTTTTTTGCAACATATATTTATTCATTCCTCAATATCTATTTTCTCCCTCAAAGTTATTCCTACCAGATCAATTTTTGCCAACGTATTTTTTTTCAATTCTTGAAGCTCTTTATCTTTTTGCGATCTTGTTCAGCTCCTGCTTCGATGCAGTCTTTATCTCCTCAAATGAGGCGTAGCGTCGTCCTTTCATAGGTCTCTTCAGTTTTGGGATAAAAATCACAGAGACCCAGGTCTGGGGAGTACGATTGCTGCGGCATCATAAGTGTGTTGTTTTTGGCCAAAAACTCTCGCACAAGCATTGATGGGTGAACAGGGGCATTATTAAGGTGCAAAAGTGTTTTCGTTCTTCAACAAATCCAGGTGTCTCTGGCGGATTGCTTCGCACAAACTGCACATAACTTGAAGGTAATATTTCTTATTGACCGTTCACGCTTGCGTTACGCGCCAGCATTCAAAGAAAACTAAGCAAAATTTTCACATATGACCGAAATTGGCGCGCTTTTTTCAGTCTTCGCTCGTGTGGTAGCATCTATTGGTATGATTGAGCTTTAGTTTCAAGTCATTACCATAAACTCATGCTTTTTTCACCAGTTATGATCTTCTGTAGCAAATTTGGGTCGTCGAGGACAGATTACAAAAGCCCCTTCGCAACGTTAATGCGATGTTGTTTTTGGTCGAAATTGAGCAACTTTGGTACGAATTTTGCGGCAACCCGTTTCATGCACAAATCTTAGGTCAAGATCGAATGCCACGACCCAATCAATATGTTTAGCTCCTCAGCAACTTTTCGAACAGTGATTAAACAATTGGCCAATACTATTTACTTCACTTCAATGTTTTCGTCTGTTGTTGACGATCTTGGGCGTCCGGGATGCACTTCCTCGTTCACATCTTCTCAACCCTCTGAGAACCTTTTGTATCATCGATAATCGTTGCTTTGATCCAAGGTAGCTTCAGCATTTGCCACAGTCAACATAATAATAGTGATAATGATGATAATAATGATAATAATGAAACATTTGCTATGCGTATTTTATTTTTTTCACACAAAATTTGATACAAAATATTTGTTACATTTTTTGGAATAGGGAAAATTCGAAGACAAGCCAAAACACGTCTAATCAAAATAGCTGTTGTTGTTAGGTTATTTTTAAGACGCTACTGCCAGCCTATTCAGACGGCTACTGCGTATGAGTATAACGTTGATCCAAGAGGCTCTGATTTCCACGGTGTACATACATAACTCTGACCACTAGTTTGGTTTTCGTCCTGGGCACTCGACAGTTCAGCAGTTGCTGCGTGTGGTGGAGACCGCCGCCCTGGGTTTCCAGGAAGGCGCCTTCACGACTGCAGTTTCACTGGATGTCGAGAAGGCCTTCTCTACGACATGGCATGCCGGTCTCCTATACAAAAAAATCCAACTGGGGCTCCCAACACAAATGATCAACATCCTACACAGCTTTTTGCGACATCGCTCATTTAAAGTCTCAGTCGCGGGGAAAACATCAACACTAAGGCCAGTGAGAGGTGGAGTCCCCGAAGGCTCTGTGCTATCCCCCACCCTCTTCAACCTCTTTATGGCTGATGTCCCCACAGAACCACGAGTCGTAATGGCACAATACGCTGACGACGTGTTTCTGTTCTGCAAGGACAAACACATCCTCAGAGCCTTCAACCCCATTCAAAGACATCTCCGCCCAACACAACAGTGGTGCCGGCGTTGGCGGATGTCCGTAAATCCGGACAAAAGCCACGCCATACTTTTTACAAAGCGCTACACCCCCGCAGACTGCCCCAACTTCAGCTACCGAGGTCGAAGTATAGAGTGGTCTAACTCTGTCCAGTATCTAGGAGTAAACTTGGACAGAGGTCTAACTTTTCGCCAACACATCAGGGACCTTCCGGCGAAGGTACAGCGAGCAATTGCTTCCCTGTACCCAATGCTGGGGTCGACCTCGATGCCAGTCCGCATGAAGTTGTACCTCTTCCGAGCGCTGGTAATCCCGGTATGCTATATGCCTGCGAGATCTGGGGCATGGCAGCAGACTGCTGGATAGCATGGCTTCAACGTGCATAGAATAGAGGACTGCGGTCGATCTATTCTGTGGGACGTTACTTCCCTAACAGGTTGCTCCACAAAGCATCGGGTCTTCCATACGTGGAGGATGAAATAAAGCGCCGGGTTTCAAAATTATACGCATGTTTACCATCACACAGAAGCGCCCTTGTCAGATCATTGGGAAATTATGACCCCACTAGACGCCGATCTAGACTGCATCGGGTCCCCCGTATGGCATGCGCGCACCCTAGATTACCCAGGAGCTAACCCTATCAGCAGCTAAAGCTGAGCTCCTCATAATTCTTGCAAGCTGTTTGGCATCTAAATTTCTCCCCAACCAAAATTTAAAACAAATACAAAAATTGGGTGCTAAGTACTGTATCCTCCCCTTCAACCCGAAGGTACTTTGATAACCTCAAAATTAACTCCCAATCAAAAAACCTGCATCACCTTCATCCTACATAATTCTATACAAATCCTACCTGCGGTAAAACCCTTAAAGGGTGGGCACGCAGCAAAAACCTTCTGGCTGTGTACAGCCAGCCAGCACGAGCGAGCGAGCGAAGAGCTTCATTCTTGTCCTCGTTATAAATCGGAATAATGCCTTGCATATTGGCCCTGAGTAAGGTATTAGGAGTGATGGGAGCTGATATGGTCCCATGGGGTGAATGCGGGTTATGTCGTGTAGCAATTTCAAGGTGTCAGCACGTCTTACTGGGCAAGCGAAGAAGAGGTGATTAAGATCACCCCTTCTTCCACATTCACATAGATCGTTATCTCGTCACCCTATCCGTAGGAAGTACACCGGTGTTAATGCCACTTGAAATAGAATTCTGAAACATAATGATATCGCCTTCCTTGTTAAATACGGCGTGTTAATGAATGTGCGTAGGGCGTTACTACCCTCTCCGGCTGAGCAGGTTGTATTTGTGTTATTGTATGCAACATTCCTCGCTATGTCTGTTGGTGGTATGAGGTATTCGTTTGATACCGGTTTATTGATAGTGGCTTCCCGCACTGCCTCATCCACTCTCTCGTTTCCAACAATTCCTACAAGGCTCGGAATCCATATAAGTTCGAGTTCTGTCGTCAGCGGTAAAATTTCCAACAGGTTTCGTACAGTTATCTCATATATGGGTCGTTTTACCCCCTTCACTAGTCGTTGTAGGGTCATTAACAAGCTAAGGGAGTCGGAGTGTATAAATACTTTTGTTGATCCTTGACTTTTCACATATTTCAGTGCCCGGTATACAGCTATGGTTTCTGCCGTATATATCGATGTAGCCGTATGCAATCGCCATGTCATTTTGTGTCCGAATTCCATATATAGAAACCTGCAGTTGTAGCTGTTGTCGTTTTTGATCCGTCTGTGAATATGATAACTGGCGACTGTGTACGCCTGGTAGATAAGACTGGTGATATAAATTCCCGCCATGCCTGTTCGTAATCTGTCGTTATTCTCTTAAAATACTGCGTGTCTACTTTAATGTTGGGTGGTAGTTCGTATGGTATGGCTTATGTAATAAGTATATGGGCCACGTCGGTGTCCGGTAGATGTATGTATGAGTTTGAAATGGCCCTATACAACGTGTCAGTGGACGGTGAAGATGTCCATCCTCTTCCCGTTCCTGTCGCATTAGTTCTGTTAGGCGAGTCCATTTGGGTAGCACTATATTCTGCGTGTGTGTAAGTAGATCTGCTGCAAAGCGACATCCGTTTTTCCACGACCTTTCTTGTATGTCATATGTTGGGAAATGCCTGGAAGTGAGGAGTTTCGCTGGTCGCCCTGGGATACTGAAAACTATATTATACAATTGGTAGAAGAAGGACTCCAGTTGTGGGCGCACACCCTCGGTTGGTGCTGGTGCCATTAATAATCCATACTCAAGGCGGGAGTGTATTAAAGGTGGTATTAATTTAAGCATGAGTCGGGGGTGCATGCCCCAATAGTTTGCTGCCATTGCTCAAAACAACAATTTCAACTTCGTCAATTTCGATAGCAATGTATGATAATGTTTTGTGTAGTGCTGGATCTGTTGTAAGTGCATCCTTAGAAATTTGATACTTCGCACTGGCCGGATTATATGATCTTGTATTCTCAGTGTGCATTGTGATGCACGCATTGATTTCTGGAAATGTACACTGTGTGTGTTTTTTAAGTTTATTTCCATGCCTATATCACGTAGATACTTGATGACCTTGTTGCAATCTTTCTTAAATTGTTGTACGTCTGTCTGCGATCCCAGTGATATTGGTGTGTATACCATTATGTCGTCTGCAAATTAAGTATCCTAACCTTGACCCTTGTGGACGAGATAATATCTCCAACATACAACGCGTAGAGCAGCGGACTGAGGGACGATCCTTGGAATAAACCTCGTGATGTTGGCCGACTGTTTGTGTTTCTCATGTACGTTGCCAGGGAAGTTTGTCGATGCATATATAGGTTTTCTACGAGTCTACCAATGATCCCCGTAATTCCTGTATATTGCTAGACGTTCCGTTAAACGCTGTATGCAGACATGGTCTTATGCTGATGAAAAATCCAAGAACAGGGCCAGGACCTGTCTTTTGGTCCTGAACGCTATCTGGATATCCGTGGTCAATACGTATATCGGGAAGGCTGTCCCATGCCCCCTACGGAAACCGAACTGCGTTTTCGGCCATAGCTGGTTTCTTTCCAGATGAAACGTTAGTCTATCCTGCAAGATTTTTTCAAATAATTTGCGTAGTGTAAGCAGCATCCCTACGGGTTGATAGTCTGTGGGATGTAGACCCACAACTCCCGGTTTCATGATTGGATGTATTATGACATATCTCCACGAGTCTGGAGGGTAACCGGCATGTAATATTTGTGTGTATGCTTTTGCCAAGAGGCGATACCACCTTCGGGGATAGATTTAAGATGTTTGTATGTGATATCATCTTCACCCGGCATAGATATATCATTGGTTCCCCGTAAGTGGTTGAGGACCTCCTGTGCCACTATGGGACGCAGGAGAAAATCTTCCAGATCTACCGGTTCTGAGGTTCTCATTGTACTTCCTACCACGTCGTACGGTGTAATAAGATGTAAGTATTGTACCTGCACCTCCTGTTGTCCCGTTATTGGGTATGGTTTCTGTTGGTTTCTCGAATGTTTGAACCATTTAAGCTGCTGCCACATGACGGTCGTCGGTGTGTTCGTGGTAATAGATGCGCAGTATGTTGCCCACTACGCTTTCTTGATCTTCTGCATCTTCCGGTACACTCGTGCCTCTGTGTTTTTGGCCGTATGGTACGCCTCTCGTGTTCGCTCCCGCTGGTATAGTGCGTAAGCTCGTCGTTTTTCCGCCACCAGACCTGAGCACTTCTGTGTCCACCAGGGAGGTCTCGGTATTCGGCACTGTAGTCGCAATGTCACCGAATGATTGTCTTCCAGGCATTGCCTTAGTGATGTTTCTAAATGTACGTGTTCCACCGACGTCTCTTGGATACGTTCCATTGACCTTATTATATATTCGCGGAAATGCTGTGGATCAAATCCTCCTTTCCTGCGCGCTTGATATGCTGGGTGTCCGCTGTGTTCGGGGGTCGAGATGCTTATCATCAATGGGAAGTGGTGACAGCCAATAGTGTAGGTGTATTTCCTAACTGTAACCTTGGGTGCTATGTCTGCTGACGCGAAAATCAGTTCAGGCGTGGTGTCGGTTTGTCCCAGTCTCCCTTTGTCGGATCGTGTATTGTGCCGAGATTATTTCCGAGTCGTACGTCGAAGCCATTTGTACCATCGGCAGCCTACACCTGCGTTGTGTACTAAGGCTGTGAAAATTAGGGATGTTAATATCACCACACAGTAAGTGTTTGTTATGACGTGGCATGAGCAGGGTTTCCCATTCCTCTCTCGACAACTGTCGTCCCGTCGTATAGATGCCCAACAGGTTGATATGTCCCAAATTAACCCCCACTGCTTCCAGGTGTGGTGGTATACGAATATCTGTCTTCCAGTTGTAGATGACTAGGTTCTCTTGGATGCCGATGGCCACCCTCCCACTCCGTGTGTTTGTCTATCCGTACGGTATGTTTTATATCCTGTGATTCGAAATCGTTGGTGGGTCTGTAGCCAAATTCTACAATGATGAACGCTTGCGGTCGTGTTCGCGCTAGAAATGTTTGGAAGTCAGCTGTTTTGCCAGTAATGCTTCTCGCGTTCCAGTATAACACTGTGAACTCTGACATATTCAGCGATATTATGTTAATTATAAATGTAAATGGGTTTGTAACCCCATTAATGTGTATAGGAGGTGTTTCGGTGCTTGTTCCATTAACTTCGCGAATAATTGTTGTAGTAATCTAGTATCTATATGCTGTTCTCCCGTACATCCACTTCTTCCCTGTTGCGTCACCATTTTCTCTCGTGCCCCTACCTGTCCCTCTCGAGACTTCTCTCTGGGTATTACCGGGGCCTCGCCCCGAATCGCCGTTTCCAAAGCCCTTGGACTCCTGATCTGTTCTCCAATAATGCTCGTCACCCGCGTCTGTATTGGTCTTACTGCTTCTACTGGCCAGCGACCACGTGGTGCCCAGCATTCTGATCTCCACTCTGGTGGGGTAGCTTTTTATGATTTCAGGCACTTTCGTTTCGTAGAGCTATTCTGCGTGGATACCCTGTCCCCCGCTGAAAGGTAGCGGGGTCCGTACTGGTCTGTTCGGGTTGATAATCTAGGATAGTTGTCCTGCCTTTCCTCTCTGTCGGATTGCCGCCGGAACGTTTAATTATGTCTGCATATGCTATATTCCCTGACGCCATTTGTCGTGCCTCAAACCTCGATACTGGTAGTTTAGCTATGGTGCTTGCAATTTGATTTTCTAATTTGTACGCTGGGCAGTGTTGTTTGTCCGTTGCTGCGTGTTCCTGTTTACAGTTTACACATCGTGGCCTATCTGTTTGACAGTCTGATTGTCCCTCCACGTGTGCCTGACCTCATCGCAGGCATCGTCTACTATTACGGCCAAACTTTAGCACGGTGGTTGAGTTTACAACAATTGCTACATATTACTAGTGTAAAGTGATCTACGGCAAAGCGTTCATAGTACAGGTATAAATGTTCCGGTAATGTTTGGGTTCTGAAAGTGATCTTGATAGACCGTGTGGGTACAAATTAGGTTTCCCCACTTGACTACATTCTTCTATTCAATCGGTATGCATGATGCACGAGAAGTTTCCCCGTTATTTGTAGATGTGCACGTAGTTCCTCTAAATCCATATCTGAGTCCACTCCTCTAATTACTCCCGTAACAAATAAATTGTAAAATGATATGTATGAGTGTGTGTTATGAAAATTATCAAAGTTCGATTCCAAGAAATCGTTCGCATATTGTGCTGCCGCAAATTGGACTTCTAGCTGGTTAAATCCGGATTTATGACTGTGTGTCACTCCCTGTGCATGTACATATAGCCATTTACCTACTTCTAGTGGGTGAAAGTCATTAATATTTTTGCTGTTGCTACGTATTATCACAAAAAATGATCTCTGATCCCTGAACGAATTGTAAAGGTTGTTCACGTTTGGTGGTTGGTGCCGTGCTTTTATCTGGTGGCATCCCATTCGACTGTTCTTGATTCGTCTTCTGTTTTGGTAAAATCTGGCTGCCTACCTCTGGAATATCAATCAGTAATGCAGTAGTGACACTGTCTGTTTCCATTCCCACGTCTGGTACTATCGTATTTCCTCCTTCGACACTTTCCATATTTTGTACTTACTATCCCCGGGGGCCGCTGCCCCCGTGGAAGTAGCCTATTCACAGTAATCCGATACGGTGTGGACATTGTAATAGTGAACTGCTTAATCTTACCTCTGTAACTCATACACAAGGCGGTATGCCAGTATTACGTATAATTACGATGCTACTCACTACTTTTCCGCTTGCATTAAATGCTGCAAGTCGCCGGGTAAGTTTAATCTATAATAATACACGCACCTGTCTTCCCGATTTCAATGGCTGGCAGCCGCGTGTGTTATCGACCATAGCTGTGAACAATTAACTGAATATTCAAAATGGCCGAGCTTGTCAACATATGTGAGGGTTATACATACCAACATAACGCCGCAAAACAGTAGAAAATTGGATATATGTAGTCCGCAAAAATTCTAAATTCGTATACTTTCTGAACAGACCTCGTAAACTTCTCCTTCTAACATAGCCTATTTTATTGTATTGGGTTTGTATTTATCATCATGGCGTATGTCTTTCCTCTTGTTATGACTTTTCTTCTTTAGAAGTTAAGTCTATGCATTTATTACTTCTGATTAAATTGCCACTGCTATTGAAAGAGTAGACAATAAACACAAAACATTAATTTTACAATGTGGGTAATGAATCCGATACTGATAAAATCTGGTTAATGGAGGGAAGTAAACCGTAAGCTACTTCCCAGTTTTAAACTAATTATTTTTGTATAAAACGAGTGAGGTGATGTGGCATGAAAACGTCACGAGTCCCAGACTCATGGTCATTTCGAAGCAACTCGGAGTCTGAGGACGGTCCCTTAGCTTTAAAGGTAGAAATCCATAACATTTTCATATCAATATGTGTGGCTACAGTTGAAGAGCCTGAAAATACTAAAAACTCTTATTGAATACAAAGTGGACTCATGATAATAGGATTTTAAGTGCAAATTTCAGATGAAGAAAGTGAATAGATGCTCCAATAACGTAAAAAAGTGACAAAAGTGCTGGTTTATTCAACTAATTCAACAATTTCTCTTTCCTCTAATCTCATTTATTGAATTACAAACAATTTCATCAAATTATTACCTATCAGAAGGAAAATACATGAAGCTGTTATACTTCAAGACATGCAGCAACTCTAAATTTATAAAAGACTGTTTCTATTAGGATATAGAATATCTGTGTAGATGCTAAAGCTTCTTTCGACATCTGCAGAAACCAATGGGGCAAATCATGTATTCACTCGGAATGACAGTTCTACAGATGTGGCGAAATCCTCAATGTACGAAAACTTTCGAAGACTAAACTCAAGTTTGTGTTTGGCAAAGCCATCTAACTGCTCACTCACGAAAGTAAAAATATCCCACAGTTTCTCCTTTTCCGAACTTCGTTTTTATAATAGTTTAATAGCTGCAGTCAGGTATTTGAAACTATTGAAACAATATAGTTCTCTCTGCAAATTATGTATTTTCTCCGGTAACAGAAGTTGCTGTTCTTTGGAAGTTGTACCTGAGTCGGTTGGATCCAAAGAAAGCACAGACTCAAATTTTCTCAAAATTCTCACACAACATAGCAGCACACTCGAACTAAGATCCCCAGCGAGTAATGACGGGAAATTTGGAAGGGTTAGGATAGTGCTTTCCTTGTAAACCACAAAACGATTCGGAGCTTTCAGCAAAATATTCTTCGGGCAGAGATGAACTGTTTTGCGGTATCGTTTTCGTTCATTGTGGATTCACAAACCCTGTGAAAGGCATGAACCAAGCATGTCATATGCTTCAACTTAAGAAAAAAAGGCTTCAATTGGTTAACAACTGAAACCATGTAAGGAGACCCGTCCGTAATCACAAGAAGACGTTTTTCACTCGATACCAGAAGGCCAGAGTGTTTGAAAATAGTCCATAATTTATTGCTTTACTGTACGGGCATTGGCTTTCTGTATCTCATACATTAACAACATGGGCTTTCTCCCTGCTAAGGAAAAAACTAAAATGTTCAAAACATGTCGTTCCATTGAATCCATGGTTTCATTCACAATGATTCCCGCATCGCAATGACACACTTTCTTCTTTATTCTTTGTACAGTTCTTAATGAAATGGTTCCATGTAGTTTTTTCCTTCAAGTACTCGCATTTAGCATTGACAACTTTGGATATATTTTTAAGAAATCCCTTGAAGGTGGGATGGTTAACCTTATGAGAGGAATTCCTGCTTATGTAAGCGCTGCACATAACTCAATGTTCATTTCCTTAAAATTTTGGATTTTTTACGAACTCGGTTGAAACGGATTTCGTAATAGAGGGAGTCCTATTTGCTTGCCTGAAGAGTCTTTTTCAATTGATACTTAGAGCTGGAAATGTGCTGTTTGATGCAATCTCACTGGTGTTTTTCATCTAACGAAATTCCTGAATCGCAAATAGTATATCGAATAACATTTCCATTTGTGTATATGAATTCTTGTTTGAGTTAGAAAAATAATTCCAGCTCTGTACACCATTAGCATAGTAAAATATAGTAATGCACTCAGTTTGTAATGTAACAAAGGACTAACCCAGTTCACTTACTAACTCAATATGATTGTTATAGAACTCATTCACTTGCTGCGGCAATTATCATGCTGGAACTTCAGTCTTAGCGATTTCCAATAGCTTCGAGCAGAACCCAGAGCTAATTCTTGGAACTACGCGTGTGCGGTTACTACTGTATCTGCTTGACCGTGGGATCTACGCGAACACATGACTTCCATCACAGTAAAAAGCTCACATTCATATTTAGGTGAAATTAAAAGTATAGGATGATACATGACAGACCCTATCAGTTGCATTATTGCTAGCTGTTTTATAGCAGTAAAGCAAAAGAAAGAGGATTTGTTGTACACAATTATTTTCCATTGCTGTAAGTGTGCTTTCAACTCCCACGCAGCGTTTGCTGAAAGAGTTAGGCTTACTCTACGCATGTTCACAGCAAGCTAAGGAGATGTTAATTAAAGTTAAATATTTTATATTAATTAATATCATACAGAGTAAAATGGAAGGAAACATAAAAGGAAAAAAGGGAAAGGGGATTATGGGGATGGTTTGGGAAAAAGGGATAAAGGTGCCCCAAAAAGGAAAAATGTGCATGAAAAAGTAATATTGTGCTGCACACTAAATAATTGTGAAAAAAATAATGTTTAGCCCAGAAGTTAATATATTATATGTCCTTAATACATAGAAGCTCCTACCCATAGTATTAGTGTGGTATCTTGTACTTCATTTATCCTCAAAAAACGCTATTAGCTGTCTTCTATTTCGAACGAATTTTCAAAACTGGAATGGTTATTAAAATTTTACGTTTTAATGATAGGGAGCGAAAGTAAACCTGAAAAAAAAAACATTGTAACTTTTTGGGTTCGTGTAATTCAAAATCCAGGTTACAAACATAAACAATTTCTCTTTATTTCCGTAGAAACACACTTTAGTGAACCTGACATTAGCAGAAATACTCAATTACACAGTACAACTTGCAAAGTCAACGACCACAAACATGGCTCATACAGCTGTTCACGCATGCGAGTTCAATTGACAATTGTCCCCTTGCGGAGCTGCGGCTTCCTTATTTATAGCTTACTCAAAAACCGGAATGCTCTAAAACAATCAAGACGGCGCTAGAAGAAAGACCAACTGTCCAGAAATCTATCTTCTTCCCTCAACAAGCGAGCTTCTATCTCCGCATTGCACTGCCCGTCTTTTTGAACTCGTCGCTCGCGTCGCCTCGTCCCAACAATCCGTTCGTGACACTGTTCCCTCCTCAAGGCCGGTCGTCCCGAACAGCACATCGCAGCGGGCCAGATGATCCAGGTGTACCACCAATATTTTTCATCGGGGCACCTTTTGGATGCGGTAGACCACGTCGTTAATCCCCTTTAACACCCGGTCCGGTCCTAGCCATGGTTGCTGAAGATTCAGGCAGCGTCGCTTGGTCCGCACAGGGCGGTACAGCCACACCAAGTCACCTTGTGGAACCCTTGGCTGTTCGCTTGCTTGTTGTATCGGGTCTTCATGCGGTCCCTCACCATCTGGATGTTCTGATGAGCCATCTCGTGCATGCCGTGGAGACGATCCACCAAGTTCTCTACATACTCGGTTGCTGGCTGCTTCGGTTCCGGGGGCTCCCAAAAGCCAGGTTACAAAGGAGGCGTAACTCTCGGCTGAACATTAACCTGCCTGGCATCATCCGAGTGGTGTCGTGTATCACAAGCGGTAGGCCAGCAGTCCTAGTCTCGCTGATGGCTGGCCACGACCTTCCTCAGATGTTCTTCTAGGGTCTTGATGTACCTCTCGATCTTGCCGTCCGACTGCGTGTGTAGGGGTGTTGTGTGGGTCTTGTTCACCCCAAGTCCTTCCAGTGCCTCCTTCATCAGGTTAGACTCAAAATTGGTGCCCTGGTCACTGTAGAGCTGTAATGGTACCCCGAAAAGGCAGAACAGTTGCTCCGCAAAGCACTCTGTGATTGTCTTCGCCTCCTGATTCGGGATGACATACACCGGCCACTTGGTGAAATAGTCCACGGCCACCATCAGGTACATTTGCCTCGGTCGGACACTGGGAATGGTCCGGCTATGTCAACAGCGATGCGTTCGAAAGGCGCTCCGATGTTGTACTGCTGTATGTGACCCGGCTCCTATTTTGGGGTCCCGGACTTACCGCGCACACGTGACATTGACGGCACCATCTTTCAGCATCTGCTCGGAGCCTGAGCTAGTAGTAGCGCTGCCTGAGTTTGTCGAATGTCCGGTTCGCTCCCAGGTGTCGTCCTGAAGTAACGGCGTGCACGTTCTCCAAAACTTCCGGGACATCTCTTCGGGGAAGTACCAGCTGCTTTCTCTGCGACTTTTCATCGGGTGATTCCCATACCCGGAACAGTACACGCCTGTTTGGTCGTCAACGATTCCAATTGGGCCCAGTACGACTTGTACGCAGCACTTCTGGGTGTGATGTACTTCCAGGTCGGTCTCGTCCCTGCCTCCACTTCCCTCAAGAGTGACCCCAAGTTTGCGTCCGCCAGCTGCTTCCTCCTCAGGCCTGATCTAACCCAGCCGTCCACAGGCACCGCCGTGACTACTCGGACTGAAATGAGATGTGTAGTGTTTAACGCCCGCTTTTACTACATACGGCACCGCAGGCGTTGACACTGATGATACATAAGATGAACATGGAACACCGGTGGAATGAGATGGCCGGGGAAACCGGAGATCCCGGAGAAAACCCGCCCCAGCGCCGTGTTGTCCACCACGAATCTCACTTTGCGGTCGCCTGGGATTGAACCCGGGCCGCCTTTGTTAGAGCCAAGCGGTCTAACCACTGAGCCACGGCGCGGCCCTACTCGGGCTGCTGCGGCACGCTCCTTCTCCTCCACTCTTGTGCATTGGCCGCACTCTTCCATGTCATCGGGACTCATTCGTGCTCCGGCTACCGAGCGGGACGAACGTCTTCGGGAGCAGCAGCCAGGAACCAGGTTAGTGAATAGTGCTGAGAGGAATTTTGGGATTAGTTCGAGGAAGTAATGTCAAGAAATAGTTTTAAATTGTTAAAAATATTTTAAAAAATAAGGTTCCAGAAGCTTTTTGGTGAACATTTTTGAAAAGTTGGCCAAAAACGGCTATTTTATTTGAGCTGGTATTAGGGTATTAGGATATCCGAGGAAGTGGCAGTATTTGGAGAACAGTAGTAAGGATCCCGCTGATAATTTGAAAAGTAGTATAAATTTGCGGATTTTGGTCCTATTTTCAATATTTGTATTTTATTATTTGAAATTGTGGTGAAAATATGTTACTTATTGGATAAAGTAAAGTGGTGCAAGCCAATAGGTCTCGGAGAGATCATGTTGGCAAAGAAAATGCAAGTGGAGTTTTTACACCATCAAGAAGTTTAAGGAGGCTTCCTGTTCTTGAAAGAAAAAGCTATAAATCGCAAGAAATGATGGGGAGCGATAAAGACAAATCTGGATCATGTTTTTATGCTTATCTTTCTGATATAAGTACTATAATAGCCTCTGAAAAGATAACAGTGGAAAAGAAGAAAGTCCTTTTTGCTTTATTAGGTAATTTTCAGAAGGAATTTGGTTCTCTGAAATTGGAAAAGGAAAAAGCTATTACAGAAGCTAAATTCTACAAGGATTTATACGAAAAGTCTTGTCCTATGCTCATGTTGTTGCTCAATCTATGCCATCGACTAAAACCATCGAATTTCAGAAAACAGTGAGTATGAAGAAACATACCTTTTTGTATCTTCAACCCCCAACAAAGATGCCAAGTATTTACAGAAACTTATAACTACGAAATTGAACCCCGCACAAGAGAAGATTAAAATTCGCATGCTACGGCCTGCGGGAAGGAATACCGTTATTATTGAGACCGAGACAGAGGAAGACACAAGGAAGATCATTGAAAGTGGTAATTTGAAAGGTCAGGATATCAAGATAGAGAAGCCCAGAAAAGGGAACCCGTTAATGATTATGTATGATGTTTTGTCAAGCACCAAAGAAGAGGATTTAAAATACGAGGTTTTTAAGCAAAATTTTGAAGATTTGTTAAATAAGGAAGAATTTGAAGATGGTTTTAATTTTAAATTTAAAACAGGAAAAAGGGATAGAGCAACGGTACATCATGTTGTAGAGGTTTCGCCCCAAATTAGGAAGCTTTTGATACAGAAAGGACGAATATATATTGCTTTTCAGTCTGTGAATATCAAGAATTTTATATCTGTGGCGAAGTGTGCAAAATGTCAAGATTTTGGACATGTTGCCAAATTTTGCTCTAGACAACAGCTTTGTGGTCATTGTGGCGAGTAAGAACATGATAGAAAGTATTGTTCAAAAAATAAACAAGCTGCAATTTGTATTCCATGTAGTTTAAGGAAGAAACAGTGTGGAGGAAGGAACGAATGTCCTATTTATAAACTATTCTAGGAGAGGACAATTAATAGAACTAATTTCAACTAATGGACCAAGTACTTAATATAAATCCTAAAAAGAAGCCTAAGAGGAATACTCCCAGTAGAATTAGAAGAAATTGAAAACGAGTTATTGAACATAAACTAAAGTTATCGCAACTAAATAGGAGTAATATAGATGACAAGGGAGTCCAAACGGACATTCCTTTTATTAAAAGTTATGATCAAATGGATCAATACATCTTCCGACTATCAAGACAATTCTCGTGATCTTGCATTCAAGCCATAGTAACTACCTAAATGTAAAATAAACAAAAAAAAATGTAATATCGAGATAGACAAAGCGATATCAACAACGTGTCCTTTGTAGATGAAGTTGTTCCAAAACAAAAATTAATCTTTAATGAATGTGATGTATTAGTATCGGAAGTAAATAATCCAATAAAGATACCCGTTGATTACGAAGCTATTATGGATATAGAAAAAAACGAACATGACGTTGATATAAAATCAGACACATCTTCAAAATTCGCCATAAATTTTTATAATGGCATTGACAATGCAATGCAACTTAGTAGATTGGAGGAAACAAAAATATTATTAGCAGCATTACGACATGTGATAAGGAAACTACACGAGAAAGGGGACTCAATTGTTTTTCCGTTACCTGATGCCATTGACAGAATGAAGTTAAGGGTTCATAATATCACAACAGATCCGGAGGAATTATTAAATCTGTTATATAAGTCTTCAGTAGAAGGAATGAAGTCTTTGATCTTGAAGAAATTCATAGCCAGTTTGTTAAATGCTATGGTAAAATAATAATTGATCATAGTCAGCCTTGGCCATATTGCTATGCTCACATTAGACATGATGGTTCCACTTATTCCAAAATTATTCAATCCAAGACTCCTAAATCCATCACTCCTAGTATCCCGAAGGTATCAAACCCATGTACCAGCACTCCCTTCAAAAGTAAACAATTCTCCCTTAAAACAAATTCCTCTAAATCCCAACCCTCTAAGAATGGTATCAATGTTTTATAACCCCTGTTAAAGGCGCTACCTACGAATCTCATAATAAAAATAAATCTACATTCAGAACATTCAGCACCAAAAAGCAAAGTAAATCTTTGAAAACCTCAGCACAGTTTCGAAGTTCGAATAGTCTACATCAAAGTTCATCCTCCAGCAAATTAGTGGGACAAAATATGACAAATATGATTAAGGAATATTATCAATCAGCAGAGGGGCAGTATACAGCACATAGTAAATATGATCAATTTAAATAAATCTATTCAAGGCCATGAATCCTGATTGTTATAATTATTGTAAAAATCTAAGAATTGCTCAAATTAAGTACCAAAGAAGCAAATTGGCGATGGCAGAGATAAGAAATTTGATTAAGGAATTAAATCTTGATATTATTTGCATTCAAGAACCCTGTACAGCAATGGAACATTAGTTTATTTGCCTGCAAAGGCTAGGGTAATAATTGGAGATATTAAACCCATGGCTGCAATTGTTATTGTTAATTCCAATCTTCAAGTCGTGAACATTACACAATTTTCCGATTCGCATAACAACTGTGTGGAAATCTCACACGAGAATGGTAAATTTATTTTAGCTAATTACTATTTTCAATGGAGTGAAGAAATAGAGCCATATATAAATAGAGTCAGGAGTATACAGAATTATTTTCGGCATCATGAAATAATTCATACTATGGATTCTAATGCAAAATCATTATGGTGGTATAATGAATATAGGGATGCAAAGGGTGAGAAGATGGAAGATGTTATTTCAGAATTAAATTTGCATATAGTAAATCAAGGTAATAATCCACCAACATTTGAAAATCGTAAAGGATCTTCATTTAACATCGATTTGACACTGCAGTAGTAAAAGTTTAAAAAATATTTATGGATGGAAAGTAGGACAGGATAGGACTTCCAGCGATCATAGAATGATCTATTTTTTCTATACCATAACTACTAACTCACAATTTGCCTGTCAAGATAAAAGTGGAAAAAGAAATTTTTCCCAAGCTAATTGGAACCAAGTGAAGGAGATTTTCAATTCTTCAAATAGATGTTTTGGTGTTTTTGAATTAAATAATCTGATTTATAATATTGATAATGCTATTAAGCAATCAGTACCTCATTCAAGAATAAAGAAGTTTTCAGACAATATTTGGAATGATGCCTTGGAAACTTCAAGGAGAAAAATGAGGAAACTTCGAAAAATGTAGCAAAGATCCGTGATTGAATCAGATAGACAAGCAAACCTAAACCGCTATAGAAATGCCAAATTTAAATTTTAGCAACTATTGTTAGATACTAGACAAAAATCTTGGATCACATTTGTGGAAACCCATTTAGATAAAAACACTTGGGGAAATCCTTATAAAATAATTATGGACAAGATTAAGAAACCTGAAATTCTGAGTACTTTAGAAAAACACTATGACCTCAAATTGGGAGGAAACCACGAAATTACTTTTGGATACTCTATTACCCGATTACGATATATCCTCAGATAATTTCCAAAACACATTACGTCGACTTAATATGAAATTTGATTATAATAATTTCAATTTAACATATCCTTTTGACATATCAGAAGTAAAAATAATCTTCAAAAAGTTAAAGAAGAAGAAGTCCTGTGCTGCGGATAATATACCTAATGTACTCTTAATGACCCTCCATGATACGTTAATACCACAGCTTACCAGTATTTTTAACAACTTTCTTTGGAGAGGTTATTTTCCAGATTGTTGGAAACAGGCTAGGGTTATTATCCTCAAGAAAGGTTCTGATAAAGATCCGATGAAACCAAAGTCATATAGACCAATCTGCGTGTTAAACTCAATGGGCAAGGTTTTTGAACATCTAATTAATTAGAGGATAATAGAATATAGGGCTATGATAGGAATGAATAATAGGCAGTATGGCTTTAGAAAAGGAAGATCTACCGAGGACGCTATAATTGATATCATGGACTCCGTGAGTCGCTGTACAAATAAGTATATAATTGGATTATCAGTTGATATTTCAGGAGCGTTTGACAATCTATGGTGGCCTTTCTTCTTTGAAAGGCTAAGAAAACTTAATTATCCATGTCCCCTATATAGAATACTCTTGAGTTATTGTGACAACAGGAAAGTATACATTCAAGGCATCAAACAGTAGATCTATAAAAGTATCAGCAAAGGTTGTCCACAAGGATCTGTTCTGGGTCCCACGTTTTGGGACATTGTGATGGAAATCTCGTTAGAAAATTTTGAAAATGATGAAAATGTAGTTAATATAATAGCATATGCGGACGATGTAATTTTTCTGATAGCAGGTGATTCAAGATTACAACTAGAAACTAAGGCAAATTTTATATTATCCAAATTAGCAAATTGGTGTAATGAAACCAAACTGCAAATTGCTCCCCAAAAGTCATCATACATTTTATTTAGAGGAAAATTAAAACGAGATCCGATTATTAAGTATAATAATGAAAAGTTAAACGTTGTAGAGAAATAAAATACCTAGGTATTATGCTGGATGGAAAATTAAACTTCATAAATCATGTAGAGTATGTTAGAATGAAGGCTGAGAAAGTTATGAATAAATTAGCCACAATTATCAATATAAAATATAAAATATCCTTAAATAACGTTATAACCTATCATTATACTATTTATGGATCAATTGTTACATATGCCACGGCAACATGGACTCAAAAATTGTATAATTTGAATATTAGAAACAAATTAAGAAGTACACAGAGGAAGATCCTACTTCGCCATACGGGTGCTGTTTGCACGACATCTACAGTAGCACTCCTTGTAACGACAGGAATATGGCCCATCGATCTTCTAATTAGATTGAGAGGTGCAATGCTCTGGTTCAAGAAAAATAACTTTGATAAAGGAAATAGTAAAGGTTGGAAAGGTGTGTAATACCAGACAAGATATCAATAAACATCTGTTGAATGATTGGCAGAATGAATGGGACAGTATAAATGAAGGTAGAAGAATTCATGAATTCTTTCCATTTATAATCGGAAACTTGAAATTGAAACATGTAAAACCCACAAAAGGCCTAATTCATTTTTTGACTGGCCATAGACCTTATGGTACATATTGGTACAAAGTGAAGAAGTTAAATAGTTCCGTTTGTAATATATGTAGTAAAGTAGATAATCCAGAACATGTTTTATTTGAATGCGTTAAGTGTGATCATCTAATTACTGAAGAACGAATATATTAAGAGGATGTAATTTATGGAACATAATAAGAATCCCAGAATTATATGATACCTTGGTCAAATTAGCAAATACCATCAGCGAATTAGCATGGAAATCAATTCTACCCAAATGTATACCTGTTCAAGAAATCCAACCACCAATTGAGTTAAGAAGATCTGAAAGACGTATTAATCCACGTAATGAAGAAAATATTGCTATTTAAGAAGATATGGATATTAATGATTAGCAAAATATAAATAGAAGAGGATATTGTGTTTCCCTTGGTCAACAAGATTGGGGCGACAGGAGAACTAGAGCCGTAGCAGAATCCGGAGGGGATGCAGAGAGGATGAGGGTGGCGCAATTCCCCTTCCATGTCTACCAGTTCTGAGGAGGATACATAGAGTTCTTGGCGGCAAACCAGGTACCCATTTCAAGGCTGTTGGTGCAACTGATTCAGTAGTGTCCAACAATCTGTACAACGAGGAGGTGACCGCAGGAATGAAAGTGTTTTAGTCTTCAGTGTAATATAGTATCCTGTAAAATTTTTAGGGGAGGGATTGCTCTCCTCTCAAATTAAATATAATTTTGAGTAGTGTCAATAGTATATATTTTGGGGGGAAGGGCTTTGCCCCTCCCCTTGGTGTTTAAAGTGAATGAGAAAGTTTATTTGTGGATTAGTTTAGGGAGGGATTTTCCTTCCCCGGAGTAAGATGATGAGAGAAGTGTTGTAAGTGATAATGTGGTGTAGTTATGGATGAGTTAAGTTTTTTGGATGGTTGTTTTGTAGTGAAGAATATTGGTGAATTGAGTTATGGATTATTATTATGAAAAATTTGAGTGACACATGAAGGAGGATTTGAATGAATTACTTTAAGAAGCGGATATTTGGACAAATGGATTTAGGGAGTTGATTTGATTAATTATTTAGTTTTTATTTAATTTGGTGTAAATTGAGGATAGTTATATTTTGAGAAAGTGTGTTTTGGGAAATTATAGAATAGAAATTTATATATATAATTATGTTAAGGATTTAGGAGATTTAATAGTTGAAATGTGTTTTAGTATACTGTTAATTTGATATTTTTGTGTTAATAAGGTAAATAAATTAAATTATAAATAAATCAAATTAAGTGGTTTGGTTGTTGAAGTTTATTGTAATGGTTTAACTTTGATTTATATGAAGGTTATTGAATGTATAACTATTTGTTTGTTTAATATTTTTGAATTGTATTGTAATTTTTGAAGGTCATTATTATAGATGAATTATTTTTGTTTTAATTGTTAAGATTTGAAATTTATATTTTTATTTGATATAAAGCAGATTTGAAAAAAAATATTGATTTGTGTAGAAGTAAACATAATAATTGAATTTGTTTGTTTATATAAATTGATATGATGTATTTTAATTTGCTTAAAGAATTTGGAGTAAGAAATTTGTAAATTTTGTGATTTTTGTAATGTAAATTTTATGTTTTATTTTTATATAAGTTTTTTGTTAAATGTTTTGAAAGTTTTTTTAGAAGGTTTTTATCAGTTGAAAAGGTAAATTGATAAGTCTTAAATGTATTGGTTACCAGTACATTAAGTATTGGTTTCCGGTATTGTAGTTTTATTTTGTAATTGTAGCTGGTTGCCAGTTATTTGTATACTGGATTCCAGTAAAGTTTTATTAGTTAGATCGCAAATTTTTAAATTAGTAGCTTTTGTATTTGTTTTAATTTTTGCTTTTTAATTTTTTGTTTTTTCTTTTATTATCTGAAAAATTATTATTTAAATTGTATTTTTGTATTTATTTGGCAGTTAATAAATTACAATTTGGAAATCAAGTCCCGGTATAAGGAATTAGGTACAGGGATTAGTTTATTTATTATTTATTTATTTATTAGCCTGCCTGCCTATTTATTTATTTATTTATTTATTTATTTATTTATTTATTTATTTATTTATTTATTTATTTATTTATTTATTTATTTATTTATTTATTTATTTATTTATTTATTTATTTATTTATTTATTTATTTATTTATTTATTTATTTATTTATTTATTTATTTATTTATTTATTTATTTATTTGTTTGTTTGTTTGTTTGTTTGTTTGTTTGTTTGTTTATTTGTTTATTTATTTATTTATTTATTTATTTATTTATTTATTTATTTATTTATTTATTTATTTATTTATTTATTTATTTATTTATTTATTTATTTATTTATTTATTTATTTATTTATTTATTTATTTATTTATTTATTTATTTATTTATTTATTTATTTATTTATTTATTTATTTATTTATTTATTTATTTATTTATTTATTTATTTATTTATTTATTTATTTATTTATTTATTTATTTATTTATTTATTTATTTATTTATTTATTTATTTATTTATTTATTTATTTATTTATTTATTTATTTATTTATTTATTTATTTATTTATTTATTTATTTATTTATTTATTTATTTATTTATTTATTTATTTATTTATTTATTTATTTATTTATTTATTTATTTATTTATTTATTTATTTATTTATTTATTTATTTATTTATTTATTTATTTATTTATTTATTTATTTATTTATTTATTTATTTATTTATTTATTTATTTATTTATTTATTTATTTATTTATTTATTTATTTATTTATTTATTTATTTATTTATTTATTTATTTATTTATGTATTTATTTATTTATTAATTTATTTATTTATTTGTTTATTTATTTATTTATTCACTTATTTATTTATTTGTCATCGGGACATTGCGTCTGCGTTGGCGTGGCTCTTCCCTCTACGATGTTCAGAGGTGAAGTCGTACTCCTGCAGCCTCTAAACCAAACGTGCCTTCTGGTCGGCCTTCTAGGTTTCTAAAGCTAAGTAGCCAGGTTAGGGCGGAATGGTCAGTCCTCAGGTGGAATGGCTGACCATACAGGTACTTGTGGAAGTGCTCCAAAGTATTTACTACCGCCAGTAACTCTCGTCGGGTGACGCAGTAATTCTCTGCTGCCTTGGATAGCGTCTTGCTGTAGTGGGCTATCACCCGCTCATGGCCGTCCTGGATATGTTATAGGACGCCTCCAATGCAACGGTCGCTAGCGTCGGTGTCCACAATGAAAGCGCCACCTGGTTGTGGAAATCCCAGAATAGGAGCACTGCACAGTGTCTTCTTCATTAGCTGGAAAGCGCCTTCGGCGTCTTCCGTCCACATATAAGGTCATTGTACCTCTGTCAGGCGGTTGAGGTGTTGGCGATGTAGGAGAACTCCTTTATGAAGCGGCGATAGTAGCTGAACAACCCCAGGTTACTGCACAACTTTCGCTTATCCTTTGGCCGAGGCCAATCTCTCACGGCCTGTGTCTTCTCCGGTTCTGTGGCCACTCCGGTTGGTGAGACTATGTGGCCCAAGTAGTTGACTTCCTTGCGGAAGACTGTGCTCTTCTTCACGTTCGGCCTCAAATTGGTTGCCTATTGTCTCTGTAGCACCCTGCTCAGGTTGTCGAGATGGTCTCCAAAAGACTTGCCGACGATGATGTTGTCCAGGTATAACAGGCATGCGTCATAAGTCACTCCTCTCATCATTGACTCCATGGGACGGTGGAAGGTAGCTGGTGCGTCGGAGAGGCAAAGGGGCATAGCTGTAAACTGCCAGAGCCCTTGGTCTATCGAAAATATGGTCTTCCCCTTGTCTCTCGGGTCTAGAGCTACCTGCCAGTAGCCCGACTTCAGGTCCAGGGTCGAGAACCACTGAGCACCAGCTAGCGTGTCCAGGGTGTCGTCAATCCGGGGTAAGAGGAAACAGTCCTTCCGGGTGACCGCGTTCAGCTTCCTGTAGTCCACGCAGAAGCGTAGCTCAGCGTTCTTCTTTGTCACCAAGACTGCAGGGGAACACCAAGGGCTGTCAGGCCCTTCAATCGCTCCCCTGGTTCTCATGACCTCCAGCACGTCTCGTACCATCCCTTATTTCGCCAGTGGAACACCTCTAGGTGGTTGCCGAATAGGCCGGGCGTCCCCGGTGTTGATGTGATGAAGCACTTTGTCCGTACGGTCGTAGTAAATGTTACCTTGGCTTCCCGTAGGGGAAGGGATCCGTCCCTTTCAGCTGCCAAAGTGCGGGCGCTGAGGACCCTTAGCACTCGTGGTACCTCTGACGTTACTAGAGGAACCTCGGGCCGAACAGCCGAGCCCCTCCTTCGGGAGTTGTTCGGATTGGGATGGCTTCGAGGGGGCAGTGTGTTCCCGATACCCGTGGGAGATTCGGTACGTCTTCGGACGGGGTTGCGAGAAGCCATTAAGTTTCCGGGTACTAGCCTGCTAAGCTAGTAGAAGGTGTGCGCGGCCCCACCGAGGTCATATCGGTAGTCTTCACCTTGAGTGTTGACGCGCGTAAGTGGCGTATCCACTTCCATCCCGTCTTGTGTCCCTAGGACTAGATGGGAGGGCTTGTTAGGTAACTAGGTCTTGCCCTACGGAAAGCCCCACGGAGGATGCCGTGCACCCTTTGGGACAGCTCGGATACTCCCTGGTTGAAAGAGGCCCGGGTCTTGTTCCTACGGGTTCAAGGCTAATGGGAGTAGAACCTCTGGACTCAGCTGTTACCTTGCCTGAAGACACGCGAGTATCCTCTCAGCAGTTGTCGAACTTTCTCCAGCTAATCTGCGCTCTGGTGGTCGGCCGCCCTCTCCAGTAAGACTTCTAGCCTGGTGTTTATGTTCAGTTCTAAAGGAATTAAAATTGAAACATTTGAAAAGAAGTTAAACAATTATTCGGTTTATTTAGTCAATTACTCTCCTATCTCACCTCCGATAATACGCTCGAGGTAAGAGTTTTTCATGGGAGGACTGCAGCTGACGTGTTAACGAGAGTACATCGCGACCTAAAGCATCAGAACCAGCCTCGTTGGGAGGACGTTGCAGCATCCCAACACATAGAAGCCCCAGGTGTTGCGTCGGCACCGACTCCTTTGTCTTGTCGATTGCTGTTACGCTTACCACGGTCTCGCACGTTCCCAACTCCGTCCCGGCCTGGACGTCGTGATCGGTGTCTCCCAGGTTGAGCAGCCTCACTGGCACCTCCTCTCGGCACGGCAACAATGCCCTGGCTACACATAGTCCGTATACATGTATCTTCTGGTCCAGCATCATGTTCCTGGTTCGCTGGCCTTTCAGTAACTCCGTCACAACCACCTTGCTCCTCGCGGGAACAACCAAGTCTTCGTTTAAGACGACCCTGCAGATTCCAAGGCGCTCTTCACCTTGCCGGAGTATTACCTCTTCTCCGTTAAGCCGCAGGACCTTCCTGCCAACGTCGACCGTCGCTTCGTGGCTCCTGAGGGCATACAGTCCCAGAATCACCTCATCAGCCGCCTTCGCGACGGACACCCACAGACATGTGACATGGCATGACATGTGTAATGTTTAACGTCCGCTTTTACTACACACGGTACCGCAGGCGATGACACTGATGATACATGAGATGAAGATGGAGCACCGGTAGAATGAGATGGCGGGAGAAACCGGAGAACACGGAGAAAGCCCGCCCCAGCCGTGTTGTCCATCACAAATCTCACTTTGCGGTCGCCTGGGATCGAACCCGGGCCGCCTTGGTGAGAGCGGTCTAACCACTGAGCCATGGCGCTGTCGGACACCCACAGACGCACGGCACTTCGTCCCAAGTTCAGCTTCAGCAGAGCCTCCTTCTCCACAGGCAAATTGTCATCCGATGCCGTCATCAGCTGGTATGGTCGATTCGGCTTTGTCGACCGCAAACCCTTGGCTATGTCAGGTCTGATGACGGTCACGGCTGCCCCGGTGTCTACGAGCACGCGGCACGGCTTCCCTCTCAGCCAACCGTGCGCGATGAGGCTCTCATCCATCCACCAGCTCACGGCGCGCAGTGTCACTCGAGGGGGTGGTGGTGATGGCGCCGACGTGCCCCGCGCCACGACGGCTCTTACTGGTTTCCCGGCTGTTCTCCCTGGTGTGGGCAGTCTCTCTCCAGGTGTCCCGGCTCTCCACACCCCCAACACGTGCCACCAGGTCTTCGCTGGCGTCCCTCGGTTGGCCTTCGGTCTCCAGTGTAGCGGATACTCCTTGTTCTCTGGTTCGGGGTAGCCGTCAACTTGGCCGCCTCCATCCTTAATGCTGCAGTTAGCGCCTCATGAATAGTTGTGTAGTCGCCGAGCATTAGGCGCTGACGTATCTCGGTATCTCGTACCCCGACGACAAAGGCGTAGGCGGCTTCCCGGGATACGAACTCCGGTGGGAGGTCAACCGAGGCCTTGCTAGCCAGCTGCTCAATTGCCAGGGCGAACTCCTGCAGCGTCTCCCCTAGCTGTTACGACCTTGTCTTCAGCTGATTGCGGTAGGCTGCGGCTAGGCGTTGGTTCCAGAAACGGTTCTCCAGGGTTTCCCAGATATCCTTGGAAGCCGCCGCGTTTAGGACTTTTGCTGCCCGTCCCTGGAGGCTGGCTATTAGCTGTGCGGCATCTTCCTCTGGTAACCACTTGTTGTGTCTTGCTACCGTGTCGAAGTGACGGTGGAAGACCTCGAACGTTGTCGTGCCGTCGTATTTGGGAAGTTTGACGCGCGCATATGTGTCGCGACCTGGCGCGTCGACCTTGAAATCTTTCAACCTCCTGCCAACGACGGCCTCCACCATGGCGTTCAGTGATTTGACGCTGCTGTCGGCCTTTCCCTTCAGCTCGTTAACGCGGCTCGCCAGGTCTTCGACGCGCTCGTGCACTTGACCCATCCGCTTGCCCAGCTCCGTGACGTCATCCCTCACGTTGTTCAACTGCTCTTCAAACTCTCGTTTGCCGCTTTCATCTCCGTGGTCAATTCGGTCATCTTCTCGGCCAGTCTATCGTTCGCCGTTCTCATTTCCTTCAGTTCCGCGGACAGGCTGTTGTTTGCCGTTTCCTTCTTCGTTGTTAACTCGGTCTTCGTTTCTTCCAATTTCTCGGTGATGTTGTCATTTGCAGCTTTCATTTCTGTTAGTTCCGTGGCCAGGCTATTCTTTGCCGTTTTCATTTCCAAGGTCAGTTCGGCCTTCATTGCCATCATCTTCTCAAAAATCTTTTCCGATGCCGCCTCCATGGTGCTCATGTTTCACTCCTGACACCAGAAGTGACTTTGTGGGTTCGTGAAATTAAAAGCCCAGTTGCACAAACTCATAATGTTCTTTATTTCCTCCGAGTTAGTCTTGGTACACTTGCAATTCACAGCAGAATTACGTAACACACACATTTACGTAACAGACACAATTACGAGCCATCAGTTCGCATGTCCACACTACTTGGCACCTTGCCGTAAACTCTGACGCGGAACTTTACAACCGACGCCAAAAACTGACTGACTTAAAGCAGCACTGAGGTGTCGTTGAAGGTGAACCCTGCTCCATGGGACAGGGGCCTTCGACTTATTGCCATCCCGGGACACTGTCTCTTACTGGCATTTTATGAATAATAAATAACGGACGGTGGTTTGATGGTTGGTTTTTGTTCTGATGAATTGTGTTTTAAAAGAGAAGAGAAATGTAAGTTCGATATGAGGATGATAGATTTATGGTTTGCCTAGGGAGGTTCTGGGGTGTTTGTAGGTACCCCCGGGGTCTATATCATATTCCCCGAGACCCCTGATGAGATGGTTGAAACTAGATGGTTGGTCAGAATAGAACTTTTGTGAGAGTTTTTGGATGTAGGTGGTGAGATTGGGAAATGATAGGTCTTGGTGTATGTTGATATTGGGGATGTAGCATTCCGCACCTGTAGCAGAGTAGCGATTTTGCAGGACCTGAAGGTGCTGCAGCACCCATACTTGACATGCGTAAGTTATCGCCGTAAATGAGTATCTTGTTCCTGAGACTCATTGGTGATTTTTATTATATAACGCATATAGCATGCCCATGCTTTTCTTAACTTTGGAGGCAACAGAAAGGATGTGGGCCTTCCAAGTTAAGCGCATGTCAAGTAGAACTCCAAGATATTGGGCTTGGTTGCTCCAGGGAATGTTTTCTCCTGCCAGATGCAGCTCTGGAACGTCCTGGGTTTGGCGTCGGTTGAAGGTAGCTGCCTATGATTTTGCGGCGTTTATGCGTAATCGCCAAGTGAGGAACCAGGCGGAAATCATATTAGCATAGCTCTGAAGGCGTTGTACAGCTATGTGGTGTTGACATGAGGCCGTGGTGATTGCTGTATCGTCAGCAAATAAATAGAGTTTGCAGCTCCAGATAGTGGGAAGGGTGTTGATGTAAGATACTAAGAGCAGGGGGCCAAGTACACTGCCTTGGGGTACCCCTGCATTGATGAAGTAGGGTTTGGAAGCAATGTCATCTCTGATGCCTGAAAAGGTGCGTTGTGTGAGGTAGTGGTTGACAAGATGGATTATGTAGGGAGGAAAGTCGTAACTGATTAAGCGGTAGAGGAGGCCTTGATGCCAGACAGAGTCGAAGGCCTTAGAGATTTCAAGGAAGAGAGCTGCAACGTACTGACGATTGTTGAATGCACGGGTCACCTCAACAACCAGACGTAAAAGTTGGTGCGATGTGGAGTGGCATCGGCGAAATCCAAATTATTCCGGGCGTAGGAGGTTTATCTCGTCTAGGAGTTTTTGGAGGTGATGTTGGAGTACCTTCTCGAATAGTTTGCTAATTGCTGGTAGCAGACTAATGGGTCGGTGGTTTTCAACATTTTTAGAATCCTTGCCAGGTTTGGGGATGGTAATGAGCTTGGCATGTTTCCATTTTTTGGGAAAGTATGAGAGAAGGAGCAGGCTATTGAATAGATGGACTATCAATGCTATCCAGCTTTGCGGGAGTGCCTTGAAGGCGGCGTATGGTATTTGATCGCAGCCAGCAGCTTTGTAAGGTCGGACTGAAGCAATTAAGCCGTTGACCTCAGCAATGTTGGCGAGGTGCACTTCATCTGTATTATAGGGAGAGGCAAGGACGTGTTGTACCTTTTGTTCAATTTCTGCGACCTTTTCATGGTCGGGGGTTTCTGCAGGATGGAAAGTAGCCGCCAGGTGTTCGGCTAGCAGTTCCACTTTTTCTATGGAGGATTGCGCTATTTTTTGACCGTCGGTAAGTGGCGGGTCTGAGGTGGGTACGCGGAGCATAGCCTTAGATATCCTCCAGAGAGAGACATCAGTGGTGTCAAGTGTACATAATTTTCTCTCTCATTCATCGTTGAAGTAGTCTGCAAGTTCCAGCTTCACTATTGCTTGGAGGCGATTCCATTCCCTCTTATCTTGTGGTTGGCGCGTGTTTTGAAATTTTCGCCGTGCTCTGTTTTTCGCCAAGATGAGTTGGCGCATATGTTTTGGGAGGGGTTTGAGGGGACTATGTGGAGATTTACGGGCAGGAGTTGCTTCGCGCATGGCATCAGCCATGTTGGTAGTGAACTTCTCCAAATCATCAGCTGCCGCAATGTTTGTGCAAGGGTGAATATTGGCGGGTTTTTCGGCCATGATCATTCAGAATTTGTTCCAGTTGGTTTGTCTGGGATTTACGTGAGAAGGTAAAGATTTAGGTGTTAATTTTGCCTTATAGAGTAAGATGATGGGAAAGTGGTCAGAGGAAAGATCAGGAAGAGAAAATATTTTTGGGTGACTACGTATGTTACACAGTAGAGCTATATCCAGCCAACCAGGAGGCCCACGGTCGCAGTGTATTATGGTGGGAGGGATAGGAGCAAGCACAATCAGATTTTTGCGCTCTATGTATCGTTCTAGAAAGCGTCCACGACTGTTGGTGATGGTGGAGTTCCAGAAAGTGCTCTTGGCGTTGTAGTCTCTCGTGGCTATTGCGGGATATCCAGTGAAAATTTGGTCCAGAGCTCGCAGAGATATCGCTCTGCTCGGTGGAATGTATACTGAGTAGATATTGAGGGGTCCCTTGTCAGTTGCAACTTGGATATCCGTTCCTTCTAGACCGTCAACAGCAGGCAGGTGAAGGCGGTGATGGGTGATGTGCCTTTGGATATAAATTGCAGTTCCACCATAACCGTCCGGACGATCAGTTCTGTGACAAATCACTCCTGGAATGGTGGCCTTATATTGTGGAGCTAGGTGTGTCTCCTGAACAAAGAAGGTGTTGATTTTGTTCACAGCGACGAAGTTTGAGGCTTCACGTAACTTATGTCGTAATCTATTGGCATTCCAGGAACAAATGCGTAGGCTGGTGAGGTTGTTTATGACATTAGTGACGTCCGCCATTGTTACCCATAAATACAAATACGGTATGCCCTATAATTGTTTGTGGTGGTATTGAATAGGGCGGATGTCTAGTGCATCAGCTAATGCAGCTGCAAAGTAAGCTTGTAGGGCGAGTGGAATCCTGGACATAAGGCTTAGAAATTGTTCATCAGGCAGGGAGGGTTTAGAAGACGGTGGTAGGATGTGGTTTGTGGTGGGGCGAGTCATTAGCCGCTGTTGCATGGGCGTTCTGGATTCGTCATTATTTGGTCCTATTGTGCCCACAGATTTGTTGACTGGTGCAGATGGAGCTTTTCCTGATATTGGCCTGTTAACGGATGGACGTTAAAGTGGTGTTTGTGGCTTTGTTGGAGCTCATTTAGTTTTTGATTGTATAGGAGCTTGCAGCTCTGGTTGAAGTGTTTGTTGTGAAGGATCTTGGTGTTGTGTTGCAGATGCGGCAGCTGCATAATTTTGATACTGCGGTCTAATAACTGGAGGGAGACCAGGGTAGCAAGTACCTTTGAATGCTTCTCTGGGTATGCCTTGCGGGTTTGGTATCTTTGGAGCAGCATCAAAGCGCGTATGTTGTCCATTCTTGTTAAGCTCCATTTCTATTCTGGCTTCCTGCCAGACAGTGCACATTGCATAACGGCAGGAGTGCTCACCTCCACAGTTACAGCATGTTGGTTTAGATCCAGCAAGACCTAACCTCTTACATTCTGGGCGTTTGTGGCCTGAGTCACTACAGTATGAACATACTGGTTCAAGCCTGCAACCCACTGCACTGTGCGTGAACTGTTGACAGTTCGTGCACTGTAATGGATGTGCAGGTGGCCTATAAGGTTCAACCCTTATGATGGCATCGAACATGTGGGTTTCCTTATAAATCTCGTTTGAGCGGGGCTCCTTCCGAAGAGCTACTCTGAAATGAGGTAGCTTTTGCTGAGTCGGGGAGCGATTAGATCGAAGTTGTCCAACACCCTCCACTGGATATTCCATCTTTTGTAGTAGGTCTTGTACGTCTGTCTCTGTGACATACATAGGTAGTTCCTTTAATGTGACGTACATTAGTTTCTCGTCTGGTAATAAGGTGGTGAAGTATTGTACTTTGCGATCAGTTAAGGATTTGCGTATTAACCTGTGATCAGTAGGCGTATCAGGGAGGAAGGCGATGGACCCGCTCATATTTTTTATGATAAGTTTTGTATCTGGGTGACCATCATGTAATGCCTTAGTCAGCTCTCGGGCTTGACCCGGATCTCTTAGGAAGATGGGAGTGGTCTTATTAGATTTATTTGCTCCCTGAATTCTAGTGGAAGATTGTGTCTGGTTGAGGTGAGATGGGGTAGATTCCTCTGCTATTTCCTCTTCCATGTGTTCTAAGGAGGTGGAGGAGGTGTAGAGCATTTACGCCTCTTTTGATTTACCACTGGTAGTGGTGGAAAGTCCTCTGCCATATTTGCTTCTGAGAGAGCTGCAAAACTGTTTGATGTCGTTGGTGGTGGCATAGTCGTGTTGTGGTTTATTTCCTTGGCAGTTCTTTTCTGTGTAAGTGTTTGTCAGGAGTTTATATATTGTTTATCATGATGAGAAAGATAATTAGTGATGGTATCAATTCTCCGGCGGTGGTAGGAATATATTTTGAAGGCTGCAGCCGTGAGACAGACATCTTCAGAGGTGGGAACGGAAGACATTTCTGCGTCTGCCTGATTCAAGTATTTCGTCCTAGCTGACTTGGCGCACCGTGCTTCTATTTATACATGGCTAACCGGCTCTAGAAGATGCTCTACAATGGAGACGAGTGATTTCACGTTCTTTCCACGGGGAAGGCAGGAGAAGGGGAAACTACTTGGGCACTGGTTATCTCTCGCCATACCCCGCCTCTACTCGGTACGTCATTAGGGCTACGTATTAGCGTAGGCGTGGCCTAGATGCCGTATGTCCCCCTCTATTGGCCAGCTCTTCCTCCTAGCTGACTGTGAGTTCGACGGTTGGGTAAGAATATGCAGGTCCCCTTACAGGCATGTTTATAATTTCATACAGATTAATAGAAAACAGTATTCTGTGGAACATTTTGAAGTTAGGAAAATGTAGAAAATACGGAATCTCAGTGTCGGCTCGTGGCCGAAATGTTTGGGAGGCGCGAAAGTAGTTGCTTGCTAAATATTAACAGCAATAAATTATTACAATTGTAAACATTAGGAACCACGTGTTTTTTCAAATTCCACCCCTATAACCCACGGAAACAATGGTTCTCATATTGTAATACACACCTCAGAAATAAGTACAAGAAGCCTAACGCAATTTTTGTCCAAAGCTGCTATATTAATATACATGCGACATATAAAAGGATGTTATTAGAACACCATTCAAACTCAACCAAATCAAGAAGTAATGTTCACCATATAAGCTGCCACCTCACCAGTGTAACGTTTTTCACAGATTCACGCGTGCATTAGTGTATGTACACACATTAATACTCGTATTTTCCATTTATTCAGTTTATCATGAATTACGTACACTTTCGGCCTGTTTATATACAAAATCAAGTCTTCTGTTCTTTAGTTTAATAACATTTTCCTCCACTCTTTTATCAAAATCCTGCACGGTACTGAAAGTTCCTTATTTATTAACAGCATTGCTAAGGCATTGAGTCTGTCATTGGTCATTATGTTTCTTAAAAGCGTTTTTATCCTCTTCAGAGTGGAAAAGCAATGCTCAGGTTCCGAAGTCACTATCGGCATTGTTCTGACAATTTTCGAAAGTATGTGACTTCACTGAACACTGACCAAAAGTTATTTTCGTATATGAACTGAAAAAAGTTTCAATACTCCTTGAATGTTCAAGTCATTTTGTCTGTATATTGGCTCCAACTCTGTGCGCAGGTTTCCTTGCGCATATAGCTTAGGTTAGGAATGCACCACTCGTGTGAAAATTTCTTCTGGAAGACGTTCACAAAAACCCTTAAATAAGTCGTTACACAGCAAAGATGCACCTCCTAGGTGCCCATTATAGTTAAATCTGTCTGTAACAGTAATTGTGATGACGTCACACACCTCCTTGTTATCTCCAAGCTGCGGAAGTTCTTCACATACATTTTTGTGCAGTTCATCAATATTCAGTTATTCCTTTTCCAATTCTTGTTTAAATGTAAGGATGTCATTTCGTAACGTTACAGTATCTTTACTCTTCTTTTGAAGTTGCTGGTACAAAATTTCTACATGATGTAGGATTTTGTTGAAAACTATTAACCAAAAAGTAAAATTTAGACCTTCAAGAGCTTTTTTATAGCTACTGGTTCATTTATTGCGGTTGTATTAGTACAGCTCCCTTCAATAATTTCGAAGCAATCTTTCAGGTTTTCTATACTTTCATACACAACATTGACGGTACGAATATTGTAATTCCATATTGTTAATGTAACTCCGGGCAATCTTTCCTGCACTACTGTCTCTAAAATATCAGATCGCAAAGAGGTAATGGAAAATAATGTTGCAATCCCCGACAGATTTGAAAAGAACACGTGTACCTGGAATCAGTGTTTGTTGCCTTTCGTATGATTAAATTCAAATGGTGTGCATAGCAGTGGACAAATTACGCATATGGACATATTTCCTTTATTTTGGCATGTATTCCACCAGTCCTTCCACTCATAATCCTGGCCCCGTCAGAGGTTTCAACAATGGGATTTTCTTTGGTATTTCCAAAGAGCGCACTTTGTCGGCGATTCTGCATCTCTTCCTTCAGGATTCACAAAAGCCCAAAATCTCGAATATACGGATTCCTCATATACATAACGGAATATCAAAAATATCTGAAAGTTATTTAAAACGTCAGTTGTCTCATCACACTGAATGACAACAAACTCAGAAGTCCATATCTGTTGCTGTATTTTCTTCCTACAGACCTTCAACATGCAGTCTAATAGTTCATTTTGCAATGTTTTCGAAGTTCCTCTAAATAATGAGACTTTTTCTAAATGGTCCTTCATTACTGTATCCAATTCAGCTGTATAGTTAATACACATGAAATAAGCCTTATAAAAATTGTGTCTATTTTCACTCACTTGAATCTTATGTTTCTTAACATTTACTTTAAACACGGAGTTAAGACATGATACAATGTTATGTTTTCCTAGGACTGACAGATCCACCACACTATTCATATGGTGCACTGAACCTTCATGTTTTTTTTTTTTTTTTTTTAATTTTTCTCTTGAATGTTTTATATCATTTATTCCATTAAATGTCCACAAACAATTGGAAATTTTAAGGGCAAACAAAACACGCAAATAGCAGAAAAAGGATTTGAGAGCTCTGCAGCCACAGATCCTGTCAATTTCTCATACATGTCTTTAGTATTAAGTGCATCTTAAACACCCGGTTTTCATTTTTTTTTTTTTTTTTTAGTGTCTACTTTTTCTATCAGGAATCCGGTCATTGGTGTACCCAAAGATTTCAATTGTACTTTTTCCTCAAGAGTCAACCTTGAAAATTGCACTTCCATTAGTGGTTTTACACAGTTATCCATTATTCTTCAGTCACTGGATTGTATAAAACCACCTCTAACACTCTGTTAATGTTACGAACTGCACAAATAACTCTAAAATAAGAAACCTGTGCATTTTAACACTGTAAAACTACTTTGCGGACTGCGCACTGAGCACGGTCAGAACCGCGCCAGATGAGCACATGCACAGGTCTGTCCCTCACTCCCTCACCACCCTCAGAGCTGCATGCCTTCCGTAACGTGGAAATGCAGCAGGCGGGCACTTATGATTGCACGCCTATATATATGCCGTTGGTATGAAAATATCACTTTTACTACCCTATGGAGCTTTCTCCTTTTTTAAAAAATAAACTGTCCTTACTAGTGGCAAGGCCATGGTTCATTTAATTCCGTAAGATTGTTTAGGCGGGCGCGCGCCTTCGCGCCCTTATGACGAACCGCCCCTGTGGAATCTGAGAAATCTGAGGTTAAAATTACTTAATATCAGCTTCGATACAGTTGTAGGGTTATTTAAATAGTCATGTGACTTTTCTGTAGTGCCGCTAGAAAAAATTACATTATTGAAGTAAGTCTATATTCGTTTAAAGACAAAAAACAACTAAATTTTGGGTTGTTGTAAGTTTTGGGCTAACTTGCATAGATGTGTCTCCTTAATAGAAAGGATTGTTGGAGAGATAAGGAATTTAAAAGTTAATCACGGAAGTCTTAATATCACTTAAAATGATGTCAGGATGTGTCAGAAAAATACAAAGCACAGAACACAAATTAATTAAAAGCTAAAGCTACAGAATCCTAGTTTTTGTAATAAAAACCCTGAATGCTCCACTGTCGACTAAGAACAAATAATAAAGCACAGCTTTGTAGTAAGCGTTTCCCGTTCATTCGAACAGAATTACGGCATCGTGAAAAGAATTCTCGTACCCAGTGGCGGCCCATGTTGTCTATACCTAGGGGGGCTGCACTGATTATGGAGATTTTACCTTACCTTAATTATTTGAAGCTGAACTGCATACGGCGATCTTTCTTTGTAACAAACTTATTAACCATTCTCTCATTGAGCTTCGGAATGTTTTATATCATTTCTTTTTCTATATACAACACAGCAAGCTCAGTTAATCTGTCTTCTCCAATAGTGTTCCTAGGGAATGTTTTAATTATTTTCAGTGTGGAGAAACAGTGCTCACATTCACTTGTTTTTAGAGGCAGAGTAATTGTTATTTTCAAAAGTTTTAACACTTCAGAAAAAGCGGAAGATAGATTATTAGCTTAAGATATTGAAGCAATTTTAAGCACCACCAATATTCCTGAATTCTCCTCTTGAATAGATGACTGAAAGTTCTGTGTGTAGTTTGTCCTTATCAAACACTGGGAATATATGTATGCATTCACTGAACGCATTTTCTGGAAACATTGAATTAAATTGCTCAAATTGTGAAACTTTTAGCAGGGAAGACACAGAAAGATGTTTCGTAAACTTGAAGCGGAGATTCAATTGCGACAATATAACATCACATACTTCCTTGGCTGCTGCTGCTCTGCTCTGTGTGTTTGAAACAATTTTCTTTTGTGTTGGTTTTCTGCTACCATATTACACGACTCCACCGTGTTTCTTACTTTTATAATTTCAGAAGCGATAGTAGATATGTGCACTGGAACTTTGGCAGTATCTATGTGGCGATTCTGTAGTTGATTGAACAGTATTTCTACATTAGGCATAACTAAATGGGGAAAAGTTAAGTCAGAAACAAAACTAATTGTTTTCAATATACCCCAATAAAGCACTTGCCTCATTTATTGTCGCACTGCTTGAGGTCTCTGATTCTGACAAAATTTGAAAAAAACAAATTTTCACTGCCTCCTTGTTTTCGTAAACAACATTTACAGTCCTGGGTTTGTAGTCCCACCTCGTTGATCCACCACTTCTTAACACATGAATCTAAACTAATGTTCTGTGTGAGGAGCGGGAAAAGAAGGCGGGTAAAGCACAAAGATCTGAAGAAAAAAATCTTAGTTTTTGTATTTTGCCTGGCAGCTCTCTCCATTATCACATCTAGTTTATGAGCTAAGCAAAGCACAAAGTAAGCATTGGGGTACACATCTCTAACTTTAGCTTGCACTCCATTGATAGCCCAGCTCATTACCGCTGCACCATCAAAACTTTGGCCGATAAGTTTCTTCTTACTTTGTTTTAAATTAATGCCAAGCTCAGAAATTACAACTTCTGAAATTGCATCAGAATTTTGCCAATTCGGAATAAAAATATCCCCAGAATCACTCAACAGGACCACCTAAGGCATTACAATATCTTAAGACTATCACAAGCTGAAACATGCCAATAATATCTGTAGTTTCGTCGGCCATAACAGATGGTCTGCTGCGTCAAATCCTTCTAAGTTGCTTTACAGCCCAAATGACCTTGTTGTCGACGGGCACTAAAACACTACACCAAGATGCTTTACAAACTTCAAGAATGCACTGAAGTAACTCGTTTTGTATTGTCTCAGAAGGTCCTTTAAAAGATGAGTCAACGTTAAGATGGACCTTAAATAGGGAATCAACTTCTCCTCTATATTTAATCAACCTCTTGAACACCCCTTGATTTTGTGACCCTTCATGCTCTTCATGCCCTCTTAGGGGTAGCTCGTGATAACTACAAAATTTCACACTTTATAAGAGTGTCCCTGTTTTTTTTTTTTTAACTTGATCGTTGTGACGATCTATTGATTCCTTGTAGGCTTGGCTAAAACACGTCTGTACATTTACTGATCCAAGTGTAGCAAAATTAAGCATGCTATTAACATGGTTTTTGGACGTTTCATGTTTATGACATTTTTCATATAGTCTCTTCAAGTCTGAAACTCCTTTTTGAACCCATACAATGTTGGCTGCGTCGTCTTTAATTCCAAATAAAAGGCAAGGAAAACAGAACAGGGAATTGTTGACTTCACAGCCACATGTCCACTCATATTTCGTGTAAATTTTGGGACTGAAACACCTGCTATATTGTTTTTGGCGTCTTGTTGCACTCTGAATAATGTTTAACACAGGAGTCGGTCTTTCTCGCACTGTAATGTCACATTTCTCTTGCAGTGTTAAAGCGCCAAAACGAAGCGACTTTAAATACTCGACTGAATTACTCATTGTTACAATCAAACCATTGATAGAAGTATAAAAATCTCATTTAATTATTCTTTACTGTCAGGAACAAAAATATATTTGAATCACCGTGAAAACGTTTAAAAACCGTCGATTTCACGAAAATCCGCACGAAATTGCATTTACGCCACTCTTTCCCCCCTTTTTTTTCTTTTGTTTCGGTTTCCTTTTATTTATTTATTTATTTATTTATTTATTTATTTATTTATTTATTTATTTATTTATTTATTTATTTATTTATTTATTTATTTATTTATTTATTTATTTATTTATTTATTTATTTATTTATTTATTTATTTATTTATTTATTTATTTATTTATTTATTTATTTATTTATTTATTTATTTATTTATTTATTTATTTATTTATTTATTTATTTATTTATTTATTTATTTATTTATTTATTTATTTATTTATTTATTTATTTATTTATTTATTTATTTATTTATTTATTTATTTATTTATTTATTTATTTATTTATTTATTTATTTATTTATTTATTTATTTATTTATTTATTTATTTATTTATTTATTTATTTATTTATTTATTTATTTATTTATTTATTTATTTATTTATTTATTTATTTATTTATTTATTTATTTATTTATTTATTTATTTATTTATTTATTTATTTATTTATTTTTATTTTTTTTTGAAGAGAGAGAGGGAGGAAGGGAGGGACAAGGAGAGGGAGGAAGGGAGGGGACCGATTTATATCTTTATTTTATTGTACCTTACTGTTTTACATGTAGGGGAATGATGTCGGAAATTGATACTATATTGCCTGTATCTCTTAAACGTGCAGTATCCACGGTTTGAAGGGTGCTATTTTCTTGAGCTGGATCATTGTCCATCTCTCTTCGCGTAAAAATCGTGTGAGCCGTGATATCGAACAATCACCCGGTGTGTCCAGTGTGTTTATCCAGGTAAATGTACCCGTTATCAGCCAGAGCAGTGCACGTTGTAATGAAGGGTTCACCATAGGAAGATTCAAATGTAAGATATCTTCATGTGAAGCATCCCATCCGGCAGGTATCCAGCTATTACATTTGTCTAGCACCCAGTTCCATATACCAGCTTTTCCGGAACATACCATCACCCGATGCGGAAGTGAATCTGCTTCCGAGCAAATAGGGCATCTCGGGCAGTTAGCCATTCTGTGGCGGTACAGTTTGTCTGCCGTTGGAAGAAGTTCATTGACAATTTCATACGTCACCGCTAACCATGTGGTGTTCAGTTGCTGACAGCCAAAACATTTCCATATGCGCTTCCAGGGCAGCTGCGGATATTTTATCTGTACCTGTGAGGTGATTCTAACTGCTTGACGAAGATAAGCATAAATGTTCTTTACTGTGCACTTATCACCATCTATTGAGTGCTCCGGGGGTAACCGCTCCAACGCGTAATACGTGTCCCGTAAAATCTCGGGTACCTTGCCTCGTTGTCCTTGGCGCCAAAAATCCATGTGCGTGCGTTGTATCATGGTGTCCACGGGATCACTCAGATTATTTAGGGCATGCAGAAGCATTTTGATCATCAACGCTTGCGACTGGAGAGCCACCTCTATTAATCCCCAACCACCTTGCCCCTTCGGGAGACGTAGTTGAGCCCGCGCAACACGGTAGAGCTTCCCTGTCCAGATGAAATAGCCCAATATCTGTTCTATCCTCTGGGAATCCCGCTTTGTTGGTGGTAGCACGTGTGCAAGGTACCAAATCCTGCTGAGCGCGAAACTGTTACAATATCGTATACGTTGTACCAAATTCAACATCCGGAGTTTCTGCTTGTACATCATCCCACGCAGTACATTAATCCGGGTCGTCCAGTTATATTCCCTCATGTCCGTCTCGCTATCACTAAAGTAAACTCCCAAAATCTTCGTACGCCGCACCATAGGTATTCCTAAGATGGATGTGTTCGGCGGATCTGGTCCAATGGCTAAAATCTCGGACTTCTGCATATTAAATGTCATCCCTGTCGATCCCTCGTACTCTTGTAAACAATCTCTTAAGCGAGGACTGTCTTGGGGGTTGGTAACTATTACCGTAATATCATCTGCGTAGGCCCTCACAACCATTCGCTGCCCATATATATCAAGTCCATCAAGTGTAGATTGCAGCTGTCGGAGTAGTGGGTCAACATACAGGGAGAATAGCATCATGGACATGGGACATCCTTGTCTGACTGAGCGTTTAATCGGTATAGCAGACGTTAAATAGCCATTGCAGAGAACTTTTGACGAGGCACCAGCATACATGCCTCGAATCAGGTTGCAGAATTTATCAGGCACTTTTAATTCCATCATACGTCTCCACAAACCGTCATGAACAACCCTGTCAAAGGCCCTTTGGAGGTCCAAATTAATAATCGCTGCAGACTGATGTTCCTGTGCGCAATGCAGTATACATCCTCTCAAGGCAGCTAATGTATTTTGCAGGGTCGCTCCCTTCTTTACTGCGGCCTGGAACTCGCTAATGCTATATGGTAGTATCTTTTGCATACGACCAACAATTATTTTAGCGAACAGTTTGTAATCACAGTTTAACAGCGTGATCGGTCGATAATCCTGTAAGGACTTGGGTCTAGCCACCTTCGGAAGTTGTACCACTATCCCATCTGCAAATGTGCGTGGTAAATGCTCTGTATTCCACATTTCCTGAAAGACTTGTAACAGTTCGTTCTGGATGTGACACCAACATTGCTTGTAAAATTCATATGGCAAGCCATCAGGTCCTGGGGAGGCACGCAATTTGGATTTTTGGATTATTTCACGTAACTCTGATTTGGACAGCGACAGCGTGTCCTGCCACAATTCTTCCGGTAGCTCTGGTAGGAATTTTGACATATATGCCTCTACTTTGTGTGCGAGATCTGCGGGGTCGGTGAATCGTTGTGCGTAGAAATTGTTCACTTCACGAATAATTTCGGCTGTAGTGGAAACCTCCCGTCCATCTATTTCAAGTTGAGTGATTAGCTTCCGGCGACCATGATTACGTTCCTTTGCCAAATGAAAAAAACTCGCCTGCTCCCCATGCAGCACTTCCTCCGAGTGTACTCTGGCCAAATATCCCTGAAGTTGTTGTGTTTTACGAGCTTTTATGTGTTCTTTGATCTCCCGCACTAGTTGCAGAACATTGTCTCCTTGCTGTTGGCGTACGTGCAGCTCGTGGAGGATTTGGAAGTAATATTCCATGGTTTCTCTTCTAGCCAGCGCTCGACGAACGGCAGCAGCCCGAAAGAAGTTTCGTAATGTAGGTTTGGCTTTACACACCCACCAGTCGACTTTGTTTGGTGCACGCGCAAAGGATTCCCGCAATCGTGACCAGCAGTCCTGGAAATCAGTCATCACTTCCTCATCCGTAAGCAAGGAGCAGTTAAGTTTCCAGTAACCTCTGCCTCTATTGCAGCTCGCCGCCCTGCCCTCAAGTGCATGTATTAGAGCGTTATGATCACTAAATGGCACCGGCATTATTTCTGTGCGCTGAAGGCGGGGTAAGAGTTCAGCCGTAACATACATGCGGTCCAGTCGTGAAGCTGATGGTCCTCTCACGAATGTAAATTGTGCTGCTGAGCCGTGCTTATGTTCCCAGGTATCTGTCAGGTGCATTTGTTCTACTAGCTGTTGCAGAGTACTACACCCATTGACGGCACCCCGTTGATCTTTAGCAGCTAAAGTACAATTAAAATCGCCAACCAGGACGAACGGTGCACTTGATGGAATATGGGTCAAGATGTCTTGCCTAAAAAAATTTTCTCGCTGCTTTCGTTTATTACTGCCCGCAGGGGCGTAAATGTTCACCAAGGTAATGCCCTCATACACTGCTGAGATGGCTCTACCAGAGGGATGGAGCACGAAATTATGTAGTTGTAAACCTTGACGATACACAATAGCCGTACCGGTACCTTCCGGCCCAAGATTCGTCTCGTACTCGTAGCCATATAAGAAGTCCATATTACCAATATTCACCTCCTGCAAAAAGCAGATATCTATGTCATGATTTATCAAGAAGTCCCTTAAAAGTTGCTGTTTGACCACCTGTCGCAGACCATTAACATTAAGCGAAGACCAGATTTGCGCACCTATCGGCATTCAATGGGCTAGGAGCACATCCTTAGTGATGCCAGGATTTCGAAGAACCAGAAACCATTTTAATATCAGTTGAGCCTCCTTGAACAATGCCTGGGTGCGAATCCTCTTTGGTAAGTTTAGCTGAACGTAGTTCTTCTTCATATTCATCACCGTCATCCACTGCCGGCCGCTTGCCTGAGTCTATCTCTTTCCCTTGGATGGGAACCGGGGGACTACCTTTCAGGTGTAGCACATCCGGAGGTTGCTGTCGTGGTGGAATTCCTTGCACTTCCATCCTCCTGTGCTGTCTTCTTAATCGAGGGTCGCGACCCGACAATGTAATGCCAAACTTTTGCCTTAACTGAGCTATTTCAGTATCCGATACCTCTACTTCTTCATCACTTACAACCTCCATAACATCATCGCGAGAACCCTCAGCTGGAGCAGTAACAGCAGATCTTTCAGGGGCATCCTGTGTCTCAACCATAGGCGTGATATCGTTGGCCACTGCAGACTTTTCGGACTCCGCCGGCTCTCTCGTCAGCTCCACTACTACCGGACCATTGTCTGCCTGTTGTGTAGGTTGCTCCGGCGGCTGGTCTTTTGTGGACGTACTCGTCGAACCTGCTGCGAACTCTCTACCGACAGCAGCATATGAGTTAGCACCTGCTGCGACACTGAAGGTAACTGGACGATTCCGTGGGTTGATGGGTAACCGCGTAGCACGAAGGGGGCACTCAGCTTTCAGGTGGGTAGTGGCATGACAGAGATGACAAGCTTGCGGTTGACCGATGTAACTGATTCCAATCAAATAGGTATCGATAACCAAGCTAGCAGGTATGTGACGTTTTAGCCCCATCTTCACAGCAATCACTCCATTGTTAGTCGGAAGAAGATACTGGGAGCTCCATTGCTCTCTGCGTATGTCATACACTGTACCGTATTGGTTCAGCTGCTGCGACAACACAGCGAGGGGAACCTCCGAAGGTAAATTGAACACTCTAACATTCACTGTTTGCTGATCACCCGGTGTAATGCGTAACTTTGCCGTTTCTCCAGAGGCGTAGGTAAAGGTTTGTTCATCTTGATAACGGGCTAGGAGATTATCTTATAATACCACCGAAATCACCTTCACATATATAGCACGTTCTCTTGTGTGCAGCTGGAGCGTGTCAACTTGATCCACTTGTAATCCCATGAAGTTTACAAGCCACTGGTGGATTTCTAATGCAGTAGGTTTACTTGCCGTTGCTTCAAATTGGATTTTTAGTGTATTCACACGTTTGTACATCGCCATGATTACTTTTTAAACTCAAAACCGAACAGGTATAAATATACCCAATTCAACAAAACTACGCGCGAAGCGCTGAACTGTATACACGACAACACAAACAAAGCCCGCTCTGCCTGGCGTTTACTACCGTACACAGCGGAAAGACAACCTCGCGGTAAGCCAGTCACCACACAACTGCTCTTGGGACTGCAAGCAATGCAGTCCATTGAGTTCACTAAGCTATGGGGCGCGCGTTAGGTGGAAATGTTAAGCGGGGGCTAGCGGAGGGAGAAGCGGAAGCAATATGCACGTTAGTGAGTTGGCCAGGCAGTCCAAGAGGGAGAACCGGCCTCACATATCAACTTGCCGCACAGTCTATGAACTTGTTGAAATGACTTACAATTTTCTCTGGGGGAGCTGCAGTCCCGCAGCCCTTCTTTATCGGCCGCCACTGCTTGTACATACTTTTATAAAGGCATGTCTGTAAAATTTTACACAAACCATTAAGATTTACTGCTCTGCAGTTTCATTTTCAATGTTGGAAATAACACCAGAAGACCCCAAGAAATCGACTTCATGATTCCTTGAGATACATGTGGAAAAACGTAAGCTAGAGAAAATCCACAATATTATCATATATGTTATCTTAGTCTAAATAGCCTAGCTAATTAAGCGCTGGCCTTACAAGTTCAAGTTGCAACCTGAACATAGTCACAGGGTGGTGATTTGAAGATTGGGTAAAACCACAACTTCGCAGATTTACACTCATGTAAAATAAATCTTACGCGATTAAATTTCTGCTTATCAGCGGTACTGGTTGTGATCTGATATGATTGTTAACAATTGACACCATCAATAATTTAATTAATAATACTTCCCCCAGTATTACTATTAGCTCAAGAAATAAGCCTTTACACCAGCACAAAAATATCATGCTACTGCATTGCAAATGCCAAAAGATAATGCTCGTAACAAAATTGTGAAATCCAGCTATACCTATAAGTTTCAAATAAGTAATATTCTAATCAAGATGAAATGCATTAGACAAACTTGCTTAACGATTTAGACAGGTTTTAAGCTAAATCTCAATATAAAGTCGTATCATGTGATGAAGAAAGTTTTCACATTAGGCAAATTTATGCTTTACTTTGGAAACGTGAAAACCTTCAGTTTCTTTTCTTTCTGCTCTCCTCAATATTACAGATGTATTTTTGTATCTTGACAGATGGAGAGCGATGCGCAGTGGTATCTGGCCTAATCCACTTCAGAACGGTTGCAACTGGAGGGGAGGACGGGTAAATTGCTTACCAGTTGCGAGGAAGTAAACAAGTGCAGAGCTACTGTTAATACTACAGCTTGTTTCAAAATGTACGTGTTTCCTGACTCCAAGAGAGTCTCCTAGCAGCGCATTATGAAATAAAGTGCTACATGTAAAAACATGAGAAGTAATAATAAATTACTAAAGATTTATTTTAAAAAAGAAGGAACAATGGTCTGGGTCTGCTTTAAAATTCTGTCAAAGGGCATCTGAGGAACAGTTGTGTCTGAAAGCAGTATAGGTGAGTTATTAAGGAAAGAAAAGCCATTGGTGCTAGTACAACAACGCCCTTCTCTATGCCCAGAAAACAAAGATTCAGAACATGCACAAAATCTAATTTGAATGTTTTAATTCAGAAGTAGTTAGTGCTACATGTAAAAACATGAGAAGTAATAATAAATATCTAAAGATTTACTTTAAAAAAGGAAAGAACAATGGTCTGGGTCTGCTTTAAAATTCTGTCAAAGGGCATCTGAGGAACAGTTGTGTCTGAAAGCAGTATAGGTGAGTTATTAAGGAAAGAAAAGCCATTGGTGCTAGTACAACAACGCCCTTCTCTTTGCCCAGAAAACAAAGATTAAGAACATGCACAAAATCTAATTTGAATGTTTTAATTCAGAAGTAGTTAGGTGAACTATGAATAATTTTTAACGTACAATAAAACAAAGACCAACTCTGAAGAAAGTGCTTATGAAGCTTCAAAATTCTATTGACTTCCAAGGCAGTGTCTGAACATTAAGAAGGGTTCTGTTGAAGCTAGGATTTCTATGAAAAATAAACAAACAAACTAAGCGTGACAGAAATTTTAATAGAACATCGTACCACACGGGCAAAAATGCTTAAGTATTTTACATAAAAAAACACACTAAGCGTGACAGAAATTTTAATCGAACATCGTACCACACGGGCAAAAATGCTTAAGTATTTACGAAATATTCAGAGATATCGCAGTGAAGTTTATATAGTTTACACGGATGAAACTTATATCAATGAAGCACATACTAGACCATATGCCTGGCGTGAAATTCGTTACAGGAACTCTGCAGCGATGTTGAAAGGCCGACAGTTGGTTTTCTCCCTGGAGGAGAACAGGGCTTTCTTATAAAACGCCTATGTACTATTGAAGATCCAACAAAAGCGTGCAGATTACTACCATAGTACGAATTATAACTTAGTTTATAAGAGCTGCAATACTGGCTTCGAGAGTGAGATTTGTTTTTAGACACCTTATGCACCGCACTCCTCTCTTGTAATTTTACGCGTGTGACGCATTCTGGCGATAGGTGTACTATCCCCACCACAGTTGCTACTCATCCCTACTGTGCATGATTCCTGTAAAGATTAAATAATACACCTGTACTAATTTGTGTTCGGCATAATGTTGCTACAGGGGTTGATTTTTACAAGGTTATTGAAACTAGGATAATATAGTATTAAAACAAATATGAATGATTAAACTCACCTGTTTCACACAAGGCTGACAAAGCATTATATTCCCATCTGTGCTGAACAATAGACCACCATTTATCCACTATTTCAGAAGTACACTTCTGTTACTTCTCTCTTTTGGCATATTTACGTAGGAAACTGATCTACATGTGCACTTGAAATACTGCGTACGGAATGGGCTTTCCATTCACCACAAAGAGTGGTCATTTGTCAATCCATTGAAATACCATTTAGCTGGTCTTTGCTACTCGTCCTTGAGCGAATTCTACATTTCCATGACGTCATCAGTGCATTGTTACACGTCTGTAAGGCGATACCTACCTGGCTAAACCCCTTGTTGCGTATTCAATATGCAGTAGTAAGAAATTTCTCTTCCCCGAAAACTTCACGTTGAAACCAACAAATGCAAAAGTTGTTGCCACAAATTACCTACTGAAGAAATTGGCTAAGAAGACAGTTTTTGCACTAATAAGCTGTTTGTGCCAAACGTATGAAATTGGCATTTATAGGCACTGTGAAACTAAGAAATTGGGGTAATAGTTGTAGGAAATGTGCTTAAACCTTAAAAGCCTACGTTTCTGAATAGAGGAATAAAACAGGCAAATAGGGCAAAATCCGTCCCCTACTTATTAGTGTTCAATATTCGCACTACATAAGACTGGCTGATGAGCAACTGCCCGTGTACTAGTCTGCGGATAGTTCTGGATGGCCTTAAAACTGCTGCTGCATTAACACCTGATGCTGGTGCATGTCTAACAGGAGGCATTCTTGCAAGTGATGCTGTCACGCGCAGAAGTCTTTCAACATTCCGGAAGATCTTTGCTGTTGGTCGTGGTCCATTATGATATCTCTCCCAATGTAGATGCTGAGCTGCTGGATGCTGATGTTCTTGCTTCTCCCTAGATCAAAAGCATATGAACGTACTCGTCTGTCCAATACATAATGAAAGACTGGCACAAAATAGGTATCTTGCAAAAGCGTACGTGTGGACATCATGCCAGTGCAACGGGGCAAAAGTCATAACAGTTCTATTACAAAATACGGAGAGCCAAAAACGATTTAAATTATAGGTAATGTCCTAAACTGTAGGGACCCTATAGTTAGATTATTGTATAGGTATTCGATGTCCAAGTTTTGACGAAAATATTAAACTCTTATTTACAATGCTGAGACTCAAACCTGTGTCATTGGGGGGGGGGGGGGGGTTAGGGCACAGGAGACGTCATAACCCTCCTCAGCTATTTCGAGACTTGACTGAAACCACATTCTGCATTCAATAGTACGACTTGTATGCCTGGCACTATGCCCTTGCCACCTCGCAAGTGTTCATGCTTGATTTACTTAGTTAAGACAGTTTTAATCATTTACTGGGTGTTTTAATATTATTACTGAAATAGCAAAGGCTCTCATGCGAGTTAATTGAGATGCACAAGACATAGTTTACGCAGTAATGTAAATAACTCATTGTTTAATAATATGTCCGTATTGACTGTACAGGTAGATAATGGATGAGGCGTGTCTCTATCTTTTTCCTTATTTTTGGCTCCAACTCCTGCTCTAAGTACAAGAATATACCATTTTCCTTTTAGCTGACGTTAGTATTCTCATATGATAGGTCCATTTTTTCCGAGGCGTTTACTGGATTATGTTGCTATGTACAACCTGATAAAAGTTTGTAAAATCGGCTGGAAACCGAAATTCGCTCTCAGTAAAGGAATCGTATGATTTGGAGGTGTACTTTAGCGAGGAGTACGATCTGACCCTTAAACCACTCTTCCTCTGAATTTTGCTCATTCCTCTCTCGCAAGAACGTCAAGCAATACATTTTAGTAAGAGCAAAACTGGACTAAGGCGCATATGACATTTGATGGTGGCCTACCTTAAAAAATATAAGGTGCGGCTGACTCACCTGGTGTAGTCACATGGAAGAGATTGCCTGATTCATATCATTTAAGTCGTTTAAGTCTTTTCCCTGCAATGGCTCCTGTATTCCCCAATTGAGTGAACCGATTATTTAGTAAGAATTTGTGGACTTAATTTTTGAATTTTGTTACATAATTTATACTTTTCAAATATTATGCGAACATTATTATATATTTTGGTATCAGTATAGGAAATGACTTCTCAAAAATGCTGGGCTCGCATGCAGGTTGTTGTTGTTTTTGGTGCTGTGGGTATGCCGTGCTTCACATTTCCTGATAGACTAGATACATTTTTCTTAATATGAACCAGTACATGCTTTATTCATAAATATGATAATGCAAGAATGTTTGTTTAAAGTGCTCCCAACAACTTTCTATGTATGATACCCTACAATTATTCTAACCGTCCTTTTCTGTAATTTAAGCATTAGATCACTGTTTACTGAATTTCCTGATAGTACAATCCCATATCACATCTGAGAGTGAAAATACGCAACATAGCGGGTTCTCGGTACCTCAGAAATCGTTTCCTTAATTGATATTGAAAAAAAGTTTATTTTACTTAGTTTCTTGCCTGAGTTTTCAGTGTGATTATCCCAGCTAGTCTACTGTCAATCCATATTCCCAAAAGCTTTGTGTGAATTTAATTTTTCAGGAGTTTAGATCCAATTTTGATATAGTTATCAGAGGTTTTATATATTTTATTATGAAACTTTATTGATACATTTGTATCTTCACTAGCTTATTAGTAGTGCTCGGATTTATATGAACTATAAAGAATTAACATATGCATACATCTGCGCTGTAAGACTGTTAAATATGCTCTAAAACTTTATAATATGCATTTTAGATAAACTATGTTATTTCACCTTTCTCATACGTATTAATCGTGAAGTAATCAAATAGAAAATTCTTAAGCACAGGCACTAATTAATTCATATTTATTAATCTCCCATTCAATCTATTTTAGTATTCGTCCTGTTTATTGCAATAAACAATTAAACATTTTTGACATTTTCTGGAAAATACTATTTTATTTTCATTTAAAGTGTTTTTATATTTCAATGAGTAGCTGTGTGTAGATGCTGCGCAAGCTATATAATCGTTTGTTTCAGGGCACCTATAACAATGGTATAAAATCATATGGTTTTATCTTCGTTGAATAAAACCAACAACTAATCACTAACTCTAAAATTGCAATGATTTTTAAAATATTCTAAAAATACAAAAATTAAACATAATGTTTTAACACACTTGCACTGTACTGTATTTCCATCTGTTCCAATTCATCATTCAATTTCCATCAAACCAAATAAGCATAACTGCTCTTCTCCTTTGGCATTATAATATTGCCTTTACTACTACTCATACTTCAGGAATTACGATTAGCAACACATTAATACAAGCTTAAAAGTTAAGTGAAAATTACACTTTTTAATTTTTGGATATGTTATCGTTGCAGCAGATGGCTTCATTTGCAATATTAATACAAGCCGTATCGAATTTTATGATGCAACGGCTGTGCCGAACTTTAAAGATTTAGTGCATAACTGTTGAACGTCATTTAACTTGTTGAGCTGCATATTTTAAATCAGGAACTGCTCATTGTTCACAGCTATTACTTGGGTCAAATATTTTGAGCTTTGTTTATGCACGGCGGTAGTGGGAACTAACGTGTTGCGATGGTTGCCTATAGGCTGTGTATTAAGTTTTTTAATCTAGTTCTTAACTGTTGTGTGACGTATGAGTATCAGTTCAGTGTAGTGTCAAAATGAGTAGTGTTTAACAACCGCTTTTACTACATACGGCACCGCAGGCGATGACACTGATGATACATGAGATGAAGATGGGGCACCGGTGGAATGAGATGGCGGGGGAAACCGGAGATCCCGGAGAAAAACCGCCCCATCGCCGTGTTGTCCATCACAATCTCAATTTGCCGTCACCTGGGAACGAATCCGGGCCGCCTTGGTGAGAGCCAAGCGGTCTAACCACTGAGCCACGGCGCGGCCAGTGTAGTGTCATATCACTAAGTAGTGTCTAATAATAATTTTTAAATATGGAAAATAAAAAAAAAATCATCTCAAAGGATTTTTCACAATGTTTTCAGTTCTGCACGGAGGAAAAAGCAAAATGGTCTAGTTCTTCCTTTGCAAAGGACTGTAGCTAGAACATATATGGCAGTAAGAAAATGGGTTTTAGTTTAAAAGATGTAAGAATATGCGGCAGATCTTAGTGAAACGTCAGGATATAGATTGTTGCCTTATTACTGTGATTTAAACGCCACCGAACTGATATGGAATATAATAAAGCAAATAATAGCGGAAAATGCGTGTTCCACTACTTTAAATGCACTAATTGGACTAACCACACAGTGTTCAAATGACAACACTGAAGAGGGTTTGCAAAATGCATGCATAAAACTTAAGTCCATAAAATAAGAATACTGCCATGGAGATGCCTTCATGGAAGAAAAAATAAAAAGGATAGTAATCAGTGTGAGTTAGGATATCAGTGGTCGGTTTTATGGCTTCCAGAGATGACAATGGCAGTTCGAAGGACATAACGGTTGATATCCATCCTTTGTACATCACCACAGATGGAAGTTCAAGCAAATGAAACAGATATGCAGGAATCGGAATCTTCACATTAGAATTAAATGTCAATTTTTCTGCTCCTTGGCATAGCACATTTTCTGTACACAATAACGAACACATTTTTGCGGCTCGTCATAAGGGTGCGAAAGTTCGCGACCCCTTAAAAAATTTTACGGAAGTAAATGAATCATGGCCTTGCGACTATTAAGGACAGTTTATTTTTAAAATATGATAAAGCTTTATATGATGGTAAAAGTGATGTCTTCATACCTAGTAAGCATATGGCTCGGCGCGGTAGGTATAACGTCGGCCTACTGCATTTCCACGTAACGGAAGTTATGCTGCTCTAGAGATTGCAAGGGAGTGGGGCAAAGACTTGCATATGTGCTTATCCGGCCCATTTCCTTTCGTGCCTAACGCGCAGTCCGAAGAGCAGTTTTATAGTGTTAAATTGTACAGGATTCTTATTTTTAGTGTTCATTGTGATGTCAGGAACATAAACAGAGGGTTACAGGTGGCTTTATAAAATCCAGTAACTAAAGAATGACGGATAACTGAAAAATTACTAATAAAAGTGCAATGTTCAAGGTTTACTCTTTAAGAAAAAGTAAAATTGAAGTCTTTGGGTACGCCAACGCCAGAATTCTTGATAGAAAAAGTAGAAATTAATACAAATGAAAACATGTTGTTTAAGAGACACCTTAACTCTTAAGTCATGTATGAGAAATGTGGCTGCAAATTTCTGAAGACATTTTTCTGCTGCCCGTGTGTTTTGTTTGCTCCTAATTGTTTGCCAATTGTTTGTGGACAGTTTGGGAGTGAGTAATATAAAACATTTATCAGAAAAAATGAGAAAAAGAACATGAAGATTCAGTGCCCCATATGAATGATAATGGTGATTTTTATATTGTATGTCCTCCAACATTAAGTCATATCAGACGGTGAACAAAATGGGTGAAATGATGCTCAAATGTGTCCAGGGTCCATGGAGTTTAGAGCTACCCGACATTCGTCTGTATGGATAAGGGAAAACCCCGGAAAAACATTATCCAGGTAACTCACCCTGACCGAGATTCGAACTCGGGACCTCTTGAACGTGAGTCAGACATGCCACCATCTATGCTAACATGAGTTGAGATAATATTCTAATACCATCATTTTATAAGTATGTTGCATGCATATTAATAAAGCAGCTTTGGGCAAAGATTGTCTTAGGCTTCTTTACTTATTTTTGAGGTGTATGTTACAATTTGGAAACCACTATTTCCCTGGGTTATAGCGGTAGAATTTGAAAAAGAAAATGGCTCTTAAGATATAGAGGTATAGTAATTTATTATCAATACTTAAAAAGCAAAACCATTTCCGCGCCCTCAAACGTTTCGGCCACGAGCCACTGTGTTTATCTCTCCTCCCCTGCCTTCTGTTAGCCAGCATGTAGTGTAAACGATAAGAGCGTCTCCACTGCCAAGTATCTACTGAATGTGCCAGGTAATACATTCTGGTTTTCAGCAATCTTTATGGATTTAGAAACATCATACCTAAGTCCAAAACAAACAGATCAATAAAGATAACTTTTATTGTATCTTTCTCTTCTTAAACTATCGGGGTGAAATATTTGTACACTTGTTGCTGAAAAAATAAAATATATATGTAAATATGGGCAAATTAGTTAAATATTCACTTATACGCACTATAAAACTTCTATAATAAACGTCTTACAATGTCATTACTTACATGCATATGTTTAATTATCAAGTAATAAAACTTGCAAATATGCAAAAATCTGAGTTCTACTTATTAGATTTTTATAATTATTTATTATCCAAAAGAAGTAACCCTATTTTACCAGTAAGGTGTGTCAGGACTCTAGTTAAAAACACATAAATACAAAGATCATAATTACAGAATATGATAATAATTATAACGTTTTAAAAATCTGGCCAATAAAGTGCTCAAAGGCTGAAGTGCAACATCTTTTAAGGAGTACATTAAACAACGGTGTTTGAAGATCTGTATTACAATATGAAAGATGTTGAATAAGATTATATCTCGTTTTGGAATGAAGATCACATCTAAATATTAAGTGTTCAACACTTTCATCAGTAGAGTTTACATGGAATCTTCGAAAGTAAGTTTTAAATTTTCCATGTCCGGTAGCTAACTGGGTCAAAATAAAATTAGGTGAAAAGTACTTGCAGTTTACACGATCATTAACAGTAGGAAAAAATAAATTTGGAGTGATTTCTGCTTTATCGCTATTTATCCAAGTGCTGTTTCACATTTCAAAACTTTCTTTTCTCAATGGTTTTTTTTAACAAATGTGATTGTAGACTCCTTTTGGGATAATGCGTAACGCTTAGCAATTTCATCTGCCCTCTCATTTCCATGTATACGCGTTTGGCATCTAAGCAATGTGATACACACGTGATTGGTGTTTGTTGTAATACCGTTCCTTATTTTGGTAGCAAGTGAATATGTAGTGTATTTATCTCCGATAACATTGACAGATGCCTGGGAATCACTGTGTATACATGCGCTATAGTTATTACTGTGGCACCACTCCACTGCTTGTTTCAGTACAAAACGTTCGGCCTGGAATATAGAGCATTTAGTTGCAAGTCTGTATCCTCTATAAAGCAACTCCACATTGCTTATATCGAACACCACAAAAGCGCATCCCACACGAGCTGGATTATCTGGATGATCACAATATCGCGAGCCATTTGTGTAGATGTTATGGCCATGTGTTTAGATTTAAACCAATTTAAAAGTTCCTTAATAGTAGCTGAGATGTTTCCTTTAAGATTCTACTTACATTTCCCTTAATAAAACATTTTGTAAAACCTGCATCTTTGAATCCCTCTACTGAGTAAAACACATTTTCTTTCAGATACAGTTTACTTTCTTTTGAGTTCGTTTTATCCACCAGTTTCTTATTTCTGGAAGCTAATTGATTATACAGATTCTTAGCACAGTTTCCATGAATAAACTGAATAAGCTATAGGCTGTATGATTTGCACATGTCCAGAATTTTCAGATCCTAAATGTGTGGAACACTATGTTGGAAATTCAGAACCAGTTATGAACTGACTTTTGTCATGATGGAATGAACCTAATAATACAGGATACTTGAGATATAAGAGGAATTCGAACAAAATATAGAATGGGACAGTAAAAACCACAGCAGTTAGATCATCCATAGATAAAACCACAATTTCAAATTTTACACACAATAAGTTAATATACATGTATTGAAAGATAATTTAAATACATTAACAAAAACAACAATCAATTCTATAATAAAAAGTATTATAATAAATTTAAATTAGATTTATATATTGTAACCGCAGTATCAGACAGCGATTAGGAGGTGGCGAATTAATCGAAATCACGAGAATTAAAAAAGAAGATAAATTAATAAAAATGCTTTGCTAAACTAATATAAAATATTGTTATATTAATATGAAATTAGAATGAAATTAGAGTAATGATTAAAATAGCGGTTTAATTAAGCATAAGATGGGAAGAATATAATTTAAGACAACTAACATGCTAGAATCCATGTAAGGGAGAGAAAATATTTCTGTAAAATCTGAACACAAGTCGGAGAGACAGGAAGAGGTGACCGTTAGCCTCCTTGTTTAAGGAAAGGTTCAATGTCTGAGAACTATAGCCAGGAATGTGTAGGAACAATAAGATTTTCAAGATGCGGTCAAACATAAGACCTAAAAGGATTTACTTTGCTGAGGTGATAACGATGTATACCGTTACAAAGAGCCCAGGGTAGGCGTGACCCAACTCACGGTGGGATGTAACGTCAATGAGTTCGATGAGTTTTGCTGACCAATAAAGAAAAATCGAAATAAAATGAGAAACCAATAATAATGTAAGATTTGAGAAATGGGGAGAAGGGTGAGTTATTTTGGTCATGTGATAAGAGTTAGAGTGGGGATCAGAATAAGGTACGAACTGAATCGCAGAGTAGACGAAAACTCACTTCAACAGTCATACTACGAGGGGAAAGATGTGTTAGTGCGCGTGAAGAAGAAGTAGTAAAGATTTCTAAGTCCGAAATGTAGGGAAGTCAAGAATAACGCAACCAGCGTAAGAGAAGCAGCAGAAGAAGTTTATAATAGCAAAGTATTCGCCGTATAAAGAAGTAAGAGAATTCTGTTAGGAAGTTTAGTAACAGGTGGTCGCCACTACAAATCAATCTGAATCAACGAACTTAGTGAGAATTAAATTAAATCATTTTTTGCAACGAACCAGTGTATTATTGAGACAACTGAGCAGCCAACAAACAACAAATCCATTTCCTACAACCATTCACCTGAGGATAAGAGATCTCATAGCTCCAATTAGAACCCAAATCAAAAGTAAACACCAACCAATTGAAATCTGACATGCGGGTATGCCGCATAATGGCGCCGACACGTTGGGGCTTCGAATTGTAGGAAATGGGTGAAATGTAACGACGACAACGACGAGGAGAAGTGAGAAGAACGACGACGAAGGACGACTACGAGGAGAAGTGAGAAGACCGACGACGACAACTACGATGAGGACAGCAGAGACTACGAAGAAGACGGCAAAAACAACTAACAAGTAAAATTTTCCCCCAACCAAGAGAGAAGTTCAAGTTCCTTCGACATCAACTGAGCCTACTAGACGACGATCAGCACGACAAAAATTGGTAAAGACATCACATAAACACCACAGCCGTACAACAGAACTGTGAGTTACACATACTCAATTTATATTTCTTGTAAATGTAATATCATTCATTGAGATCAATATCTATGTAATGTCTTAGTAATAAGTATTTTGGAAGGGAAATTAGAAAATTTAAAGGGGAAGTTCAATGCTTTTGAGAAATAAGAAGATCGTACAGAATAAATTTAAAATGGAAAATTCTGGGGAACAAATAGTTATGGAGACAGAGAAAGAGTTAGAAGTTCTTAATGAAGAGATAATGGAAAGCAGTGTTATAGGATCAGTAGATGAGGGTGTAAACGGTGTAAGTAGCTTAAATGTAAATAGGAGAAGTGACAATCCTGGGGTAATGGAAAATCTACAAGAGATGTTCCAGAAACTCATGGCGCAAATGACTATTCAGAGTCAATCACTAGAGGCTAAATTAGTAGAACAGAACCAATCACTAGAGGCTAAATTACTAGATCAGAGCAAAGCTATGGACAAAAAATTAAGTCAAATTACAAGCCAAGGGAAAGAAACAGAAGCTAGAATCACTGTCAAAATTCAAGGAATAACAGGGGAAATCCGGACTGTAAAAGAGGCCCTGCAGCGAGAAGTAGGTACTATAAGAAGTGACCTAGAAGCTACCAAATCTCTCGTTGCAGGAGTAGAAAATAGAATAGGGGAGGAAATTAATAAGGAGAGAATAAGATTAGATGAACTGACCACGACACAGGTAACTTTTGTACAAGAGATAAATGACCGGTTTGACACTGTAAACGATAGTATAGCAGCTGACATGGAGAAGTTAAAAGAAAAGGTAGCACGTGTAACAAATATTCAATCAGAAAATACACAAATGTTGAGGGAGACAGTAAGCGAGATATCTCAAATCAGAGATACTGTAACTGGCTTACAGCTGGGACAGCAAGGGCAGGTACCTGAGAGTTCCAATTGTTCTATACATACACACAATGGAGAGAGGCAGAACGAACAGGTTAGCGCCCCTTCTGTCTCTCCTCAAAACAGCAATAATAGCGAAGTAAATATGCAAAACGTAAATATGTATCCACCAGTGCACATGAATTTTCTAAGCGAATTGCCCCTCCCGAAATTTAATTGTCGCAATGACAACGCAGTACAATTTTTGGCCGACTTAGAAAAGTATTTTGCCATCAGAGGTGTACCCGAGCAATATAAGATGATAAAAGTTCAAAGGGCGTTACAATCTGCCGAACTTAATTGGCTACGAGTAACTGTGGGAGAAGGATGCAGCTACGAGTTGTTCAAAACAGCTTTCCTAGAAAAGTATTGGAACGCCAATGTCCAATACCAAGTAAGGAATCAGATAACAAATGGCCGATACCAAGGTAATAATGGAGAGTCTATTACTGATTATTTCCTGAGATATTCGCAAATGAGTAAATATCTACAACCTCCATTACAGGAAGCCGATCTGATTTCTCTTCTCACGCCCCATCTTCCTGAGAACATTAGAAATCACATGGTGGTAGCAAGACCTCAGACATTGAGAGAGGCAATTACATTATGAACAGCTTTACAAAGCGTTGGGACGCAAAATTCACAAAATAGACATGAGAATCGAATGCCAGTGAGAAATCCACACAGACCGTGGAATAATAATAATCATGACGGGGAAAGGGCACACAATCCCCGAAATTTTAACACAAACCATATGGCTACTCGTCAAAGATACGATGCCCACGTCCCGAGGGAATTCCCTAACAACAATAGAGGGAGACAGGGACCACCAAATTCAAATTCATATAATTTCCCTATAAGATATGTACATGTAACTAGGAATGGAAATAGGGGTCACCCCCCATTTCTTCGAAGAGGGAATGCAAGACCGACGTTCCGACTACCAGAAGCTAATAGACAGTATCAACCACGTGACGCTGGTAGAGAGAACAATACAGACAGACCTGAAGTAAGACAGAGGAATCAACTTCTCTCAAGAGAATGGGTGCGTTCTCCTCCACCCACACCGAGGGACGCGGCGCCCGAGGTAGATGAAAGGCCAGATACGACACAGCAGACGGTAAACGACTCCAGGGTGCGATAGAAGACGTCCCGCATCGGACCCGGATGAACACGCTAGTTCTTAATTTGAACAGGGACACAGCTCTGAGTAGGGTGGTACAGAATAAAACAGAAACAGAAATAGTAAACGGTACTCAAATAAACAATCACTTAACAGAATTGCAAGAAGTGAGAGATGCTCCACGTATTGCTGCAATAATAAACAAAGAAAAATGGCACATTACCATAGATTCAGAATCCTCAGTTTCAGCTATAAGTCAAGCATTCTTTTATCACTTAAAAACAATGGAATGAAATTGCAAACATTGCCCGTGAAAAGTGCATATTGTACTCTGGCGGCAGGTCGCGCCAAACAAAAGATTAATACACAAATGCTTTTGAAAGTCACCATTGGGGAGGATACAATAGAATTTGTATGTTTTGTTATTAATAGGCTATCTGTAGACATTATTATGGGTAATGACGTGTTGTATGCGCTTCAAGCTAAGTTGAATTATCAAATGGAAGCCTTGGAAATCAAAATTAAATACGTCATAGTTAAAGTTCCGTTTAGCTCAAGGGAAGCAGAAAATGAGATAAGATTGACAGATGAAGAAAAAGAAATAGATGGAGAAACATTTTTTGTAGAATTTATACGAATAGGAGGGATGGAGCTAGTTAAGATGAATCCATTAGAAGCAGAAGAGATGAGAAACTATGATAAGGATGAGTATATAGCCGGAGAAGAAGGGCTTTTAGAGATGACGTCATACGGACTTGGGCAAGAAGAAGCAAGTGGGAGAGAAGTGATTACCCAAACAGATGATTTCCAGGTAGCTGAACATAACATAAACATGAGCTACAAAATAAGAGAAACAGTAGCAAACTCAAACCTTCTCAACGACCACCAAAAAGAGATTTTTATAACATTTTATGTAAACATAGAAATGTATTTCCGGAACACACTGGGACCTATAGTGATTTTGAGTATGAATTCGAGATACATGATGTTCCCCCATTCAAATATAAGTGCAGACCTATTCCGTTGGATTTACAGGAGGCAGTGAACCTTAAAATACAGGAAATGTTGGAAGATGGAATTCTGGAGATATCTACATCAAAATTAACGCGTCCATACACCATGGAAGACGATTCGTGCACACCATTCAGGATGCCGGAATTCGCATCTATAATACAACGTCGTACCATCCATGCTCTAATCCAAGCGAGCGCGTACTGAAAGACCTAGGTGTTCATCTCCGAGTCCTTTGTTCATTGGAACAGACTACCTGGCCAGACCACATCAACTATATTGAGTTTATGTTCAATAATTCAGTCAATCTAACCACAGGATATGCTCCTAACCAATTGCATAGGAATTTAACACCGGAACCACTAATAGAGGGTGTTCCGGAAAGTATACAAGTGACGACCGAGACAGATCGAGAACGGATCCAGAATGCTGTTAAAAGAATAATGGAAAAAGTAGAGAAAAGAAACGCAAAGAAACTGCGGTATAAGAAGAATTGGGAACCAAAGGTCGGCGACTTAGTTCTAGTGAAATCGTTCGACAAGTCAGATTTGTTAGGAAAGAAGACTAAAAAGTTATATATGCTATGGAAAGGCCCATACCGGATTGAGAAAATATTTGGTGACAGAGCGTATGCTCTAATACACCCAAGAAATGGTAAACCGATAGGCAGATATAACATCTCCCTAATAAGGCCATATCGTCAAAAAACGTTGTAAACAGTACAGAGCAGACCCAAGAATCACCTGTGTGAATGTGATTGAAATTATATATACGAAGATGTAAAGAATACCAAGTAAAAGTTATATAATTAGTGCGGGTAACGTTTTCGTTTGAAATTCAAACACTGCGTGGGAGTTGCAAGTTCCAAAATTCCAGTGCACAAACGAAATTATATTATTAATAACTACAGCTAAATAAAATGTTTTAGATCACTTTAAAGTAGTTTGTGAAATGTAAATATCTCATAAACTCCAGGTGTATTAATGTGTCAAAAGGTAAATACCTATAGTCATTGTTGTTGTAAAGGTCACAGACTTTCGCCGTGACATTGTGGAGGAAAATTGAGTGAAGTGTTAAGTGCGGAAAGACAAGACAATAGACTGCAAATGTTTACCAACAGGCAGGTAAACGACACACCTCGTTCCAGGTAGACAAGAGAGGTAACCGTATTTGTGCTTCATAACACAAACATGAATAGCGTGCGGACGTATGTTCTTGCAGTGAAAAATGCAAAAAACGTCCCAATAAGGAAATGTAAATATATATGAATTATTGAATGTAAACGTAACATTGTAAGTAGTAATGTACTAGTATTTAAGGAGTGTGATAGAATATAATCAGGTTGATCTCAAGTGAGACAAAAGTAATTCAGTCAAGTACACATAGCTCATTTGAGCTATTGAATTGTAAATATTGGGAATAACATGAATGTGATTTTGTTTCTAGAGTATTAACCATGTATAACAGTGTATTTTTCTATGTATGTAATGTACCATGTTGATAAAGATATGGAAACGGTGACCACCGGAAAATGTTTCAAGTAGGGAATGAGAAATTATAAGATATATAAGGAGGAAATGTCATGACGGGGGTTTGACAAAATTTAAATAATGGGTATTTCATTTTTGTCAAACGGGCATTATGTAACCGCAGTATCAGACAGCGATTAGGAGGTGGCGAATTAATCGAAATCACGAGAATTAAAAAAGAAGATAAATTAATAAAAATGCTTTGCTAAACTAATATAAAATATTGTTATATTAATATGAAATTAGAATGAAATTAGAGTAATGATTAAAATAGCGGTTTAATTAAGAATAAGATGGGAAGAATATAATTTAAGACAACTAACATGCTAGAATCCATGTAAGGGAGAGAAAATATTTCTGTAAAATCTGAACACAAGTCGGAGAGACAGGAAGAGGTGACCGTTAGCCTGCTTGTTTAAGGAAAGGTTCAATGTCTGAGAACTATAGCCAGGAATGTGTAGGAACAATAAGGTTTTCAAGATGCGGTCAAACATAAGACCTAAAAGGATTTACTTTGCTGAGGTGATAACGATGTATACCGTTACAAAGAGCCCAGGGTAGGCGTGACCCAACTCACGGTGGGATGTAACGTCAATGAGTTCGATGAGTTTTGCTAACCAATAAAGAAAAATCGAAATAAAATGAGAAACCAATAATAATGTAAGATTTGAGAAATGGGGAGAAGGGTGAGTTATTTTGGTCATGTGATAAGAGTTAGAGTGGGGATCAGAATAAGGTACGAACTGAATCGCAGAGTAGACGAAAACTCACTTCAACAGTCATACTACGAGGGGAAAGATGTGTTAGTGCGCGTGAAGAAGAAGTAGTAAAGATTTCTAAGTCCGAAATGTAAGGAAGTCAAGAATAACGCAACCAGCGTAAGAGAAGCAGCAGAAGAAGTTTATAATAGCAAAGTATTCGCCGTATAAAGAAGTAAGAGAATTCTGTTAGGAAGTTTAGAAACAGGTGGTCGCCGCTACAAATCAATCTGAATCAACGAACTTAGTGAGAATTAAATTAAATCATTTTTTGCAACGAACCAGTGTATTATTGAGACAACTGAGCAGCCAACAAACAACAAATCCATTTCCTACAACCATTCACCTGAGGATAAGAGATCTCATAGCTCCAATTAGAACCCAAATCAAAAGTAAACACCAACCAATTGAAATCTGACATGCGGGTATGCCGCAATATTTTGTTGGGTTTGTATTTGGAATATCTGCCAAATCTACAGACAAGAACCTTAATTCAGAATATTTACTGTTTAGTTCAATTTATATATAACAACTTGTAAAATTCGGAGCATCAACTCATTGCTCTATGGTAAACTGAAAACTGCTCATTCATAATCTTATTCCTGGTATAGCACGCAGGTAGAACCAAAGTTGGAAACAAAATATACAGGAAGTAAAGATTGACTTTAGAATCATAAAGACTCAACAACAATGTGAATTAAATGGACTTGAATCAAATAAGTGTTTTTGGTAAAAGAATCTTTTGTCAGTACAATGGCAGCTTCTTCGTTTTATTTGTACTGTTAAATTCTTAATTCCTAAAACATAACTGTTAGGTCAACAAGAAACAATTCGATGCCGTGAACGGGATTCGAACCACGGATCACCTGGTTTCCATCCCGTCACTCTTACCCATTGAGCTACCAAGGCCAACTTGCCGTCATGGCATTAAATTCTCCATTTCTCTATCTATCACAAAACTTAGCCTATATACGGCTAATGTGTAGAAATGATTAATTGCCATCAATTAACTACATAATTGTTGTTGCCTTCTACAGCAACAAATTAGAGTATTTTAATAATATGCAACAAACAGATTTCTAAACCATAAAATAAATTACTGTGTCATTGCCAGGGTCAGCAGCAAATTCCATCCAAGAAGGAGAGGGAAAAGGAAGGGAAAGGTAAAAGGAGGCCTCACTCAAGGGGAGTGAAATTTAGCTAGTACACCCCGGGTACGCCCAGCTCATTGTTTGCGCCATGATCGTCATTTTTTTGTCGGGCACATGAATATTTCACTTGGTGCCGGTTATGCGGCCAGCTGGTCATATGACTCGCCAGCGCGCATGAAAATAATCTTCTTCCGGTTTGAGTTGCAGACATGTTGGAGACATGTAGAGACATGTGATGTGCTTGGTTGTGTGGCTGCATGCAGTGTTTGTTCCAATGAAAAAACTATTTTAGTTTATTTAAAATATTAAATGTATTGTTGTCTTCTTCATGATTATTCACATAAGAAATGTAGCGTGTGCAATAAATTTATCTAGTGATATGAATACAGCTCTATCGAGTACAGTCCACAAAATCAGTTTCCTTGATTTCTGCTAAAATCAAGTTGGTCCTCCGAATTAAATTAATCACGACACGAACATTGGTCCTTCACGGGCGGATACTTATTGTGCAACGCAACAGTTTCTTCTGCATGGATGTATATCATTGGGCCCCAGGACGCCAGGCATTGGGATCTACGCAGCAGATTATCAGCATTTCATTCGCAACGACGCAGTAGCCTGCATCGCAACACATTTCAGGTCAGAACATTCCTTTTCTTTCTCTCTCTCCTTTAAGCAAGTCTCATAAACATTCAATATAGAGCAGGATTTGAAAGCTCTTGTCAAAAGAAGGGGTATAATCAAAAGAAAATTTACCTTTGTTCGAAAATTTCTTGATGATTACCATAACAGGTCAACATTTTCATTTTGAGAGCTAATTTCGATAACTTAAGTGAAATTTGGAACAAATATGAAGCTATTCAGACCCAAATTGAATCTCTTGTGGAAGCGGAAACTGAATTAGATATGCATGCAGAACATGAGGAGGAAACAAGAAACAGTTACCTCGAATTGAAGGCTAGGTTAGCTGAATTAATACAGGATCATGAACAGCAAGGAAATGGTTCTGGACATTCGCAGCACACAATGCAGTCGCAATCGTCACAAGCAGCTAAAGCTATCAAACTGCCTGTGATACAATTACCGAAATTTGAGGGTGATGTCACTCATTTCAAACGTTTCTATGACACATTTACAAGCTTAGTGGTAAACAACCAAGCTTTAGATGCTATTCAGAAATATCATTACTTACTTTCCTCTCTCAAGGGACAAGCTCATTCACTAATACAGAACATACCTGTCACTAGTGAAAATTTTGATATAGCATGGGAGCTCATATGCTCACACTATAACAATACAAGATTAATAGCTACAGCTCATATAAAAAATTTATTAGCACTACCAGTAATGCATAAGGAAACAGTAAATGAACTACGTACCTTGCTCAACCATTTTCATAATAACTTGAATGCCATTGAAGCATTAAAACTCGAAGGGCCTTTGCATGAAATCATTTTAATGCAACTTCTCCTAGAACATTTGTCTGACACCACACGCAGAGAATGGGAGAGTAAAATAGATCCTCAAAACTTCCCTTCTTTGAAGGATCTTATGCAATTTTTAGAAGCAAGAGTACACGCTTTTGAATTGCTTGCTAACACTGCATGTAACAAGACGGTAGTTAAGCCTAAGACTGATTTTCACTCTGCTAAGCCCAACAGCAGAGACAGTAAACACTCTTACCTATCCACGAGTGATCGTGTATGTCCATTTTGTCAGTGCAATCACAGGCTACATAATTGTGATGACTTCAAAAACCTTAATGTGCATAAGCGTTGGACATTCATTAAATCCAAGCGCCTTTGTGCCAATTGCTTTGCTCCTAATCACATATCAAGTAAATGTAATCGTGCCTCATATTGCAATTTTGGCTCATCCACCCACAGCAAGTTGCTTCATGATAGTAACAGAGAAAATGCTTCACGTGTAACTTCATCTAGTCCTGTAAATGATTCTACTAGAACAATTGACGAGCCATCTAGCTACTGTTCTTTAAAATCAAAATTCACACAGCAGGTTTAGCTAAGTGGAAGACAGATATGGCAATCTCATACAATGTAGAGCACTCCTCGACTCTGCCAGTCAATCCAATTTCATAACTGCAGATCTTGCGAAGCGCTTACAGCATAATAAGGTGACAGCTGATACGCCTATCAATGGTATAAATGGCACCATTTCTACGGCCACTCACCATGTTCAGGGCAATCTGAAATCTATGGTACATGATTTTAAGACTAAAATTGAATGTCTAGTACTTCCTTGTATAACAGGAAAACTACCTTCCACACTTATCAATTTGTGCAACTGGAATATTCGTTCTAGCATTCCATTAGCAGATCCTAGGATCAACATTCCTGATGAAGTTGAAATCCTAATCGGAAGTTCCTTATTCTTCAAGTTATTGCATGGGAAAACCTTAAAGAAACAAGGACATCCTATACTAGCCAGCACAGCCCTCGGTTGGATAATATCAGGCCCTATTCCAAGGTCATCATACAAGTATAAGGCTAAGTCTTCGCCTCAGCATAATTTCTTCATCAGCACTGATAACCTTGACACACAGTTAAGACGTTTCTGGGATTTCGAAGTATTTCCTCAGCATGTTCTTACTAAGGAGGAAAAGGAGTATTAAGAATACTATGTAAAAACAACAACTCGTAATGCCGATGGTAGCTTTACAGTTCGTCTACCCGTCAAGGAGGACAAAAATCGCTTAGGTGAATCTAGACAGCAAGCCATCAATCGCTTTATGCACTTAGAACGGCGTCTTCAAAACAACATCACACTTAAAGAAGATTACACTCAATTTCTCTCTGAATATGGGGCACATGAAGAAAGTGTCACCACCAAAGGAAGGCGAACCTTGTTACTATCGTCCGCATCATGCAGTTTTCAAACCGTTGTCTACTACTACTCGCACCATAGTTCTATTTGATGCATCTGCGCAGTCATCTTCAGGACTATCCTTGAATGATGTGCTGAAGTTGGGTCCTGCTATTGAGGATGACCTTATCTCCATAATTTTACGATTCAGAACTTATCGCTATGCATTCTCAGCTGACATTTCTAAGATGTACAGGCGAGTGAAAATGCAACCTGATGATCAAGATCTCCAAAGAATAGTATGGCGAGAAAACAAAGGTGAACCTATCAAGGATTACGCTCTTACTACAGTCACATATGGTACCAAACCTGCATCCTTTTTGGCCATAAGGACTTTGCATCAACTAGCTTCAGAGGAAGAGGCTAAATATCCACTAGCTTCTCAAGCTATCCGTGAATCCTTCTACGTAGATGATTGCTTATGTGGTCATAATGATCTACAGCAAGCTTTACATATTCAGAGGCAGCTACTTCAGATGTTAGACAGTGGTGGATTCCCACTTAGGAAATGGTGTTCCAATCATGAAGATATTTTAAAATCCATTCCACCGGAACACAGAGACACGACTTCCACTTTCATTGGATAGCAGTGAAAATGTGCATGCTCTTGGTCTCCTCTGTCATCCTGAAACAGATCAATTCCAGATACAAGACAATCCATCTCTTCAGGATAATCTAAATTCTAGCTACACCAAACGAAGCATACTTTCTGTCATATCATCTATTTTGATCCTTTAGGCCTAGTGAGTCCTATTGTCATAAATGCCAAGATGTTTCTACAATCTCTTTGGTTGGAAAAACTCGGTTGGGATGAATTGATACCATCTCACCTTATCCAACAATGGCTAAATTTCTGCGAGACATTGTCCATCATTCATGCTATACGTATTCCAAGACACGTTCTAATCACAGGTACATTAAGGGACATACAAATACATGGGTTTTGCGATGCCTCAGAAAAGGCTTATGGTGCCTGTATTTATCTTCGTTCTATGAACAGCTGCAATGAGGTGAAAACCAGACCTCTTTGCTCCAAATCCAAGGTTGCACCATTAAAGAAACAAACCATTCCTCGGCTCGAACTTTGTGGTGCTTTACTACTCGCTAAACTTTACAAGGTTGTAGCTAACCTTAAGCTGCAGACTTCACAGAACTATCTATGGACGGACTCTATGATTGTTCTAGCATGGATTAAATCCAACCCACACAAATGGAAGACTTTTGTAGCCAACAGAGTTTCACAAATGCAAGAGTTATCAGAAACTGCTGCTTGGCGTCATGTAGCTACTCAAAATTATCCAGCAGATCTCATTTCGAGAGGAGTTTCAACTGAACCTCTTGCCTCAAATGACTTGTGGTGGAAAGGTCCTGATTGGATCTCACAACCCTTTGCATCTTGGCCAGAACAACCCAAACTATTAGATATTCATGATGCCACTGAGCAACGCACTACTGCATGCTTGATGGTCACTACAGAAAGTGATGATATCATTTCTCGTTTTTCAAAATTGTTACGCCTGCAGAGAGTGACAGCATACATGCTGAGATTTGCATTCAACTGTAGAAACAGCAACACGAGACGGCAAGGTCCTCTCTCAGCACTTGAACTTCAACAGTCATTGCACTGCTGCATTAAACTTGCTCAACAATCAGCTTATATCACAGAGTTAACAGAACTTAATGATAAAGGACACGTTCCTACTAAAAGCTCATTGAAATCTTTGCATCCATTTGTCGACAATGAAGGTTTACTCCGAGTAGGGGGAAGAATTGACAAGGCTGAAATTCCCTTCCAGTCAAGACATCAGCTCATCTTACCTCATAAGCATCATCTTATACCAAACTAATTATTGAAAGTGAACATGTTAAACTTTTGCATGCTTCCAATCAGCTACTTACCTCTTCTCTTCGACAACGGTATTGGATACCGAGAATAGGAGAAACTCTTAAGTCAGTCCTACACAAGTTCCTGCCGTGCTTCAAACTCAAGGCCAAGGGAGCTCAACAATTAATGGGCAGTCTACCTACCTACAGAGTGACTCCAGCGAGACCCTTCCTACAAGTTGCAGTTGATTACGCTGGTCCATTCTTCCTACGTTATGGCTCGCCTCGCAGCAAGAGTCAGGAGAAGGCCTACATAGCTATCTTTGTCTATTTATCCACAAAGGCAATTCACATTGAGTTGGTTTCAGACTTGACTTCTGATGCTTTTGTTGCTGCCTTACGAAGGTTTACAGCTAGACGAGGATTGTGTAAAGATATCCTAAGTGACAATGGCACAAATTTTGTAGGTGCTAACAACAAACTTAGAGAACTTAGACTACTTTTGCAATCTCGCAAGCACCAAGACATTGTAAAAGACTACGCTTCATCCAATGAATGTACATGGCATTTTATACCACCCAGCTCACCCCACTTTGGAGGATTACATGAGGCTTCAGTGAAATCTATGAAATATCATCTTCGTAGAGTAATGGGTACGCAAGTACTGACCTATGAACAATTAACCACATTACTAATTCAAATTGAGGCTTGCTTGAACTCCCGTCCATTGCTACGCCTTACTGATGATCCTTTTGATACATCAGACCTTCCTCCAGGTCATTTCCTCATTGGAAAACCATTAACTTCCATACCACCACCTTGTTCTTACAATCTGAATCAGTTACAGAAATGGCAACAGCTCCAAGATCGTCTACAACATCTGTGGCACCGGTGGTCATCCGACTATATACATTCACTCCAGCAGAGGCAAAAGTGGTCCAGTTCCAGTGAAAATCTTAAGGCAGACACCATGGTCCTGCTAATGGAAGACAATTCATCTCCTCTGCATTGGGAACTTGGAATCATCACTGAGACTCATTCTGGTGGTGATGGTTTAGTGCGGGTAGCTACAGTGCGAACTTCTAAGGGTGAATATAGGCGTCCCATTGTGAAACTGTGTCCTCTGCCAGTTCAAGAACAACAGTGATATTTTTCAAAGTGTGCCTATGTTAAATTAAAAAACCTTTCAGTTTTTTGGACCCCAGTATGTTTGCGCCATGATCGTCATTTGTTTGTCGGGCGCATGAATATTTCACTTGGCGCCGGTTATGCGGCCAGCTGGTCATGTGACTCGCCAGCGCGCACGAAAATAATCTTCTTCCGGTTTGAGTTGCAGACATGTTGGAGACATGTAGAGACATGTGATGTGCTTGGTTGTGTGGCTGCATGCAGTGTTTGTTCCAATGAAAAAACGATTTTAGTTTATTTAAAATATTAAATGTATTGTTGTCTTCTTCATGATTATTCACATAAGAAATGTAGCGTGTGCAATAAATTTATCTAGTGATATGAATACAGCTCTATCGAGTACAGTCCACAAAATCAGTTTCCTTGATTTCTGCTAAAATCAAGGTGGTCCTCCGAATTAAATTAATCACGACACGAACACCATACTCACAAGCAGTAGCAATAGCGGTGGCGGTAGCGTCGGCGGTAGCGTCGGCAGCCCTAGCCGTAGCCCTGATAGTAGTAGTATTCGTCGTCGTCGTGGTCCTGATAGTAGTCGTGGTACTACCTTTTAAAGTGGGGAAAAATATTATAAAGACGCACATAGCGAGTTGGATTTTCAGCAACTAGAAACCTCGTCAGCTTCAATGAGCTTTTCTTGGAACTACCAACAACAGGTATAACTTCAAGAGAAGCAGCTGCTATGGATGGTCTGGTATGTCATTTATATATTAGATTTGCTAATCTTCTTGTTCTCTCCTCTTTGCGGACATAACATGTTTTGCCATCTCGCGTACTATTTTTAAATTTTTGGTTGAGACTAACATTTCGGATACAAGATTTCCTGGCGTTATTTTCCATATTAAATTTTCCACTTTAGTTCTCTCTTTGTGCCACCTGACACAAATAAAAAATATATGTTCTGCTATGTCTCTGCACAGTATAAACCTTCCTCTGTTCTTTTAATGACAAAATTATGTAAAGAGGCATTGAAGCAGCCATGTCCCATAAATAACTGGGTTAAATAAAAGTTTATTGTACCATGTTTCCTTCTCAACCATATTATTACATCTGAAATTCAGCGTTTGGTCCAGTTAGCCGTTCCGTCATTCTCATCCCTCACCTTTTGCCATTCATTAATCAATATCGTCTGCAAGAGACACATTGTTTTCCATTTTCATTCTTTGTTCAATCATTAGGGTTATTGGGGGTGTTCTTGAAAGCACTAATAGAGCCTTTGTGGATGTCCTTTATGCACTAATAAATCTTATTGCTATAGTTCTTTGTACATAATTGTAGAAAAATTATTATGTACATTTTTTGTCGAGTGCTCTGCACCATATGGTAGCTGCATACAATACTACTGAAGTCACCACTGAAAACAGTATTCGATGGGTTCCTTCACTTGATCCTCCTAAGTTGGGTATCAGTATATTGAAGTGTGCTACTGCCATCCCTGCCTTGGCTACTACTTTACGTATGTGGTGGCCCATACTCTTATTTGCACCAAAATAGGTACCATGGTATTTTATTTTACTTGAGTTACTTATCGGCATGCCATCCACTAGGACTGTAATCGTTCCGGGTTTACGGGCTCCTTTTAATAAAACCATCTCTGTTTTATGAGGAGCCAGACTGAGCTTCCTGCTACTTAACCAAATTTCAATACACTGTAATACTTCATTGGCTTTCTGTTCTATTGTCGTCGTGTCTTTGCCAACATTACTATCAGTCATAAATCGTCTGTGTATCCAATTAAAGTTAGACCAGGAGGTAATTGAAGTACTCCATCGTAATACAGGTTTCAAAGGGTGGGTCCTAAAACAGAATCTTGGAGTACACCGCATGTCATTGTCATCTTGGTTTTCTCCCCTTCCACAGTTATTCTATCTTCTAGATAACTAACACTATATTAGTATATGATTTGAAATCTCCATGTATGTAATTGAATGGGTGATGTTGAATTGTCATATGATTTAGAGCTCCCATGTTTGATATTCGACGATTTTTTGTTGTTTGGGTCGGTAACGTATTGCCGTTCCCCAGGATCGTTGTGTGTACGGGCCCAAATGACCTTGTTGTCGACGGGCCCTAAAACACTACACACTCACTCGGTGTGTGTGTGTTTGTATGTGTGTGTATGTGTGGATGGGTGTTGTTTGGAATGGTGGCGGCGGCGTTGCGGGGTTCTTCGTTTCGAGGTGTGTGTGTGTGTGTGTGTGTGTGTGTGTGTGTGTGTGTGTGTGTGTGTGTGTGTGTGTCTGTGTGTGTGTGTGCGCGCGCTTGAACTCTCATGTATGATAATAGATTCGGGCTCGTATCTTGGATTGTAAAAAAACACATTCGATTTTAGATATGTGTAAGTTAAGATGTGAGATGCTTGTACGAAAATCGGTCTTGAGGGAGGGGTGTTAAGAGTTGTGGCGTTTAAACATTCATGTGTGAACATCGAGGCTCCTGATGTATGAATATGGAGTCCCATGTTTCGATACCCGTAAACTCTCAACCTCCGTACGGTGATGAGAAGGTGTATAGGGGATATGTGATAAAACAGTAACATTGTAACCCCGATTCTACAGGTTTGATCATGATTCACCCCCTCCATACATACTGCTCGCGCAGAAAGTAACAAGTTTCTACAATCACTTCACGTCGCAACGTCAAGATGAGTGGTACAGCAACTCCTATTATTGAAAGCGATGCTAGATTCTGGGAGAATCTGCATGACTATGAAGATCTACAAAAGCATTGGGTGGAGCATCATGAGGAAACGTGTGATGGAAAAATACTTCAAGTGATATGCAAGAATCCTGCATATCATGATGCAATTACATCGTATGCTCAATGTGGATTGAACTGCAAAGTGTATCGTGGGTAAGTAGAATTATAATTGTGTGTTAACATGGAAGTGTCGTTATGTGTTAGATAGCTAAAGACAAATATGTATATTTCAGAAAATCCCAAAGTGATGGCGTTGTATGCAAGTCCGAGCATAATCAAGGTGAAGATGTGTGCGGTCCGTACAAAGATCGACCGTCTAAGGATGTTGCTACATCGAAACCCGATGAGGAAGCTATAGAAAAGTGAGTATAAAATAATATGATGTTTTATGTTAACAAGTATAGAAATATGTTCGATGTTGAGACATAGTTCGTGCATGTTCACAGATCTTGTAAGAAAGCAGAGAAGAAGAAGACGAACTGCAAACCGAGGATCGTCAAAGCCAAGACAGTTTCATCATGAACTGTTCGATCAAGACAGTTTCATCATAATGATGTTCGAGCCCTTCACCCCCTTCGCAGAAGAAATTGCGAGTGATGGTAAGTAGTGTGTGCATGAACGATAATGACACTTCCATTAGCACCGAGTATCGTGTGAACATAGGATTGTGCAATGAACTCCCATCCCTTTACATCAAAGCTTCATATGGCGATACGTTTGTGTATATTACAAAAGAGGATTGGGAGATAATAGTACTAAATATGTGTGTGTTGGACACGTATCTGAAAGATGGTAAACATGCTTGTGCACCGTACAGTGAAAATGTAATCTATGCATTTAATATAATGTTATGTATGAATAACATGAAAGAAATAACGTTTGTGAATACATGTTTAAATGTGAGTAGTATAAATCTGAATAGTACTGCATTTAATGGACTTAAAAGACTAATTCCATATATTGAAAGAAATTTATATTAACTATATGATATTCATAAATCATTATGTTCATATGATGCAAGAAGCAGGGGTGCAAGGAGGAGGATATTGGAGATGTATGTGAAAGTTAGTAAAATGATAATTTGAATTTGTATTCTTTAATTACACCTATATGATAGATTGTACAACATAAGTTAATGGTTTACAAGTGAATACTTTATCATGAATAATTAAACAGAATAATGAAGTTTGTGCAGGAAAATTTGATGATGCTTGAACTTCCAATTTGACGTTCACTGCTCCCCCCACGGTATTCTCAGGTTGATGATAAGCATTCGATGACGAATAGCGGGGCATATTTCAGAAAGTCATTGCATTTCCAAAGAGGGTAATTCTCCTTACCGTAGTAGGATGATTGAAATTTAGAATATTGATCATACAGAGATGCGAATTTTGAATTGGTGAAATCCAAATTCATGTCGTGATAGGGGTAAGATTCAGTGTTGAGATAAATTTTCAGATTAGTGATATTACAATGATCAAATAGAGAAGCATCCTTAGCGAGATGATTCAATCTGTCCACTTATGCACCGACTATGACGAAACGTGGTTTTTCAAGTTTAGTCGTGGTTGCAATGTTCCATGTGAATGCTTTAGTTTGGGGTACAGCAGGTTGAGTATGCAGGTCCAAGGTTCGAAATGCAACGAGTAGAGGTTTATCCGATTTGACGAGTTTAAGTTTATCAAGTTGTTCAGAATCTGAGAGTCGGAGTACAGGCATCCTGCATTCGAGTCTAGTGAGTTGAATGGTTGTAGGATCGTTTCCAATTATACAATTATTAGAATCCTTAGATCCAATGAGAATAAGTTCAAACTTGCTATTAAGTATGACTTCCTTGTGATCGTCAAGGAAACCTGGCAGCAGCGATAGAGGAACGATGGCATTGAAGATACCACTCGATGTGTTCACGATGTCTACCGCTCCTCCTGGATAGATCAAACCCGCATTCAGTAAACGATTCGATTCCAGTTCATTCAGAGATGCATAGTTACGCATCGTTGATCAAATACCCTGGTATATCTAGACGAATCTCATCGAATAGGAATGCCATAGCATTATTTCGATGTCGAGACGCTGCCATCGGGTTTAGTGAGAGTTCCTTCGATGTAGAGATAACTTCTACTAGGAAGCGTGTACAAATCTTCAGCTTGACATGGAATTCTAATTTCATCGTTCACATCGAGAGCTGAAGTGTTGTACGGAAGGAATACGTATTCTTCCTCCTTACTGATCTTATCATCAAAGGTCAGAATCCCAGTCACATCCAACACATCCATTATAGAACTTTGAATCCTAAACCGGTGAGAAATCTTCGATTAGACGATGTGATTAGGTTGTGGGTCGATGATCGAGTAGAGTTCATTCTGGAGAGATGTTTTTCAATATAGCATCGTCTCTTAAAACTTATGCCCATTACGACGTGTGTGCAATCGTACAGTGATGGTTTCGTTTCTGAAGTCTAACTTATCTCCGTTCTGGTCTACCACTCTAATGTCGAGATGATCAATGAGGTCTGTATCGATGATTGGTAGATATAGAGGACTTGATGGTTCCTGCGAGATGTGATAACTTGGAGGTACCGACGGGAAAAATTCATACAGAGAATGACCACTTTTACCATTGATGAGAGATCCAGTGGCAAGACTGCACTCAATACGTATAATGCTAACCTTGAATATGTTAACCAAATCATTAGACTCGGTCAGCACGTTCGCCGAAACTCTCTGTTTAGAGGTGAAACCGAGAAGAGAAGCGATCGTTCTCTCACGATTAAAGTCGATAATATAGGGGCATTGAATTTCTGACTTCATGGTGTTGTTATTAGCACGTAGAATGAAATCATCACCGATGTCGAGAGCATCCTTGAGCAGGCGAGCGATATCATCCAATTCATAAGTACCCAGTGGAATCACTATACGCTCGACTTTACCATCGCGAACGTAATGGAATAAATTATTACTCTCATCCACATTAGGAATCGAGTAAAATGTCTCGAAATTCAATAGAGCTATCTCGTAATGACCGTCTGGATCCAGATGTAGTGGTGGATTGAGAAATGTAGAGAAGCTGGTATCACTTCCACTCACGGTGATCGTGTAACTCATTTTGATCAATTACAAATGTAGCCGAGGTCGTTTTATAAGAGAAACTGAAGGAACAAGTGACTACAAATAACGGAGTGGAAATCTTGAAATCTCCTCATATTATATAGAATCTTAACACCTGAAAGATATGTTTCTATCTCTTTCGGTGGTCTCAGGTCACCGAAACTGTCAAAGTAGTATGCAACGTTGCCATCCTTGCGTACAGCAACCCAATGCGTACCAGAATTATACGATGTATCCAAATTCACTACTATTCTATCAGCGTATCGAGGATGTGGAGGTAGTTTATCAAGCATGTAGACACCCCTAAAATGTGGAATGTGTAGACGTCGTGCATAAGAAGCGATCTCGGTAGCACTCAGGGCTTTTTCCGGGATAAATATAGGCCTCGCCCCGAGTTTTTTGATCGAAGATACAATCCTCTACCCTTAGGTCTCTTACGTCGAAGACCTTTACCTTGAGCTAAAGACTCCATACGCTCATTGTGACGAGTTAATTCGGCAAGTTGTTTTGCATCCGAAAGTTTCTTATTCACAGCTGTAGCAATCTGAGGCAGCACCTACAGCTAAACCACCTGCTGCACCTACAGCAGCTAAAAGTGGCAGTAAAGATAAGAAACCACCTCTCTTGCTGCGACGTTTACGCATACCAGCGCCCACTGCCAATTTACCCTTCATAAGTGTGATGACAGGTCGAGCTGCAATTCGTTCACCCAAAGAAGCGTCAGCAGATTTTACCCGTCTCCAAGCTTTCTCCGCGAGCACCTTATCGGCTAGACGACGTGATTTTGTATCAGTACTCGATGCGTAATCTCTGTCGTGATCGAGACACGCCGAGTCCAACTCATTCACTGGTAAATCGCCTCTCTGCAATCGTTTATGTAGTTTTGTTCCAGGACCACAGAAGCGATAACCCGGTAAATGAGCCTCAAATGGTAATGAATTAATCAAAGAATTAAGAATTCCCGAACCCTTTTGTGCACGTGTAGAGCGCATGTCTCACTATGAAATAAAAAGCAAAACGTATGCTTTATAAGTATTAGTCGTGATATGGAAGTAGTAAAGCAAAGGTGTACGCTACCCACACAGGTGTTCGACTTCGATGATGATGTTCGCAAAGGACGACACGGGACGCTATTTCCGAGTAATGTTAGAGCACTCATATTGGGTAGTTCAAATGTTGGAAAAACGAATGTTCTACTCAACCTGCTTGTTCATGAGAATGGTCTGTTATTCGAAAACCTCTACATATATTCTAAATCGTTGCAACAACCTAAATATCGGTATTTACTCAAGGTACTGAACACTATACCCGATATAGGCGTATTTACGTTCGATGATGGTGAAAAAGTAGAGAAAAGTCGATATTCGTATTTGACGATGTGATGCATGAAAAACAGGGTAAGATACCCTCATATTAGAGTATGGGTAGACATCGTAACGTCGGTGCTATATATTTAGCTCAATCATATGCTAAAGTGCCTAAACATTTAATCAGAGATAACGCAAATATGATTGTACTCTTTAGACAGGATAATCTCAATTTAAAACATATATATGAAGATTATGTAAATACCGATATGTCCTATGCTGAATTTAAGGATATGTGTAAACATATATGGGAGAGTAATGAACGATCCTTTGTTGTCATAGTACCGGAATATCCAGTGAACGAGGGACGCTACCTACAGGGATTTGATCTCTTTATCAGAATGAATAAATAGAATAATTCATGACTAAAGCGATGAGTATCGATAGGTTCGGATCCGGAAGAATTATACCCTCTAGGGCTTTTTTTTTTTTTCAATTTACGTCCTCCAACTTTTTAAGTCATATCGGACGATGAATGGAACTTAGAGTTACCCGACATTCGTATTTCAGGATAAGGGAAAACTCTGGAAAACCCCTTATCCAGGTAACTCACCCTGACCGAGATTCGAACTCGGGACTTCTTGAACGTGAGGCAGACTCGCTACCACCACGCTACCGAGGCGGGCCTCTAGGGGTGTGTTTAATCGGTATATCATAACTAGAGATGGATCGGGAAACTATAGGTTTAAGGGAAAACGGCTGTGCAATGTTCGCGACCCTGAAGAAGGCGACGATGCGACGACTAAACGTTATGTCGATACGCATACGGCTGACGTCGAGAATTGAATGCAGATCTACAGCGAGCAGACCTCGAATCAACGTATGGGCGAGTTTGAAGCTATGCTTAGGGCTCACATACAAAAGTCGCTCGACATCCAGTACAACAATTTAATGTATTACTTGAGTAATAATGCATTTAAACGTGATTCTGAAAATAATGTCATTCTTGATGGTATAAGAATGAAAACGATATTGGAACCGCTTCACGATCACGATGTTCCCAATAAAAATATATGTAGATGACAGGATGCCAATTCATGAACCTAATGAAACTCTGTCATTTTGAATGAGAAGATTAAAGAAGATAGCAGATCCGATAGATGACGCTGATGCAGTCACCATGAATTCTGTTAATCACTTCTTTATACAGAAACAGAATGAATTGAAAACAGGTTTAACTGAGACTATAACAAACATTGCCAATACTATTTCAGAGAAACAGAATGACGTTTAACTAGCACGATTAGTAGTGCTAGCGAGACAATAACAACAGCTGTGGAAAAAGAAATGAAAGAAATAACCGCACGACAAACCGAACTTGATAATAACCTAATCGGTATAAATAACGATATTTATACCATGAAAGCACGAATTAGAAACGTTGTAAACGCTATGCTACAACAATTGAAAGCTCAACTCATAATTTCATTACAAACTCCTCCGTTTCGAGGACCCTCGCTAAGGTATACGTTAACATCAGGACTGGAGTACTATAAAGTTCCTGGAAATGGGACTGTATTTTCGTGCAGTATAGTTTCCTCAGTACAACCGCATACTATAAACGGTACATTGTTTGCAATAAATGGTATACTAGTTGAAAGATATCCTGCAATAGTTGAAACTGGAGCTATGCTAACGTTTACGGCACCTGCTGGACGTGCTAAAGATGGTCATATATTGAGTATTGAACTGATAGTTTAATATAAATTAGCAGTGGCCGATTAATTATACATTCATTTCGATGTGGATTCTGAAGCTATAAGACTTAAAGAATCCATCGCCCGTCATAGTAGGGCAATAAGAGAAAAGTTACGCTCGTTCAAGGGAATGAAATTCGAAACGCAAAGAGTCATGTCTGAATTTCTTCAACCTGTAACCGATCCACTGAAAATAATAGCGAAAACGTTTACCTCGCAAATCATCGTATACCGAAGAGGATTTAGACGTGTATTCACAAATATTACAAAATACTCAAGTTTACAGACATCGACATTAGCGAAATGGCCGTTTGAGATCAAATCGAGGTTCGAAGTATCGTCATATCATTCGTGATCTTGTGAGAGTTCGAACTGGATTTGGTTTACGTTGGAAAGAATATATACCACAGAGAATATTAGATTACGTTTATTGGAATGATCCTAATGAACTAATAAACAGATTAAGATTATTAGTTGCATCGAGGGATGCAGGTAATTTGAATCATTCATCCGAGATAGAAGAAATTATTACAGAACTTAAAAGCATCAAGAATTATAGAACGATAAAGCGCCGCATAGCAATTGAATTACATGCACCTGCCAGAAGACATTTTCTATGACGTAAGATAATTAGCAAAGGAATGAACGATTTGGTACAAACAGATCTGATGGACATGTCTAATTATGCAAGAGAAAATAGAAATTATAAGTATATTTTTCTTGCATGACTGCCATGCAGGATATATTGAATGAAATGGAATCGTTTCCGAAGGACAGTCAATCTGATAATGGAAAAGAGTTTTACAATAAACATTTCCGCGAACTAATGAATAGGAATAATATTAATCATTATAGTACATTCACTCACGTTAAGGCTGCAGCAGTTGAACGTCTAATAAGAACAATTAAATTGAATCTGCATAAGGAATTTATTGTTATCGTATGGATAACATTTTAATTTCGACTTCAATCCTACATACTCAGTCATGACTCTGCAGGCTAGCTCATCCTTAAATAACCCTTAGACTTTTTTATTCTCTAATAGAATTTCATATATATTATCAACTGGATATTTTGATGTATCAAATAAATGTATATTTCTTTTAATAAATTCGTATATATTACTACTTGTTTCGAAGAGAAATGCATCTGTGTTGGTATAGTTTAAGCTGACGTCTTTTAAATTTTTCTTCAGAATTTCATAATAAAAGTCATACATTTTATGTTTTGATAGATCCAGGATCGCTTGACCTATGCATATACGTTTATTCATCAATATTTCATCTCTGAGCAATTCTATACCTATTAAATTCTCATCAAAAATCACATATCTTATACACGTTTGTCGAGCCATTAATTTTCGAGCCTGTTTCCAGCTGATAGCTAAATGAAATGAATTATAACGTTTTACATTTTCTATAAATTTCCGATAAACACAATTATTCATTAACTTCCATAGATTCCGTCCAAATTTTGTCTTATCTTCAATTCGTTTACGTGCATTTAGTTCGATATAAGGATTTATCCATTGAGATTGTCTATAACTGATTACTCTATGTATATGTGATACATTCAAACCAAGTTTAACACATTGTTGAAAACTGAGATAATGTAATGTGTATTTCTTTTTATCGTTCAAAGTTGTTAGCAGCTTTTTGTACTTGTTACCCGGAGCAATTTTATTCAGTGGACATAGTAGTAGATCATTGTGCAAATCGTATAGTTCTTGAGGATATTTAAAATCTACCTCCAGCACGTATCCCAGATCGGAATCGTTTGCAACAGACATAAAAGCTATTGATTTAATTTCATCATTGGTTAACCACCTTACATCAGAATATGGTAAACAGTTATTACCCATTGAGAAGCTATATAAAGAGTTACAGTCAACGTAAATTAAATAATTACTCGGTTGCGTGTGATCATAGCTATTCATATATTTGTTATTGGCTTTAGAATACCATTTGGATGCCATGCATATACCACCTCTGATACCGTTTTCGAAAATGTCAATCATAGTTTTATCTGTTAATAATGAAATCTATACACCCGTCGTTCTTAACATAGCGCCATAAGCTAAACCTGGAACTGTATAAAATTGACATGGATCCAATCCATACATTCCGATACTTAATTCACGGAAACGTTCAAACACGTCTGTTAATATTAACGTGTCACTCTGAAGATAAAGATTTAAATATTCACCCAGATTTTTAACTTTGAATTCATTCCATACAGCTTTAGCTTGCAGGTAATCCTCATCGGTTACATTCTCAAAATGATTTTAGCTGGTAGATTGTCCTCGCGTAATTTTTCTACACAATCCACATACGTGTGCGGGAAGACACCTTTACGTTTCATCAATCGTCTATGTAAGGGATTTGTATATGTATTATTGATATAATGAAAATCATTAGCTTCTAACATGTCCGAAAGGTTACTAAGTTTTGAATCCAAAAAAACGATAGCTATCCAGAAATCTTAGATATATACTCTTTCCATTAGAATTTGAATATCTTTTGCCAAATGATAAGTAATTTTCAGAAGTTTGTGCAATACACTTAATTGGTTCCGTATCATAACCTAATTTTTACTATGAAATGTGCGTCGTATTTTGACATGCAATGAAAGAATATCGGTATGAATCCCGGCATTTTCCTGTTTAAATTACATTTATTATGAGCTGCACCGATGTACTTTCCAGTCAAATGACAATAATCACGAACTTCTACACATGTGTTAAGAAAATCATGCTTGCAAATGTGGCATTGTTCTGAATTTTGGTAATCATTTTCATCCACATTTTCATCTCTCATAATTAGATCGATCTTATTGCTATCTATATATATATATATATATATATATATATATATATATATATATATATATTAAGAACATCATCTGCAATTATTGTTAACTCTTTAAGAAATTCTTCAATTGCATATGAACCATCGAATGATTTAAAACGTGTTAAAGTTTCATCATAACTACAAACCATATGCAATGCAATAGCATACGATTCATGTTTATGTGTAATGCGAGTCCAGCTTTCACACAATGAATCTTGACACGAATCTAACTTACGCAATATACATTCGATATCTGCATAGCTGACAAATTGTGTCTTAAGACATTTCGAGTATGCATTGAATTCTACGATATCGTTTTCGCCTGCTTTAGGCATAATGATACTTTGATTCATCATACAGCGTTTTTCATGTCTATTTAAACGTAATTCTGTTGTAAAATATGAATTACGAAGATCACATATCCACTTGCGTCCTTTATTTTTGGATAGCTACTTTCCTAGCAAACGTGATAAGTCTGTTATCAAACAATAATGTCTTTTATACATCAGAAGATTAACATGATGTGGTTTTAGCTCTGTTGATTGATATAGAAGAGTGACTTATTTTCAACACCGTATATTGTTACTGAAATATTTGAATTCTGATTCTCGAATTTTTTTACATCTTTCAATGATACGGGGAAAGTTATATTCTGAAAGTTAAATTCTTTAAACATATCATACTTTTTATAGGACGTGGATCGATTCTTGTTAAGTTGTACAGGATATTTGGATGCTAATAAACAATATGCAAAACAATAATTATCTGTATTTCGTATGTTAATAACAGCCCTCGTTCCCGTTATAAAGTCTGGTAATTCGGTCTACATCCCCGCATTCAATGAATCGTATTGCGTCACATATATAGTTATTTTCTCAATACCGTACAATGCTTTTGAGGTGGTACGTAACTCGAAATTATCTATATCATATAAGATTGGCGGACCAGTTTATCTTCATACCACACCGATTTATCTGTTGACTGTAGTATTGGCTCCAGTTTACTATTAAAATTAAATTTATGGATGTTATCGCTTTCTTGTGATATTATAACATACTGACACGATAAACATGAACCGACCTTAAGACCTGATTTATACATGTCTAATGCCTTATCAACTTCATGCAGTATTAATTTTTTACATACCGATAAATATATTTCTGGATCTAATATGTTAACACTGTGATGAATCTCAAATGTGAACACCCTTTTGGAGAAGGCTGATTCTATGTAAATGACCGCTAGCCCATCAGGTTGTAACGTGTCACTGCTTGTCATCTCTTGTACACTTGAGGGTTGTCCAGGGAGGTTGGCCGTACTCGACATTTCTGTAACATGCGTTAACATATTACAACATATCTATGAATCGATGTGAACATTGATTTACGTAGGTTCATGTACGTGAGATAGCATCTGAAGTTACGTACATTCACATGAACAGAAATAGTATGCATGAAACGTAACTCAACATTCAGAGATCTGTACTTTAAGTAAATATCTTTCCCAGAGAAATAATATGCATGACATGTAAATTTTTACGTAACGTGCAGACGTGTGAAAATTAACAATTTACGCAGTAGAAATAAATAACATGCATGTAACTGCAATATTAAGATATTACATGTGTTTCTATACTTTACATGCATATATGAAAATTAACATACAATATCACTTTCTATGAAAATTTAATGGATATGCTCACCTTTTGATGTCATTACTGGCTGCTTAAAAACTCAATTTATGTCGTTTGAAACCGCTGTCTAAGAGTTCTTCTCCGTGATATTGTAGCAAGCAGTCACCTCTGTTTAGGAGTTCTTTCTGCGATGCGGTCATGTGTTGAAATCTTGCCGGCAAGAAGAGTTGAAACACTGGCGTTTCCACGACGACCCGCTCGCCATATCTGGTCTTTACAGTTTTCAAACATCGAATACAGTATTTTAGAATTTTATCCAGATCTCGTAATTTTCTCGTCGGTAAATGGGTGCCACCTTCGGCTAACTGGTTTAGCAGCAACATTTCGTGGTCTGAAACAAACATATCAAGACAAACGAATCAGTATTACTTCTACACTCTTCATAAATTAAACAAATATTAGTAAACAATATACAACTTTTATCTCTTTCCTGTAGGATCCATATTTTCGACAGTATCGACTGAATCCTTGCTCTCTGTAACGGGCTTATTTATTAGAAGAGGCTCCGCCCACTTCCAGTAGATGCATAATTGTATCTTATTACGTAGTTACGTAAGCATATTAGTTTATCTGTCAACTATCTACATGTTTGAATTTTAAGTTTATTACTAATAAATTTTTCATCAAACTAAATGCTTATATAGGACTAGATTTTACACCATACAATCTCCCCCACCATTCATCCACATGCGTGCGCACACTGATTGTGATTCGCTCCCCACATCTTGGAGGAGAATGTAGACGTGCTTGTACAAAATATTTTTTTCGAAACATTTGATATTTTTGTATTTGGTATTCTAACACATTCAGAGTATTGTTTTATCACTCTTGCAAATTTATAGATTCATTCGTTTAATGTACTAACGAATTCTATTTTTTATTTTTTTTGTATTATTATTTTACCCTTATTCAATCGATGCAATAGTAAGCGCACTTTTGGATACCCCTGTGTATCGTCTGGGGGATGTCGGATTTCTCACGGTGACATTCCGTTACCTCCCCCCTGCTTTGATCGTCTAGACAGCTGTGCTTATCTACGGCGTGTGAAAGGGTTGAACGGGTGCCTGGATAGTCGATACAACCTTACTATGGATCCCCGTTTACTATATTATCATAACCTGCATACATATTTCATCTTGTGCATGCTAAACTGATTGCATTAACCGCTATAACATACTTAAACATCTAGATACGTTTATATCTCCTGCCTTCCTCAATCAGTTCATCTCGTATACTTCCTACACAGTTTCTCTCAAAGTTATATTCATCATTCTTACAGAGACGTAATTTCACTAGTATGCGCCACTTTATTTTTTCTCGCAATGCTATGTACGATCTTGGAGGAAATCATTTTTATTAATCATCATCTGATACACACTTTTTGTTTATCTCTCATTGTTATGCTACACTTTTATCGTGCTTAGAGGGAACGTTCATTTTTATACAACCATTCAGGCATTATTATTTATCCATCAACGTGGAATAACCTTTCAGACAGATTTACATTTTTTCTTTTCTTATACTTCGAGGTGGGAAGATTCTAACCTTGGCATAACCTTCCCCCACACATACGTTACCGACCACATTTCAGACATTATTATTTTTCCCTATTATCCATCGATGTGGAATAACCTTTCAGACAGATTTACATTATTTATTTCTTTTCTTATACTTCGAGGTGGGAAGATTCTAACCTTGGCTTAACCTTCCCCCACACTTACATTACTAAAGAATGGATTCTGGATAGGGAAGATACCGTTACTAGATTGTCTTAATACATTTAATTCATAAGTATTTCTCAGTACTTGTAACTAGTTATTCTCTCGATATTCTTATACATATGGAATAAAGATATTACATTTTATCATACACTAAACGAAAAATGCATCGAACCCCCGACTCGATATCCATACATGGGAGTTTAAGCACACACTCAACCCCCCACTATTATCATACATGAGAGTTCAAGCGCGCGCGCGCGCACACACACACACACACACACACACACATACACACACACACACACCTCGACACGAAGAACCCCGCAACCCCACCGCCACCATTCCAAACAACACGCATCTACACATACACAACGATCCTGGGGAACGGCAATACGTCACCAACCCAAACAACAGAAAATCGTCGAATATCAAACATGGGAGTTCTAAATCATATGAGAATTAAACATCACCCATCCAATTACATACATGAGGATTTCAAATGATGTCTAGTGTGATTTGAAATCCATAAATACATACTACTCACTATATTATACAAACAAATAAGCAGACACATCTTCGTTTTTCAGCTCAGGCACTTTTTACATCGAGTGCTATTAGTGCACATAATGGTGTTCTTCCATGGGCAGCTAGCCTCGCTGAATCAACAATTTCCTGGATTATCTTGAGGACCGTTACTGTTGATTTACTTTTACAGAAAGCATGTTGTTCATCTGCAAAACTACCGTTTGCCTCTATTTCATCTTTTATTCTTAGTAAGATAAATCTTTCAAACAGCTTCCCCATTACGTCTAGTAGACAAATTGGTCGGTATGCTTTTTCAGTCGGATTAGTTGTAGGCTTCTCTTTCAGCAATAACTTCGCGATTTTCCATAGATCTGGAAATTTCCCTACGGCAAATGCTCTGTTATATATAAACATATATCTACTTGATCTTTTACAACTGTTTTTACTGTTTCTGCTGGTTATTC